>JACEEZ010001516.1:282398-294898 GCA_016584305.1 Chionoecetes opilio | reverse complement strand
GTGTGTGTGTGTGTGTGTGTGTGTGTGTGTGGGTCGGGCATTAGTCATTCCTCTCAAGTGTTACCTCACGAAGCAGCGCCAGTAACACGAACGCCTACAGTTTTTTTTTTTTGGATCCTCCCCCTGACTGCCTAGCCGTTCACCTGTCGCACCTGTCTGTCTGTCCCGCCACTGACTCACCTGTGCATCACGACTCAGAAATGTTGTTACTCACGCCACGGCAGAGAGAGAGAGAGAGAGAGAGAGAGAGAGAGAGAACGAGAGAGAGAGAGAGAGGATGGGGATGAAAGGTGGATGTAGGTAGTATTAAGTAATAGGAACTACCACGTGTATGTCTCATGGTCTCTTGTAGCTTCCTTATGTTCTTATGAGAGAGAGAGAGAGAAGAGAAGAGAGAGAGAGGGGAGAGAAGAGGAGGAGAGAGAGAGAGAGAGAGGGGAGAGAGAGAGAGAGAGGGAGAGAGAGGGGAGAAGAGAGAGGGAGAGAGAGAGAGAGGGGGAGAGAGAGGAGAAGAGAGAGAAGAGAAGAGAGAGAGAGAGAGAGAGAGAGAAGGGGGAGAGAGAGAGAGAGAGAGAGAGGAGAGAGAGAGGGGAGAGAGAAGAGGAGAGAGAGAGAGGAGAGAGAGGAGGGGAGAAGGTGGATGTAGGTATATAAATAACAGGAACTACCAGTTGATGTCTCATGGCTCTTTTGTAGGTCTTCCTCCTTTTTCTTATGTTCTTTATGAGGAAGAAGAGAGAGAGAGAAGAGAAAAGAAGAAAGAGAGAGAGAGAGATTTTGAGAGAGAGAGAGAGAGAGTTTTTTGGGCAAGAAGCTGGGTGAAAGTTAAATTGAACACACGAGGAATTACTTTCATTAGCATCATTTTATTTATATTTCTTTCTTTTATTTATTTTATTAGCATTTTCTAATAAATAATTACTATACAACTGAGATTTTAAAATAATAACATCTCATTTGTATAATCCTTTAGCAGAAAAAACGTAAAATCTACTTATCATTACTTATTACATACAGAAAAAACATAAAATCTACTTATCATTACTTATTACTTACAGAAAAAACGTAAAATCTACTTATCATTACTTATTACTTACTGAAAAAACGTAAAATCTACTTATCATTACTTATTACTTACTTAAAAAACGTAAAATCTACTTATCATTATTTATTACTTACAGAAAAAACGTAAAATCTACTTATCATTACTTATTACTTTTCTTAAAAAAGAAAATCTAACTTATCATTCATTATTCNCCCCCCCCCCCCCTACTACTACTACTCTACTACTCTACTACAAACCTACTACTACTACTACCACAATTCAACTTTAAATAAAATTAAATTTAAAATTTTTGAAGATACGAGAGAGAGAAAAAAAAGAGAAATTATTAAGCACAAACACAAACACAACCAAACCACACACCCCACACACAAAACACCACACACACCACACACACCACACACACACACACACACAACCCCTCCCCCTCCCCCTTTTAAGACTACAGGAGCGAAATGGCACTCCCCCCCCCCCCTCCACCACCCCCCAAAAACAGCCCCCCCACACAGCTGGCTCACCTACATACCCCCCCCACCCCCAAACACACCCCCAACCCCTACCACACGCTTTTTGGGGGGGGTTTTTTTGTGTCGTGTGTGTGTATGGTGTGGGGGGGGTACTGGAGGGGGGGAAAAAGGGGGCAACTTTTTGAATCTGTAGGGGGGGATGATTTGAGTTTCAGGTCATTCTTTTCCTCCTCTCTTCTCTTCCCCCTCCTCTTCTCTTTCTCTCCCCCTCTCTCCCCCTTTCCCTCTCCCTCTCTTCTCTCTCTCTCTTCTCTGTGGTATTTGTATGTTTTGTTGGCTTATGTTTTTTTTTTGTGTGTGTGTGTGTTTGTGTGTGTGTGTGTGTGTGTTTTGTGTGTGGTTGGGTGGGTGGGTGGGGTTTTTTTGTGTGTGTGTTTGTTTGTTTTGTTTGTTGTTTGTGTGTGTGTGGTTTGTGTTTGTGTTGAGTTTGTGTCTGTGTGTGTTTGGTGGGTGTGGTTTTGTGTGTGTGTTGTGTTTTTTTTGGGTGTGTTTTTTGTGTTTTTTGGGTGGGTTGTGGTTGTGTGTGTGTGGTTTTTTGGTGTGTGTGTGAGTGTGGTGTGTGTTTGTGTGGTGTGTGTGTGTGTGTGTGTGTTACTAGCTTCACCGATACACCACAACACCACACAGTCCCCAACACACACACACACACCACCACATCACACACACACACACCAACCACACCACACCCACACACACACACAAAACACACGCAACACCACACAACACACCACACACCACACACAACAACCACACACACAAAACCACACACATACACGCAACAACCAAAACCCCACACAAAAGTTTTTTTGAATTTGAGAAAATTATGGAGGAGGAGGAAAGGGAGGGGAGGAGGAGGAGGAGGAGGATTACATGGGATTAATGGAGTAACAGACCCCGGGCTAGCTATTGGTCCTGAGGGGGGTATCTGCTGAATACTACTACTAATATCAACTATTTTGAAAGAAAACATTTTGGGGAAAAATGATACCATGTCCCTAAAGGGGATGGGGAACAGGGAAGTTTCATAGGCAAATGATAGGATATGAAAATACTAACGGGGAGGAGGGGGAGGAGGAGGAAAAGAAGAAGAAAAGAAGAAGAAAAAAGAGAAGAAGAAAAAGGGAGGAAGAGGGGGAAAAAAATGACAGAAGAAGCCGCAGAGAGAGAGAGGAAGAGAGAGAAGGAGAGAGAGAGAGCACGTCCTTGCCCTCCGAGTGCCCTTTTAACCTAACCGTGACCTTATAATTGTTACTCTCTCTCTCTCTCTCTCTCTCTTCTCTCTCTCTCTCTCTCCTCTCCCCTCTCTCTCTCTCTCTCTCTTTTCAATTTTGGAAAATTTGAAAGTGAGAGGGACAAAAGAGAAAAAGGTGGGAGAAGAAAAGAGAAGAGGGGAGAGAGGGGAGAGGAGAAAAGAGGGGAGAGGAGAAAAAAAAAAAGTGAATAGCGAAGAAAGGGAAAAAAAAGTGTGTTTTTGTGTTTGTGTGTGTGTGTTTGTGGTGTGTGTGGTTTTTGGGGGTTTGTGTGTGTGTGGGTGTGTAAATATTACGCGACCCCCCGTGTTTTCATTCCTTCCCCCGTGGGTTTTTTAATACCGGCACCCCGGAAACCACCAAACAAAAAAAAAAAAAAAAAAAAAAAGAGAAAAAAACAAAAAAAAAACCACAAAAAACACACCAACAAAAAAGATATTTAGGAAAAAATGATTTTTTTTCACTTTTTTCCTCTCTCTCTCTCCTCTTCTCTCTCTCTCTTCTCTCTCTCTCTCCCCCCCTTTTCCTCTCTCTTCCTCTCTCTCTCTCTCTCTATTTTTTTTTTTTTCTTTTTCTCGTTTTCTTGCTCCAAAAATTTTTTTTTTTTTTTTTTTTTAAAAATGTTTTTTTTTTTTTTTCCCTTTTTTTTTCCTTTTCCCCGGGGGGAAAAATTTAAAGGGGGGGGGGGCATCTTCGGGTGCTTTACCTGGGGGGGGAAAATTCTTGGTCTCTCCCCTCTCCCCCTCTCTCCTCTCTCTCCCTTCCCCTCTCTCTCTTCTCCGTCTCTCTCCTTCCTCTCTCCTCCTTCTCTCTTCCCTGGGCTCCTCCTTTTTCCCCCCCATCCTTTCCCCTCTCTCTCTCTTCCTCTCTCTCTCTCCTCTCTCTCTCTCTCCTCTCTCTCCCCCCTCTCTTCTCTCTCTCTCTCTTCTTCTCTCTTCTGTGTGTGTGTTGTGTTTGTTGTGTGTTTTGTGTGTATTTTAGGTTTATTTTTTTGTTGTTTTTGTGTTGTGTGTGTTTATAGTGTGTGTGTGGTGTATGTATATAATTCAAAATTTTTTCCTCAACTCTCCTCTCTCTCCTCTCTCTTCCTCTCCTCCTCTCTCCCTTCCTCTCTCTCTCTCTCTCTCCTCTCTCTCTCTCTCTCTCTCTCTCTTTCTCTCTCTCTCTCTCTCTCTCTCTCTCTCCTCTCTCTCTCTCTCTCTCTCTCTCCCCTCTCTCCCCCTCTCTCTCTTCCTCCTCTCTCTCTCTCTTCTCTTCTTCTCTCTCTCTCTCTCACTTGTAGTGTGTATTGCTTTTAAACTTATTACCCTTATTAGTAGTGTTTTTAAATCATTAGAAATCCCCCTGATGATGATGAGGACCCCTTTTCCTCAGGTCAACATGGCGGCCTTGACCCAGGTGACCTCAGACGCCGAATTCTGCTAGCGAGGGGCGCCTTCCCCCTCCCCTGCCCCCCCCGCCCCTCCCCCCCTCTCAACACCCCTCCTCCCTCTCCTCCCCCTCCCCCTCTCTCTCAATCGTTCTTCTCCTCCTCCTCCTCTTCCTCCTCCTTCTCCACCTCCTCCTCCTCCCTCTCAAGGTGGAGCATCGTGTGGAAACGTCTTGTTCAGGGAAGAGGTGAGTGTGTGTGTGTGGGTGTGTGTGTGTGTGTGTGGGTGTGTGTATGTGTGTGGTGTGTCTGACTGAGTGTGTGTGGGTTCGCTCGTGGTGGGATGGGTGCTGTGCGGTGTGTGGATGTGTGTGGTGAGGGGGGCCTTCTGGGCCCTGTGGTCGGGGTGTGACTGCTGTGCTCGCTCGTGTGTGTGTGGGTGTGTGTTGTGTGTGACTGGTGTGTGTGTGTGACCTGTGTGCTTGTATGACTGAGTGTGTGTGTGGTTGTGTGTGTGGAACTGTGTGTGTGTGACTGTGACTGTGTGTGTGACTGTGGTTGTGTGTGTGGGTGTGTGTGTGGGTGTGTGGGTGTGTGTGGGTGGGTTGGTAGGTGTGTGGGTGTGGGTGTGTGTGTGTGTGTAACTGTGTGTGGGTGTGTGGTGTGTGTGTGTGTGTGTGTGTGATGTGTGTGTGGTTGCTGTGTGTGTGGTGTGTGTGTGTGTGTTGTGTGTGTGTGTGTGTGTGTGACTGTGTGTGAATAGAATAGAATACTATTTTTGCTGAGACTTTATAAATACAGTATGGACCACAGCTGCTATAAGATACAGTACATTTGGCAGGACATTCTAAACGCTACTAACAGAAACCTACAGATAACTACTACGTCAACTGAACGTTACGAGAAATCCAATTGTCAGATGACCATAACTAAGTGACACCTAGAGCATATAAGTAAAGGATAACTAGTAACCAGATATACTTGTTAGGTCATCTCAACATGCTCAACACTGATCTGATGAATAATGACAAGTACTTCAAAACATTCACACTGGTACTTGGCATTAACGCAACATACTTACAATGCGTTGGCCTACCGTAGATAACAGTAAAGTCGCCAGGACAACTTTTTTTTCTGTTTACAGCCGTGTGGTGGCGTTAATAGTTACATTCTACATCCATGATTTCAGGACAGTTAGAAGGGGCTATCTGGAGAGTCTGTGTCATTTTGTGTCTTCATCTGTGTCATAGTAGGGCTATAAATGAACACATGACAAAAATATCTACAAAGTGGCTACCAACAGTAGAGTCGCCATCTAGTGTTTATTTACTGAGTGTCGTAACGCTGTCGTCGTCGCCCGAAAAAAAACTCGTAGCGAAATTGTAAACCGTCTATACTTGCAGCTACAAAGCATAAAACAACGCTGAAACAGGGTAGATTATACAGTCATGATATAAACTACTGTGTATCATCTTCAGTGGCACAGACACAGCAGTAGTAATGCTATAATTCGTAATATATAGCGCCTGGCGACATCACTGCAGGTGGCGACTTTACTGTTATCTACGGTAATTGTGTAGTATTTCTGGCTGTACACCAGGGTCCCGCAGCCTTACCATGGCCTCGTTAGTACATGCGAAAAGGACATGAAATTCCTCTGCTACAACATTAGCAATACACTTGCTACAAAGACGATCTTCTGTGTTTACACCTGTGTATCTACCAACATTTATTGGTAGTCTATTGCTGCTTGTTCTGAATCTAGTTACCTGGATGCCAATACTTTTCGGTAGTTTGACGAGCTACACCTCCATACCATAAATATGCTTAAATATCTTGTTGTTACTACAACGTAAAGTTTTTGTTGATAAATGATGATGCCAGGTAGTAATCCACTGATCTTTGATGCTCGTATTCGTAGTCACATACCATGATTGCTCGTGGTAATTGCTATGATTGTTGTTCCATTTCTACTCAGTCAAAATTATTCACTTGATCTTGTAGCTGCCATGGAAAGTACTAGAGCAATCTCTCCAGTACCGTTCCTAAAAAAGATCCTACAATCTACAACACAGAGCTGGCATGACATATTGATTTAATTAGGACAAGACAAAAAGTGAACAATTACCACGAGCAATCATGGTATGTGACTACGAATACGGGCAATATATCTCACTTCAACTGCTTTCTTAAACCATGTAGTGTTGGGCACATGTTGTGATAACCACATCCCTGACATGCCACACTCATTACAGATATCTTAATGCAGGCAGCCCATGGAGAAGTGTATCACCCTAACATATCCAAATGCAGCAAACATTGATACATGATATAGCATAATTTAGTGTTTTTACCAGAAATTAGCAGAGACCAGTAACCTAACATTCTGCACTTTATAGGACTGTCCAGTGGGTACACTCCAAGTTCACCATATACCATAGCATTGCTAGCGTTTTTATGAACACACAACATCTGTTTTAAGAATTTTAAGTGTACAATCTCTAGCTCTCTAATCCTATAGTCTCCCCAAATCTCAGCTGCACAGGTCACTATACTGGTAACGCCAGGGTAGTAAATAATTCCAACTGCATATCAACTGGCAAGTCAATTCCATACCTGGAACTGTCGCCGATAGGAATTCTCGCCGCCGTCGTCGAGTGTTCCAATTCTTGATATTACAGGAGCCAATATATACATTTAATCAAGTGTTACCCGCGTTTGTGCATTCAGGGATGAAACACTATCGTTAGCTTGATCAGTTAGCTGCCATTGTCCAGGTTAGGTTCACATTTCCACGTCGGCGAGAGTTCTAAGTTGGTGTTTCGGCGAGAATTCTCATCGGCGACAGTTCCATAAACCGTCAATTCTCCATTTACCTATGAGTGAATACATTGCTCTTGTTGCTTGTTCTTTCAAATCTAGCTCTCCTTTACGGTTTATGGAACTGTCGCCGATGGGAATTCTCGCCGAAACACCAATCTATAACTCTCGCCGACGTGGAAATATTAACCTAACCTGGACAATGGCACCTAACTTAACCTAACTGATCAAGCTAACGATAGTATTTCATCCCTGAATGCAGAAACACGGGTAACACTTGATTACATGTATATATTGGCTCCTGTAATATCAAGAATTGGAACACTCGACGACGGCGGCGAGAGTTCCGATCGGCGACAGTTCCAGGTACCTCCTTTACGGTGTACTGTGAGGGTGGTGGTGGTGCTTGAATATAGTGAGTAGAGGCAGGGCAGGAACCGGAACTGAGGTGAGCGAGTGGCCGTGGCTGTGTTGGTAGCATCGTAGCTCAAAGGGATTTAAAGTAATCGTCCAGACCATTTCATCATTCCTGATTTAATGCAGTCAAAGCATAGCCATTAACGAGTATATCAACAATACGTCGTCACTTTTTGTATCCAGTCAGCCGTTTTTAAATAATCCACAATCAAAATCTGCAAATTCCCCGAGTTTTCAAAACGCTCTCAAGGTTTGCAGACGCTCATGCTCAGGCTCGGTGACGTAGCATCAGGGAGGCTCATCTTCCCGCGCTGATCAGAGGCACGTAAACACAGAGATAAATATAGTACTTGAAGATATTTGGGTGTTTCTGATAGATTTTTTTTGCTATATGCCACATGCATGCATCCTTTATGGGTGCAGCAAGACAGCTGTGCCTTTCGAGAAAAGTTTGCACACGGAAAGGAGTGGCGTGTGTAGGGTGATACACGCCTATAGTGTGTTGCGGCGAGCAGTTGTGTTGAGAAAAAACGGTGTGTAGTGAGGGTACAAGCGGGTGAAAGACTGGTCGAGAGTGTTGCTGCGCGACTAGTCGCTACCCAGTGTGGGGTTGAGACGACGAGTGTGAGGTGAGCCTGTGTTACACGGGTGTGCTGGAAAAGGGCGGCGCCCCGCCCCGTAAGACAGTGACTCAGTCCAACACCATACCAGACCAGGTGGCCCTGTTAGACAGGGACGCCAGGACTGGCAGCAGCGGGTGGACCACCACGACTGTGAGGCTTTGCCTCTTAACAAGACCAAGTAAACCAAGATAAGCCAGTTGTGGAGTGGGCGTGCCTGTGGTGAGAGACCCTGTGGTGGTGTGGCTGTCACACTTTCTGCCTTCCACGCCCGCATATTTTCCAACTCTATGCTGTAGTTAATGCTAGTATGTGGTTTCCGAGTAATGACGTTTGACTGTAGCTCCAAAAACTAACCATAGGATTTTCTCGAAAGTACCTCATTGTGATTCCCACACACACATGGTTTAAACCTTATTTACCAATCCATGTTTTGGAGAAGTGCCAGGTTCCTCCTGCTGAACTCAGGCTCTGCTAACACCTGATCATCCACCTCGTACTCGGGCTCAAACATATAGGATCCATGACAATCTGAGGTTCGTTTCCTCAATAGTATACGCGACCAGCGTCATTTCTTTCGGTGTCAGATTGAGCATCGTACTTAAATCTGTCACAGCGACAGATTCACTGTCTGACACCGAAGTAACAATCGCTCATCATAACATTTGCAGACAGATGTCAGACCAGAGTGTCTGCGGGCGTCCCTGTTCTGACGTCATCAATAACAGTCGTAGCCCTGTTGGAGGGAAGATTTTTTTTTCGCGCGCTTTTTACAAAAGTCGTGTTTTTACGGAAATAAGGCCTGGAAATCAATTATTTTTGGTGGATTAGGTGTTTTGAATTCAACATAATTCGTCAAAAAAAAAAAAGGGTCTGGACGATTACTTTAAGCTTAAGAGTGCTAAGAGAGGAATTGGAGAGAGTAATTGGAGAGAGGAATTGGAGAGAGGAATTGGAGAGAGGAATTGGAGAGAGTATTGGAGAGAGGAATTGGAGAGAGGAATTGGAGAGAGGAATTGGAGAGAGTAATTGGAGAGAGGAATTGGAGAGAGTAATTGGAGAGAGGAATTGGAGAGAGGAATTGGAGAGAGGAATTGGAGAGAGGAATTGGAGAGAGGAATTAGAGAGAGTACTTGGAGAGAGGAATTGGAGAGAGGAATTGGAGAGAGGAATTAGAGAGAGGAATTGGAGAGAGTAATTGGAGAGAGTAATTGGAGAGAGGAATTGGAGAGAGTAATAAGAGAGTAATTAGAGAGAGTAATTAGAGAGAGTAATTGGAGAGAGTAATTAGGAGAGAGGAATTGGAGAGAGTAATTAGAAAGTATTGGAGAGAGGAATTGGAAAGAGTAATTAGAGAGAGGAATTGGAGAGAGTAATTAGAGAGAGTAATTGGAGAGAGTAATTAGAGAGAGTAATTAGAGAGTAATTAGAGAGAGTACTTGGAGAGAGTAATTAGAGAGAGTACTTGGAGAGAGTAATTAGAGAGAGTAATTGGAGAGAGGAATTGGAGAGAGGAATTAGAGAGAGTAATTAGAGAGAGTAATTTGAGAGTAATTAGAGAGAGGAATTGGAGAGAGGAATTGGAGAGAGTATTGGAGAGAGGAATTGGAGAGAGGAATTGGAGAGAGTAATTAGAGAGAGGAATTGGAGAGAGGAATTGGAGAGGAATTGGAGAGAGTAATTAGAGAGAGTAATTGGAGAGAGTAATTGGAGAGAGGAAATGGAGAGAGTAATTAGAGAGAGGAATTAGAGAGAGGAATTGGAGAGAGGAATTGGAGAGAGGAATTAGAGAGAGGAATTAGAGATAGTAATTAGAGAGAGTAATTAGAGAGAGGAATTAGAGAGAGTAATAAGAGAGAGGAATTAGAGAGAGTAATTGGAGAGGAATTGGAGAGAGTAATTAGAGAGAGTAATTAGAGAGAGTAATTGGAGAGAGTAATTGGAGAGAGTAATTAGAGAGAGTAATTGGAGAGAGTAATTAGAGAGAGTAATTGGAGAGAGTAATTGGAGAGAGTAATTGGAGAGAGTAATTAGAGAGAGTAATTGGAGAGAGTAATTAGAGAGAGTAATTGGAGAGAGTAATTAGAGAGAGTAATTGGAGAGAGTAATTAGAGAGGGTAATTAGAGAGAGTAATTAGAGAGAGGAATTGGAGAGAGGAATTGGAGAGAGTATTGGAGAGAGGAATTGGAGAGAGGAATTGGAGAGAGTATTGGAGAGAGGAATTAGAGATAGGTAATTAGAGATAGTAATTAGAGATAGTACGCCTACAGTACAGTACAACGGAGCCTGCCATTGTAATGAAATAATACACCAGGATACTTGTCATCTTCCACCACCTCAACATTTTCATAAACAAATTCAGATTTATAATTACTTAGATGAGTTTTTCCCCTACTGAACAACACTATTATTGTTATGCTACAATTAAGCTTTAATTTCCACTCATTACAGTAAGTGTACAGTGCTATCAGAGCCTGCTTCATTCCTGCCTCACTGTCACACCATATCATTCTGCGTACATTAGAACAAACCTGTGTGTGTGTGTGTGTGTGTGTGTGTGTGTGTGTGTGTGTGTGTGTGTGTGTGTGTGTGTGTGTGTGTGTGTGTGTGTGTGTGTATGTATGTGTGTGTGTGTTTGTGTGCGTATGTATATAAATAATCTCATACTTTCCCCTCTCTTCTCTCTCTCTCTCTCTCTCTCTCTCTCTCTCTCTCTCTCTCTCTCTCTCTCTCTCTCATTCTCACGACACGGCTGGACACCACCACCACCCCTCCCCTCCACCCAAACCACGGAGGATATAGTGGGAAGGGAGGAGAGAGAGAGAGAGAGAGGAGAGAGGAGGAGAAGAGAGAGACGAGAGAGAGAGAGAGAGAGAGAGGAGAGAGTTAAGAATAACAAAGTCGCAATTGGTTGTTCTAACAGGAATATTGCAGAAATAAATAATCCAATAAATATGTTTTTTTCTTCATAGCATTCAAGTTTTATGTAGCATTAAAAATTTGGTTAAGATCAATTAGGAATGTTAGTATATTTCAATTGAACTTATATTCAAACATTATGTCAGAGAATCACGAACTTATAGCCAGCTTTGAGTAGTATATATATAGATTTTCTTCGCTTTTTTTAAGGTCAGTGGAAATAGGGTCACTTGTATGGACTGGGTATTGGGCAAAGTTGTAGATCAAGTGAATGTGCAGCCTCGGAAACCAGAGACTGATCAGTAATCTTGCTGAGTCGCTGGGAGGCATGGTGATGCTCTCGAGGCGCTGCACGGAGAGGCAAGCGTTGGACTGAGGTCTCCTGGCTCAAGACCGAAGGTCAGGGTTGAGAGACTTACTAGATGAAGACAAGCGTATGAGTGTGGCGGACATGAGATCTTGGAAGTTTTACATACCTTGAGCGCAGTCCATTAACGGCGGGTCATCAAAAGCCTTACGGCGGATTGGCAATAGCCCGTGTTAGGCTCCAGTTTGGGGGTATTTGGCTTGTGTACCTTGCGGAGGACAAAGATCTCTCTCACTCTCACCTTCAACCAGACACCAAAACACCACATCTGTCACACCACCACTCACCACAACCACCTACCACCACCACCGCCACCATGGATTAGCTTATGACTAATTAATCGTGAGAAAAGGAATTCTAGTCAGGGTGGCAAAGTGATAGAGAGAAGAGAGGAGAGACGAGAGAAGAGAAGAGCAGAGACTTTGGGGAGGGAGGCGGGATGGAGAGAGACGAAATAAGTGCAACTGTTGAAAAAAAAATAAAATTTTGGGATTGTGCAGAAGAGAGAGAGAGGAGAGATGAAGAGAGAGAGAGAGAGAGAGAGAGAGAGAGAGAGAGACGAATATGTGCAACTTTGAAAAGAAATATATTTGGTTTGTGCAGAAGAGAAGAGAGAGAGAGAGAGAGAGAGAGAGAGAGAGAGCAATACACCTGTCCTTTCTCTTAACAGGTGTGCGGGGGGGGGGGGGGGGTGGACAAATTTGGGGGTTTCGGAATCTCCCTCCTCCTCCTCCTCCTCCTCCTCCTCCTCCTCCTCCTCTCCTCCTCCTCCTCCTCCTCCTCCCCCCCCCCCTCCCCCCCTCCACTTCCTCTTCTTCCTCCTCCTCCCTCACTTTCTCCCTCTCAATGGCGGTCAGAGAGAGAGAGAGAGAGAGAGGAGAGAGAGAGAAGAGTTGTAGTGATTGACAGTGATAGAGAGAGAGAGAAGATGAGGATTGAGGAGAGAGAGAAGAGTAATTGAGAAACAGAGAGAGAGAGAAGAGGAAGAGAGAAGAGAGAGAGAGAGAGAGAGATGATGAGAGAGAGAGAGAGAGAGTATAATCCGTAGACGATTAACCCAATTTCTAGGTTAAAGTTATTTGGTAAATTAGGCAATTATGTGACAATAAAAGAGAGAGAGAGAGAGAGAGAGATGAGAGAGAGAGAG
>JACEEZ010001516.1:269898-277398 GCA_016584305.1 Chionoecetes opilio | reverse complement strand
TTTAAACCCCCCCCAATTTTTTTTTTTTTGGGAGCCATTTTTTTTGTTTTAAAGACCCCTTTCTAAAAAATTAGAAAAATTTATCCTTTTTTGGCACGGTTAAAGAACTTGCCGAAGAAATTCTGAAAAAACAAACTCTATTGGACTTCATGAAAATAACTGGAAGGAAAAATTAAAAAAGATTCCCCTACGATGGTTTACCCCCAAAATTTTCCAACCGGAAACTTTAGGGAATGTATAATTCTCCCCGAAACAAAACAAACCCCCGCCGACGGGGCAAGTTTCCTCCGGCGGCCCCCAAATTAAAAACGTTTTACCCGTTTGTTTTCCCCCCAAAAGAAAACCCGGGGGTAACCTTGAAAAAGTTAGGTTTAATTAAAATTGCATGCCAGGGGGAATTCCGCCCGGGGCGCCCGGGAGTTTCCCTTTTTTTGTTTCGGGGGAAAACATTGTTGCTCAGTTTTGTTGGTGCCTTTGGGTTTTGGTTAACTTTCCGTGAGAGAGGGGTTTTGGGAGAAATGGAAGAAACCGGGCTTGGGGGGAGAGAGAGAAGAGAGAGAGAAAAAGGAGAGAGAGGAGAGAGGAAAAGGGGGGGGAGGGGGAGGAAGAGAGAGAGAAAGAGAGGGGAAAGAGAGAGAGAGAGAGGAGAAAAAGAAAGAGAGAGAGAGGAGAGAGAGAGAGATTAGTGTTTATTAATTCGCTTTTTTTTCCCCCCTTTCCCCCCCCCCCCCCAGGTCTCAAACTCTTGGAGGAGCTGCATAAACCCCCGGAATTTATTATTGTGTTTCTTTTTGTTACTATTTTTCTTTTTTTTTTAACTATTAATTTCGTCATTTTTGCGTTATTTCTTTTTGACACAAATTCTATTCTAAAACACTAAAAAAAAAAAACCAGTTAGTAAAAGGGGGGGAAAAAAAAAGAGGGTTTAACCCCCACGGGGGAAAAGGGGGTTTCCCCCCCCCCCCCCCGGGAGGCGGGTGTTGGGTTTTGGGGGGTTTTTGGGGGGGTTTTTTGGGCATTATAACACCCCCCCCACCCCCCCAAAATAGGCCCTTGCAAGGGGGGGGTGAAGGGGCCTTTTTCGCAAAAAGGGGGGGGTTTTAACCTTTTCCCCTTTTCCCCCCCTTCCCCTTTTTCCTTTTCCCTTCTTCCCTCCCCTTCCCTTCCCTTCCCTTCCCTTCCCTCCCTTCCCTTCCCTTCCTTTTCCCTTCCCTTCCTTTTCCCCTTTCCCTTCCCCTTCCCTTTTTCCCCCCCCCTTCCTTCCCCCCCTTTCCCTTCCCTTCCCTCCCCCTTTCCCCCCCCTTCCCTTCCCTCCCTTCCTTCCCTTCCCCTTCCCTTCCCCTTCCCCCTTTCCTTCCCTTCCCCTTTCCCCCCCCCTTTCCCCTTTCCCTTCCCCCTTTCCCCCCCCCCCCCTTCCCTTTCCCTTCCCTTTTCCCCCTTTCCCCCCCCCCCCCCCTTTCCCTTTTCCCTTTTCCCCTTTCCCCTTCCCCTTCCCTTCCCTTCCCTTCCCCCCCTTCCCTTTCCCTTTTCCCCTTCCCCCTTTTTTTTTTCCTTCCCCCCCTTCCCCCTCTCCCCCCCCTTCCCCCCCCCCCCCCCCCCCCCCTTTCCTGGCTTTTCCCCCCCCCCCCCCCATCTTCTTTCCCCCCTTCTTCCCCCCTTCCCCCCCCTTTTTTTTTTTTCTTTTTTTTTCTTTTTTGGGGGGTTTTTTTTTTTTGGGGGTTTTTTTTTTTTTTTTTCCCCTTTTTTTTTTTTTTTTTTTTTTTTTTTTTTTTTTTTTTCTTTTTCCTCCTTCCCGAGTCGTTTTGGGGCCCAAAATTTGACTTTTTAGCCCTTGGTTCATTTGGCGTTTTTTTTTAGAGCCCCAAAAAAAGGGCAATGGGGTTTTTTTACCATTTTTGGGTTTGGTTTTTTTTGGTTTGGGGTTTGGGGTGTGGGGGGGGTTGGCCCGGTGTAGTTTTTTTTGTTTTGGTTTTCCAAAAGGGGGTTTTTTTTTTTGGGAAAAAAGGGATTTACCCCCCGGGGCTGAGGTGGTTGGGCACTGCTGGGGGTTTTTTTTGGACCCGGGTCCGGGGGGGTTTTTTGGGGCCCCTCCCCGTTCCCCCCCGAAAAGGGGGCCCCCCCAAAGTTTCCTTCCCAGGGTTGGGGGGTGTGGCGGGGGGGGGCCCCCCTGCCCCCCCCCCCAAACCCCCCCCCCCCCGCCCCCCCCCGCCAAACCCCGGGGCCCCGCCGGCCCCCCCAAACCCCGCCCGGGTCCCCCCGGGGGGCCCCGGGGCCCCCCCCCAGGGGGGGCCCCCCCCCCGCCCCGCCCCCCAGGAGGTCCCCCCCCCCGCCGCCCGCCCCGGGGGGGGCCCCCCCCCCCCCCCTGGGCCCCGCCCCCCTTCGGGGTTTTTTTGGGCCCCCCCCCCGGCCCCCAAGGGAAAAGGGGGGGCCCCGGGGCCCCCCCCCCGCGCCAAGGGAAAACCCGGAAAAACCCCCCAACCCCCGGGGGGGGGGGGGGGGGGGGTGGCCCCCCCGGGGAAAAGGGGGTTCCCCCCCCCCCAAGGGGTTTCCCCCCCCAATGCAGAGGGGGGTTTTTATCTTTTAAATTTCCAAAAAAAACCCTTACTGTGTTTGGGTGTGTGGTGTGTGTGTGTTGCGGTGGAGTGGGGGCGACTGTATCCCGGTTCGCTAACTTCTCCCTTGCCTCTGGTCGGGTAAAGCCATGAGTCCCTTCGGCTGGCAAACCTCCAGCATGCCGGGGGTGGTGGCGTGGTGTGGTACAGGGGGCGGCGTGCAGCCCCCGGTGCTAGCCAACCTTCCCCCCTCCGCGCCCTCCCAGCCCCCGACCCGAAGGCGCCTGCCTGGCCGTCTGCACTGCCAGAATGACCCCCGGAGGCGGAGTGACGTGGTGTGGGCCGCTCGCGTGTTCCCCGCCACCCTGCTGGACGATGCGCGAGAGTCCGCCAAGCTGCTGCGCGCGCCCTCCCACCGCTCCCTCACCAAGCTGAAGGGCGACGCCGCGCGCCTGCCGTCTGCTCCTCGCCACAGAGACGACCCTAAGTCCAGGAGGCGTCGCGGCGCGGGGGCCGGCGCTCCCGTGTTCCCCGCCCCGCCCCCCGAATCGGCCCCGCCCACCGCCGCCCGCCCCGCCATACCCGGGAGCCCCCGCCGCCGCCACCAACCACCGACTAGCCCCCGGGGTGCGGGCCCCCGCCCAACGCCGCCCCCAGGGGGAAGACGTTCCACCGGCACGCCCCCGACGCCAGGATGTCCCGCCCGCCGCCGTCCGGAGGTAGGGCGCGCCCCCGCCTGGTCCCCCGCCGCCCTTCGGGGTTCGCGCCCCGCCGCCCGTCGCCCCCAAAGAGGAAATCAGACTACCGCAGATTGGACACGGTAAACCCGCGCCAGATGGACTTTACTGGAACAATTCCCAAGTCGTCTGTGTGTGTGTGTGTGTGTGTGTGTGTGTGTGTGTGTGTGGACACCAATAGCATTAAGAGTGTACGTACAGGTATAACACATGCAGACGCCTGGCAGACTTGTGTGTATATAGTACTATAACTAACACACAAGTACCGGGCAAGCACTCATACACACACACCTATATTATATAAAGTCGCCGCACGTTAAGTTGGCGAAAATGTGTCCCCTTCACTCCCCCCTTCCGAACGCACGGGACTGGCCGAGGTGTTGGGTGTTGGGTGAGAATGCCTTACTCCAAGTTCCACCTAAAGCCCCAACACCCAACACCCACACCCAACACCTCAGCCAATCCCGTGCGTTCAAAAGGGGGGAGTGAAGGGGCTACATTTTCGCCAACTTAACGTGCGGCGAGTATAAATATGTATGGATGTAAGCAAACAATAATACATACATTTAAACCCCACCCTGTACAACCCCCCCTTGCTACTCACCCCCCCCCCTTCTGTTGTGTGTGTGTGTACATGTGTTATCCTAGGAGAACTACGTGTTAACCCTGTGTACTGTTAACACTATGTACACCCAAACCCTTACATAAGAACATAAGGAAGCTACAAGAGGCTGTGAGACCTACACGTGGTAGTTCCTGTTACTCACCACTACCTACATCCACCTTTCATCCCCAAACACTCTCCCTCTCCTCTCTGTGTGCAAGTGTTATCCGGGCAGAACATCGTGTTACCACCCCACTATGTAACACTCGACCCTTCCCTTCCCTTACTGTGTGTGTGTGTGTGTGTGTGTGTGTACAGGTGTTATCCGACGAGTTATCTTACCAAATACACCCAAACCTTGCCCTTACCTCCCTGTGTGTGTGTGTGTGGTGTGTGTGTGTACAGGTGTTATCCGACGAGTTATCTTACCAAATACACCCAAACCTTGCCCTTACCTCCCTGTGTGTGTGTGTGTGTGTGTGTGTGTGTGTGTGTGTGTGTGTGTGTGTACAGGTGTTATCCGACGAGTTATCTTACCAAATACACCCAAACCTTGCCCTAACCTCCCTGTGTGTGTGTGGTGTGTGTGTGTGTGTGTGTGTGTGTGTGTGTACAGGTGTTATCCGATGAGTTATCTTACCAAATACACCCAAACCTTCCCTTACCTCCCTGTGTGTGGTGTGTGTGTGTGTGTATGTGTGTGTGTACAGGTGTTATCCGACGAGTTGTCTTACCAAATACACCCAAACCTTGCCCTAACCTCCTGTGTGTGTGTGTGTGTGTGTGTGTGTGTGTGTGTGTACAGGTGTTATCCGACGAGTTATCTTACCAAATACACACAAACCTTGCCCCCTGTGTGTGTGTGTGTGTGTGTGTGTGTGTGTGTACAGGTGTTATCCGACGGTTATCTTACCAAATACACACAAACCTTGCCCTTACCTCCTGTGTGTGTTGTGTGTGTGTGTGTACAGGTGTTATCCGAGAGTTATCTTACCAAATACACCCAAACCTTACCCTTTAGTCGCCTGTGTGTGTGTGTGTGTGTGTGTGTGTACAGGTGTTATCCGACGAGTTTCTTACCAAATACACCCAAACCTTGCCCTAACCTCCCTGTGTGTGGGTGTGTGTGTGTGTGTGTGGTGTGTGTGTACAGGTGTTATCCGACGAGTTATCTTACCAAATACACCCAACCCTTGCCCTTACCTCCCTGTTGTGTGTGTGTGTTGTGTGTGTGTGTGTGTGTGTGTGTGTGCAGGTGTTATCCGACGAGTTATCTTACCAAATACACCCAAACCTTGCCCTAACCTCCCTGTGTGTGTGTGTGTGTGGTGTGTGTGTGTGTGACGTGTGTGTACAGGGTTATCCGACGAGTTATCCTTACCAAAATACACGCCAAACCTTGCCCTTACCCCCTGTGTGTGTGTGTGTGTATGTGTGTGTGTGTGTGTGTGTGTGGGTGTGTGTGTGTGTTGTGCAGGGTTATCGACGAGTTATCTTACCAAATACACCCAAAACCTTGCCCTTACCTCCCTGTGTGTGTGTGTGTGTGTGTGGGTGTGTTGTGTGTGTGTGGTGTGTGTGTGTGTGTGTGTGTGTGTGGTGTGATGTGTGTAGTGTTTGAGTAGTGTTAACCCGTGGCCACCGAAAGACAGGTAGGTAAAGACAGGTAGTAGGTAGGTAAACTTGTACCGGGAGCGGAGCGGCTGGGATCTAGATGGTGTGACGTCACGGGCGATGTATCAGGCCTTGTCTCTCGGTGGCCACGGCTAAACCCCCTTTACCTTCTCCCTTCACCGTGTGTATGTACAATTTTATACAGTAGCCTTTGACCCCACCCTTACTCAGCCCCCCCCCCTTCTCCTGGCATTCCCCTTCTTCCCCTGCATATTTCCCCCTGCAAATTACCCCTTTTTAGCCTTTAATTCACCCCCAACTTCTCTCCCTTGTGTGTGTGTGTGTGTGTTGTGTTGCAGGTGTTATCCGAGGAGAACAACGTATGGTCAACATTAGCCCGCCAGCACAAGCACTCCCCCAAGGAGGCGCTGGACTGGGCGGAGCTTGAGGGCCTCTTCTGCCAGGCCTCCACGCCCACCCCGCCCACGCCCCGAGGCCCCCGCGACGCCCCTAGGACCGATGACCCCGCGGCAGACAGGAGGAGGAGGGAGCCAACCGAGGTAGTAGTAGTTGTATGAAGTAGTGGTGGTGGTGGTAGTAGGAGGAGGAGTTAATAGTAGTAGTAGTAGTAGTAGTAGTAGTAGTAGTAGTAGTAGTAGTAGTAGTAGTAGTAGTAGTAGTAGGAGGAGGAGGAAGAGGAGGAGTTAGTATTAGTAGTAGTAGTAGTTAGTGGTGGTAATAGTAGTGGTAGTAGTAGTAGGAGGGAGGAGGAGGAGTTAGTAAGAGTAGTGGTAGTTGTAATAGTAGTGTAGTAGTAGTAGTGATAGTAGTAGCAGTAGTGGTAGTAGTGGTGGTAGTAGTAGTAGTAGTAGTAGTAGTGATAGTAGTAGCAGTAGTGGTAGTAGTGGTGGTAGTAGTAGTAGTAGTAGTAGTAGTGTAGTAGTAGTAGTGATAGTAGTAGCAGTAGTGGTAGTAGTGGTGGTAGTAGTAGTAGTAGTAGTAGTAGTAGTGATAGTAGTAGCAGTAGTGGTAGTAGTGGTGGTAGTAGTAGTAGTAGTAGTAGTAGTAGTAGTAGTGATAGTAGTAGCAGTAGTGGTAGTAGTGGTGGTAGGGGAGTAGTAAATAGTGATAGTAGTAGCAGTAGTGGTAGTAGTGGTGGTTTGTAGTAGTAGTAGTAGTAGTAGTAGTAGTAGTGATAGTAGTAGCAGTAGTGGTGGTAGTAGTAGTAGTAGTAGTAGTAGTAGTGGTGGGTAGTAGGTAGTAGTAGTAGTAGTGGTAGTAGTGGTAGTAGTAGTGGTAGTAGTAGTAGTAGTAGTAGTAATGGTGGTGGTAGTAGAAGTAGTAGTAGTAGTAATGGTGGTGGTAGTAGAAGTAGTAGTAGTAGTAGTAGTAGTAGTAGTAGTAGTAGTAGTAGTAGTAGTAGAAGTAGTAGTAGTAGTAGTATAGGAGTAGTAGGGAGTAGTAGTAGTGTAGTAGTAGTGGGTAGTAGTAGTAGTGGGTAGTAGTAGTAAATAGTAGTAGTAGTAGTAGAAGTAGTTTGTAGTAGTAGTAGTAATAGTAGTAGTAGTAGTGGTAGTAGTAGTAGTAGTAGTAGTAGTAGTATAGTAGTATGGTAGTAGTAGTAGTGGTAGTGTAGTAGTAGTAGTAGTAGTGGTAGGTAGTAGTAGTAGTAGTGGTAGTAGTAGTAGTAGTAGTAGTAGTAGTAGTAGTAGTGGTGGTAGTAGTAGTAGTAGTGTAGTTAGTAGTAGTAGTAGTAGTAGTAGTGGTAGTAGTAATATAGTAGTAGTTAGTAGTATGGTAGTGTAGTAGTAGTTTAGTAGTAGTAGTAGTAGTGTAGTAGTAGGTTTGTAGTAGTAGTATAAATGGTAGTAGTAGTAGTAGTAGTAGTAGTAGTAAATAGTAAGTAGTATAGTAGTGGGAGTAGTAGTAGTAGTAGTAGTAGTAGAGTAGTAGTAGTAGTAGGGTAGTAGTAGTGGTTTGTAGTAGTAGTAGT
>JACEEZ010001516.1:252398-259898 GCA_016584305.1 Chionoecetes opilio | reverse complement strand
ATAACGGAACACAATTTTAAGCTTTAAGATGTCATAACGGAACACAATTTTAAGCTTTAAGATGTCATAACGGAACACAATTTCAAGCTTTAAGATGTCATAACGGAACACAATTTTAAGCTTTAAGATGTCATAACGGAACACAATTTTAAGCTTTAAGATGTCATAACGGAACACAATTTTAAGCTTTAAGATGTCATAACGGAACCAATTTTAAGCTTAAGATGTCATAACGGAACACAATTTCAAGCTTTAAGATGTCATAACGGAACACAATTTTAAGCTTTAAGATGTCATAACGGAACACAATTTCAAGCTTTAAGATGTCATAACGGAACACAATTTCAAGCTTTAAGATGTCATAACGGAACACAATTTTAAGCTTTAAGATGTCATAACGGAACACAATTTCAAGCTTTAAGATGTCATAACGGAACACAATTTCAAGCTTTAAGATGTCATAACGGAACACAATTTTAAGCTTTAAGATGTCATAACGGAACACAATTTTAAGCTTTAAGATGTCATAACGGAACACAATTTTAAGCTTTAAGATGTCATAACGGAACACAATTTTAAGCTTTAAGATGTCATAACGGAACACAACTTTAAGCTTTAAGATGTCATAACGGAACACAATTTTAAGCTTTAAAGATCCACCCCGAGATGTGTGGATATAGGGACTAGAGAGAGGAAGGGTGGATAGGAGAGAGAGAGAGAGAGAGAGAGAGAGAGAGAGAGAGAGAGAGAGAGAGAGAGAGAGAGAGAGAGAGAGAGAGAGAGAAGGCAAATGGGTGAAGGATGGAAGGAAAGATGTATGAGATGGATGAGAGAGAGAGAGAGAGAGAGAGAGAGAGAGAGAGAGAGAGAGAGAGAGAGAGAGAGAGAGAGAGAGAGAGAGAGAGATGAGAGACGAGAGAGAGAAGAGAGAGAGAGAGAGAGCCAGAACGTATACCATTATCAAGCAGTATCAAATCTAGAATAACTCAATCTAACCTAAACCTAAACTAACTAAATCTAATCTGAATTGAAACTAAATCGAAACTAAATCTAAGCTACCTAACTAATTATAATCTAAACTGAAACTTAACTAAATCTAACTCAAACGAAATCTAAACGAGCAAAATCTAACTGCAACTAAATCCAGCATACTTTATCCCCCAACCACCAACAAATTTTTCCCCTCTTCAGGTAGCCGCCAACGACCTGGTCTCGCTGAAGGAGGGGGTGGAGGAGGTGGAGCGGGTACGGTTGGAGGTGGCGGAGTACTTCTGCGAGGACGCTGGCTCCTTCAAGCTGGAGGAGTGTTTCAGGGTGATGTACTCTTTCTGCTGCAAGTAAGGCTCTGGGGACGAAGGAGGAGGAGGAGGAGGAGGAGGAGGTAGTTTGGGCACGTGAAGAGTAAGGGTTGAGGTGGTTTGGGCACGTGAAGAGTAAGGGTTGAGGTGGTTTGGGCACGTGAAGAGTAAGGATTGAGGTGGTTTGGGCACGTGAAGAGTAAGGGTTGAGGTAGTTTGGGCACGTGAAGAGTAAGGGTTGAGGTGGTTTGGGCACGTGAAGAGTAAGGGTTGAGGTGGTTTGAGCACGTGAGAGTAAGGAGATTGAGGTGGTTTGGGCACGTGAGAGTAAGGAGATTGAGGTGGTTTGGGCACGTGAAGAGTAAGGAGATGGAGGTGGTTTGGGCACGTGAAGAGTAAGGAGATGGAGGTGGTTTGGGCACGTGAGAGTAAGGATTGAGGTGGTTTGGGCACGTGAGGAGTAAGGAGATTGAGGTGGTTTGGGCACGTGAAGAGTAAGGATTGAGGTGGTTTGGGCACGTGAAGAGTAAGGAGATGGAGGTGGTTTGGGCACGTGAAGAGTAAGGAGATGGAGGTGGTTTGGGCACGTGAAGAGTAAGGATTGAGGTGGTTTGGGCACGTGAAGAGTAAAGATTGAGGTGGTTTGGGCACGTGAAGAGTAAAGATTGAGGTGGTTTGGGCACGTGAGAGTAAGGAGATGGAGGTGGTTTGGGCACGTGAAGAGTAAGGATTGAGGTGGTTTGGGCACGTGAGAGTAAGGAGATTGAGGTGGTTTGGGCACGTGAAGAGTAAGGATTGAGGTGGTTTGGGCACGTGAAGAGTAAGGATTGAGGTGGTTTGGGCACGTGAAGAGTAAGGATTGAGGTGGTTTGGGCACGTGAAGAGTAAGGATTGAGGTGGTTTGGGCACGTGAAGAGTAAGGGTTGAGGTGGTTTGAGCACGTGAAGAGTAAGGATTGAGGTGGTTTGGGCACGTGAAGAGTAAGGGTTGAGGTGGTTTGGGCACGTGAAGAGTAAGGATTGAGGTGGTTTGGGCACGTGAAGAGTAAGGGTTGAGGTGGTTTGAGCACGTGAAGAGTAAGGATTGAGGTGGTTTGGGCACGTGAGAGTAAGGAGATTGAGGTGGTTTGGGCACGTGAAGAGTAAGGATTGAGGTGGTTTGGGCACGTGAAGAGTAAGGAGATTGAGGTGGTTTGGGCACGTGAAGAGTAAGGAGAGTGAGGTGGTTTGGGCACGTGAAGAGTAAGGAGATGGAGGTGGTTTGGGCACGTGAAGAGTAAAGAGATGGAGGTGGTTTGGGCACGTGAAGAGTAAGGAGATGGAGGTGGTTTGGGCACGTGAAGAGTAAAGATTGAGGTGGTTTGGGCACGTGAGAGTAAAGAGACTGAGGTGGTTTGGGCACGTGAAGAGGAAAGTTGGTGAGGCATTGAGGAGAGCTGTTGGAGTGGAGTAAGGAGATTGAGGTGGTTTGGGCACGTGAAGAGTAAGGAGATTGAGGTGGTTTGGGCACGTGAAGAGTAAGGAGATGGAGGTGGTTTGGGCACGTGAAGAGGAGAGAAGGTGGTGAGGCATTGGGGAGAGCTGTTAGAGTGGAAGTTCCAGGTCGCCGTCCAGCGGGCAGGCCAAGGAAGACATGGAGGCAGTGTGTTGAAGAGGATCTGGCAGCATTGGGCATTGAAGAAGTTGAGGCAATGGATAGAGATAGTAGGAAGCGTATCATCGGCCGTCTAACCTCATAAGACATTACGGGAAAGTCTGACGTTAACAACCCAGAAAGATGATTACGGAGTGGGTGAAGGAGGAGGAGGAGGAGGAGGAGGAGGAGGAGGAGGAAATACACCGCCCTTTATTAAGTTTCGATTAGTATCAACACTAGTTATACTTTTCTTACTGATAATAAGGTTCCCCACAAACACCTCTTGTGTTTGTGGGGAACTAACCAATCACCTCCCTCAGCGTGCAGCCTCCATGGTGTAGTGGCTAGCGCGCCTAGCTACGAACCTGCGGGCCCTGGTTCGAATCCGGGGCAGGGCAGTCGGCGGCCAGCCCAATCAGCTGTTCATCCTTCCTATCGGGGATGGTGTATAAATGGGTACCTGGGGAAACCTGGGGAAGGTAACTGTGGTAACCCGGGTGTCACACTAGCCCTGTGTCCCGGGGTAACGCGTCCTCACCCACCACAGGCTCAAAGGCTAATGTCACGGAGATGAGCACCGAGGCCACGCGCAGCTTAGCGTATGCCCCCATCTTTATCTGTACCTTCACAAACACCCGTCTCCTCTGCCTGTAGTAATAAGTTGTTAACCCCTTGAGGCCCAGAAGTAATTGCCATTGTAATTTGGGTACCATTAGACGATTTGTAGTGGCTATAAGCAATGTTTTATAGCTATGACTGTTTAGTATCCTTGTCCACTAACTCATGTGGTATATTCAGTGACTTTTTGTAATTTTATAGCTAACAACAGACCATTTTTACATAGCAAAGGAAAGATCTGGGCGTGAAGGGGTTAAGGCTGGTTCACACTAGACAAATAGCTGAACATTTTATATAGCAAAGGAAAGATCTGGGCGTGAAGGGGTTAAGGCTGGTTCACACTAGACAAATAGCTGAACATTTTTTATAGCAAAGGAAAGATCTGGGCGTGAAGGGGTTAAGGCTGGTTCACACTAGACAAATAGCTGAACATTTTTTATAGCAAAGGAAAGATCTGGGCGTGAAGGGGTTAAGGCTGGTTCACACTAGACAAATAGCTGAACATTTTTTATAGCAAAGGAAAGATCTGGGCGTGAAGGGGTTAATCAATAGATAAAACCGTAAATTTTAATGAAGAAATGTTCTCCGGCCCTCCCACCAAGGTTCCGGCAAGCCATATCAAGGGAAACGAGAGGCGGAGGGAAGGGCAAGGAAAGAGCAAGCAGAGACAGGAGAGACCCGGGAAGGGAATGCCGTGAAATACGACTCTCCTCTGGGTAAGCATCTCTAATCTACTGCTCTCCCTCTCTACTTCTCTTATCTCTCTTTGCTGTCTCGCTACTCGGGTCGCTATGCTGTCACCTACTAGCTGACTTTCTCTGGCTTCTTCAACTAGCAGTACTTCTCTCTACTCTATTACTCTACATCTCTCTCTCTCTCCCTCTCTGACTTTTGCTCTCGTCGTCGGTTACTGTTCCCTCAATCTCTTTTGCCTCTGCTTGCTGTTCACCTCTGCTGCTCTCTTGCTGTTCCTCTCTGCTTATGCCAGACTCTGCTCTGTACTTCCTACATGCTTTCTCTCATCTCTCTACATCGCTACTCTCTATCTTTCTCTCTCTCTCTCTATCTGGCTCCACTACTCTCTTCTCTCTCGTTCACTCTGCTCTTTATCGAATCTCGTTACTCGTTCACATCTCTCTTTTTTTCGTCTCTCTTCTCTTCTCCCCTCCCCATTCCATCTAACGGGGGTCAGGCTCATCTGCCTGGACGTCCTCTCTCTCTCTCTCTCTCTCTCTCTCTCTCTCTCTCTCTCTCTCTCTCTCTCTCGTTCTCGCACTCGCACTCGCTTCTCTTCTCTCTCTCTCTCTCTATCTCTCTCTTTTTCTCTCTTCTCTCTCTCTCTCTCCTCTCTTCTCTTCTCTCTCTTCTCCTCTCTCTCTCTCTTCTTCTCTTCTCTCTCTCTCTTCTCTCTCTCTCTTCTTTTTTTTTTTTTCCTGTCCTATAATTTTTCTGATTTTTTTTTTTCACTTTTTTTTTTTTTTTTTTGCTTTTCCGTGAATTCATATTTTTTTTTTGTTTCTGTCTATAATTTTTTTTTTTTTTCTTTATTAGTAGTTTTTTTTTTTTTTTTTTTTTTGAACCTTGGACTTTTTAGACTTTTTTTCGATATTTTTTTTCCTTTTTCCAATAATTCATATTCTCTATTAATCATCTTTTTCATTTCTTTTATTATTATTTTTATTATTTTTATTTGTCTGTGTGTCTGTGTGTCTGTGTGTCCTGTTTTTATATTAATATTATTTTGTGTGTGTGTGTGTTTGTGTGTGTGTCTGTCAGTGACCTTGTTTCCCCCACGCCCACAGGAGGTCAGCCGCGTCCTGGGTCATTCAGCGAGTCAGAGACAGAGGTCAGTGTGATGGAGAACCTGCTGTCAGACATCCGGGCTGGGTTCCATCAGCGGAAGTGTGCGGAGATGGCTCTGACCAAGGTAGTGGTGGTGGTGGTGGTGGTAATGCTAGTAGTTGTAGTAGATTCGTAGAAGTATTAGTGTTAGTATTAGTAATAGTAATAGGAGTGGCAGTGGTAATATTATATAGCATTTTAAACTCAATGATGTTTGATGTTTGAAGAATTTCGTCAGTTATCGACGCAGCTGAGATGGATCTCCACTGTAACCAGACAGCCCTCTCTCAGACTACCCCTAGAGAGCTGTCTGCTAGTGCTTATAGTGTTGGGGGAAGCCACCACCCCGGGAGGCGGGTTACAAACCCCCGGCTAACACCCGGTACCCATTCACTGCTGGGTGGACAGGGACTCGGGTTTCAAGGAAACAGCCCAACCGTTTCCGCTCCGCCCGGGGATCGAACCCGGGACTTCTCGGTTGTGAGCCGAGCGTGCTTCCCCTACACTACGGAGTACCCCATAAATATCAAACTAATCATTCTATCCTCCTCCTCCTCCTCTCCTCCTCCTCCTCCTCTTCCTCGGCAAGCGATTTCCCTCACATGAAGCGAAGCACTTTTTCTTTCAAAGAGTTGTTAATAGATGGAACTCTCTTCCAGCACAAGTAGTTAATAGTAACTCGGTGGAGGCGTTTAAGAACAAACTAGATCAATACTTAGCATCAACTGCCACACTCCATTACTTCGGCCACACGGAAACTTTTTTTTGTAGCGTTAGCTGTAGTTTAGAGTCTGTCTGTATGTCTCTCCTGCAATCTTTCCTGTCAAATTCCATGGCAGTTTTTCAATACTGTATGAATTTTTTTCTCACTTTTTTCCTGCCGGCCTAGACCAGAGGGAGGGGTGGGTGGGGAGGAGCCTTCAACTTTGCTATTCCTTGACCTCTAACACGTAGTCACTATAGTGGTAGCAAGTAGTCACACAGGCAGCCTCGTTTGGTCCAGTAGGGCTGTTCTACCTGTTCTTCCTTTGTATTCCTTTGTTATCATTTGTATACCTCCTCCTCCCTCCACAGAACAAGCGCGGCAAGAAGCTGGAGGTGTGGCAGAACGGAGTGCCCACCTCCGAGGACGAACTGTCGCACTGCAACTCGCCGAGACTGTCCCGCCGCCGCATGGGCTCCTTCTCCGGCCCACTGGCGAACCAGGGCGAGGGACAACCCGGTGAAAACTCCCCTGGTAAATATGCATCTCACTCTCACACACTTTTTTTTAAATTATTATTATTTTTTTTACATTGGAGCCTATAGCGCCTGTACTGTAGGCTATTAATTTCCCGTGAGGGCTAATATGGTTGGCCCTGCACATTCTTTAGGGCTGTAATGGTTGGCCCTGCACATTCTTTAGGGCTGTAATGGTTGGCCCTGCACATTCTTTAGGGCTGTAATGGTTGACCCTGCACATTCTTTAGGGCTGTAATGGTTGGCCCTACACATTCTTTAGGGCTGTAATGGTTGGCCCTGCACATTCTTTAGGGCTGTAATGGTTGGCCCTGCACATTCTTTAGGGCTGTAATGGTTGACCCTGCACATTCTTTAGGGCTGTAATGGTTGGCCCTACACATTCTTTAGGGCTGTAATGGTTGACCCTGCACATTCTTTAGGGCTGTAATGGTTGGCCCTGCACATTCTTTAGGGCTGTAATGGTTGGCCCTGCACATTCTTTAGGGCTGTAATGGTTGGCCCTGCACATTCTTTAGGGCTGTAATGGTTGGCCCTGCACATTCTTTAGGGCTGTAATGGTTGGCCCTCGCCCGTGGTGGCGCAGGCTGGATTTTTATAGTGACACCTGTGGTCTATAGGTGAAGGTCCTGTTTTGTATGATGGTCAGTCAGTCAGGCTCATGCTGCCACCTGGTGTTCCTCCGCCGCACTTGTAGTCGCAGTCGGAAGAACAGTTGTGCTGCATGCGGGTGTCTTGGGCCACTCGACGATGGATTTACAGTTGTTCCTTAGTGGGACTTGAACTCGGGGCCTTGTACTCACCTACCAGGCTCTTGTCGACCGCGTTAACCCCTTCACGCCCAGATCTTTCCTTTGCTATATAATAT
>JACEEZ010001516.1:247398-249898 GCA_016584305.1 Chionoecetes opilio | reverse complement strand
GTTTTAATCCTTAGTGAAATGTTTTAATCCTTTATGCGACTGTTTAATCCTTTTGGACTGTTTAATCCTTTATGCAGACTGTTTTAATCCTTTATGCGACTGTTCTAATCCTTTATGCGACCGTTCTAATCCTTCACATAACTGTTTTAATCCTTTATGCGACTGTTCTAATCCTTTTGGACGTTTAATCCTTTATGCGACTGTTTTAATCCTTTATGTGACTGTTTTAATCCTTTATGCGACTGTTTTAATAATTTGTGTGACTGTTTTAATCCTGTATGCGACTGTTTTAATCCTTTGTGTGACTGTTTTAATCCTTTATGCGACTGTTTTAATCCTTTGTGTGACTGTTTTAATCCTTTATGCGACTGTTTTAATCCTTTGTGTGACTGTTTTAATCCTTTATGCGACTGTTTCAATCCTTTGTGTGACTGTTTTAATCCTTTATGCGACTGTTTTAATCCTTTGTGTGACTGTTTTAATCCTTTATGCGACTGTTTTAATCCTTTATGCGACTGTTTTAATCCTTTGTGTGACTGTTTTAATCCTTTATGCGACTGTTTTAATCCTTTGTGTGACTGTTTTAATCCTTTATGCGACTCTTTTAATCCTTTATCTAACTGTTCTAATCCTTCTCCTCCTCCGCCTCCCCCGCAGCAAGAACTGGCGCCAGAAGATAGAGTCGTGGTTCAAGGAGAATGAGCGGGAGGAGCGCCAGTCCGAGGAGCTCAAGCGTCGCCTTCACCAGCACCGCAAGTCCCTCGACCTGGAGACTGCTATGGGTGAGACACAGAGACGAGAGAGAGAGAGAGAGAGGCAGGCATAGAGAGAGAGAGAGAGAGAGACAGAGAGAGATAGAGAGAGAGAGAGAGAGAGAGAGAGGAGAGAGAGAGAGGAGAGAGAGAGAGAGAGAGAGAGAGAGAGAGAGAGAGAGAGAGAAGAGAGAGACAGAGAGAGAGAGGAGAGAGAGAGAGAGAAGAGGAGAGAGAGAGAGAGAGAATAAGAGAGAGAGATCGAGAGAGAGAGAGGGACTTAAAATGTGCACGGTAAAATAGGAAATCTGGATTGCAGACGAGGAGAGAGGAGAGGAGAGAGAGAGAGAGAGAGAGAGAGAGAGAGAGAGAGAGAGAGAGTATATATATGTGTATTTATAACTCAAACTCTTCTCCCATCATTCTTCCCTACAGACGAAGGCGGTGGTGGTGGTGTGGCCCCGCCCTCCCCCCTCTCCACCCTGCCCGAGGACCGCCCCTCAGACACCCCCGCGGCAGGCTACCGGCGCGTGTATGACGACTGGAAGCCCTCGGTGGACAAGACGGATGTAGGCAGGGTCATGGAGGCTATTGAAGGTGTGTGTGTGTGTGTGGGTGGGTGGGTGTGGGTGTGTGGGTGTGTGTGGGTGTGGGTGTGTGTGTGTGTGTGTGTGGGTGGGTGTGGGTGTGTGGGTGTGTGTGTGTGTATGTGTGGGTGTGGGTGTGGGTGTGTGTATGTGTGGGTGTGGGTGTGTGTGTGTGTGTGTGTGTGGGCGGGTGTGGGTGTGTGTGTGTGTATGTGTGGGTGTGGGTGGGTGTGTGTGTGGTGGGTGTGTGTGTGTGTGGGTGTGGGTGTGTGTGTGTGTGTGTGGGTGTGTGTGTGTGTGTGTGTGTGTGTGTGTGTGTCTCCTCCTCCTTCTCACTCCTCCTTATCCTCCTCCTCCTCTCTCTTCTTCTTTCCATTAATAACTCTTCGTGTGTGTGTGTGTGTGTGTGTGTGTGTGTGTGTGTGTCCTCCTTCTCACTCCACTAATCCCCCCCCCCCCCACAGAGGCACACACACCCATCCCCAGCAAGCAGAAGGACAAATCCCTGTGGAGGAAGAGTAATCTCAATGTGGCTAACTCCTGCGAGGCCGCCTCCACCACCACCACCACCACCGCCTCCACCCCCTCCACCGCCACCACCACCACCGCCTCCCGCAGGCTGAAGAGGATGAGGTCAAGGTCAAACATCGAGCCTGGCCAGGTGGTGCAGGCTGTGCAGGTAAACCCTCGGTGAACTAAGTAATAGTGTAGTGCTTAACCCCTTCACGTAGTAGTAGTAGTAGTAGTAGTAGTAGTAGTAGTAGTAGTAGTAGTTAGAAGTAGTGATATTAACCCCTTCACGCCCAGATCTTTCCTTGGCTATAAAAAATTGTCTGTTGTCAGTAGTAGTAGTAGTAGTAGTAGTAGTTAGTAGTAGTAGTAGTAGTAGTAGTAGTAGTAGTAGTAGTAGTAGTAGTAGTAGTAGTAGTAGTAGTTAGAAGTAGTGATATTAACCCCTTCACGCCCAGATCTTTCCTTGGCTATAAAAAATTGTCTGTTGTCAGAGTAGTAGTAGTAGTAGTAGTAGTAGTAGTAGTAGTAGTAGTAGTAGTAGTAGTAGTAGTAATATTAACCCCTTCACGCCCAGATCTTTCCTTGGCTATAAAAAATGGTCTGTTGTCGAGCCATAAAATTACAAAAAGTCACTGAATATACCAGATT
>JACEEZ010001516.1:202398-234898 GCA_016584305.1 Chionoecetes opilio | reverse complement strand
GAAAAGTCACTGAATATACCAAATTAGCTAGTGGACAAGGATACTAAACAGGTCATAGCTATAAAATATTGCTTATAGTCACTACAAATCGTCTAATGGTACACAAATTACAATGGCAATTACGTTCTGGGCCTCAAGGGGTTACACTTTTAAACTCCTTTTTATTTCCAGCCCTGTCTCCATCCTCCTTTTGTACACCTGTCAGTATATATCTACACAAATATATAGGGAGTTATATTGTCAGCTCTCAGTTCACCGGGGTTCGAATCTCGCTCCCTGCTTGAGTTAACTTCTGGCAAGGTGGTAATTTGTACTTAATCCCTTCACGCTCAGATATTTCCTTTGCTATATATATGTAATTGTCTGTTGTTAGCCATAGGATTAAAAAAAGTCACTGAATATACCAAATGAGTTAGTGGACAAGGATACTAAATTAACAGGTCACATCTACAGTATAATATATTGCTTATATTCACTAAAAATCGTCTAATGGCACCCAAATTACAATGGAAATTACGTTCTGGGTCTCAAGGGGTTAACTCTCAACCTTTCCTCATAAGTCGACTTGTACATTGCTATGAGGGAAGCTGTACTTCTTGATGGTGTTCAGGCATCTCCCTTTTCCTAGTTGTTTTGTATGTCCTCTTGTGTAGCGACCTCTTTGTTTCCGAGTCAGTAGTCTCTCATGGTCTGTTTGTGTGTGTGTGTGTGTGTCAGTAGTCTCTCATGGTCTGTTTGTGTGTGTGTGTGTGTGTGTGTGTCAGTAGTCTCTCATGGTCTGTTTGTGTGTGTGTGTGTCAGTAGTCTCTCATGGTCTGTTTGTGTGTGTGTGTGTGTGTCAGTAGTCTCTCATGGTCTGTTTGTGTGTGTGCGTGTGTCAGTAGTCTCTCATGGTCTGTTTGTGTGTGTGTGTGTGTCAGTAGTCTCTCATGGTCTGTTTGTGTGTGTGTGTTTTTGGTGTTGTGTGTTTTTCAGTAGTCTCTCATGGTCTGTTTGTGTGTGTGTGTGTGTGTGTGTCAGTAGTCTCTCATGGTCTTTTTGTGTGTGTGTGTGTGTGTGTGTCAGTAGTCTCTCATGGTCTGTTTGTGTGTGTGTGTGTGTGTGTCAGTAGTCTCTCATGGTCTGTTTCTTCCATCTTAGTTATCAGCTGCAAAAATTGTTATTAAGTCTCCTCTTTCTCTTCTCTGCTCGAGTGTTGGTAACTTTATTTCCTTCAACCTTTCCTCATAACAAAGTTGCTTCTAGCTCGGGTACCATCTTTGTTGCCATTCTCTGTAGCCTCTCCAAACTTTTTCACATGCTTCTTTAACCTCGCTATTGGTAAGTATGAATTATCTATATAGGATCACAAATATTATCTCTTCAGGTGGTATTGTCTGCCAGAAAGCAATACCACCTATACTTCTCCATAGCAGCCTTGCCTCATCAAAATACACTACGTTTTATACACTACTTGCATCTACTTCTCATCTATACTAGCTTTCATCTACTTTCTCATCTCATCTACTTATCATCTACTTCTCATCTACGTCGCATCTACTTTCATCTACGTTATTTTCATCTACATTATATACTTTCATCTACTTCTCATCTACTTCTCATCTACTTTTTCATCTACTTATCTACTTTCTCATCTATTTACTCATCTACTTGCATCTACTTCTCATCTACTTGCATCTATACTTCTCATCTACTTGCATCTACTTTCATTCTACCTTTTCATCTACTTTCTCATCTACTTCATCTACTTCTCATCTACTTTCTCATCTACTTCTCATCTACTTTCATCTCATTTCTCATCTACGTCTCATCTCATCTACTTCTCATCTACTTTAATCTAGTTTATCATCTACTTTCTCATCTACGTTCATCTACTTCTCATCTACTTTCATCTAATTTATCATCTACTTCTCATATGCATCTACGTCTCATCTCATATCTACTTCTCATCTACTTCCATCTACTTTCTAATCTACGTATCATATCATCTACTCATCTACTTTCATCTACGTTACTTTCATCTACTTCTCACCTACGTCTCATCTACCTTCTCATCTACTTTACGTTCATCTCTATCCATTATATCTTCCTTCAAAATTTCCTAATCTTTATTTACGTCAAAATATGCTTTATGTGTATTCCTACCGTAGATAACAGTAAAGTCGCCACCTACAGTAATGTCGCCAGCCGCCAAATATTACGAATGATAGCATCACTACTGCTGTGTCTGTGCCACTGAAGATGATACACAGTAGTTTATATCATGACTGTATAATCTACCCTGTTTCAGCGTTGTTTTATGCTTTGTATCTGCAAGTATAGACGGTTTCAAATTTCACTACGCATTTTTTTTTCGGGCGACGACGACAGCGGTACGACACTCAGTAAATAAACACTAGATGGCGACTCTACTGTTGGTAGCCACTTTGTAGATATTTTTGTAATTTGTTCATTTATAGCCATACTATGACACAGATGAAGACACAAAATGACACAGACTCTCCAGATAGCCCCTTCTAACTGTCCTGAAATCATGGATGTAGAAATGTAAGTATTAACGCCACCACACGTCTGTAAACAGAAAAAAAAAGTTGTCCTGGCGACTTAGTGTTATCTACGGTACTTATCTTAGAAGCATTAGTACACTTAACTATAGCTACCCTTCTAATACCACTGTCTAAATAATTAACCCCTTCACCCAGATAATTCCTTTGCTATATGAAATGGTCTGTTGTTGACCCATAAAATTACAAAAAAGTAACTAAATATACCAAATTAGCTACCGTAGATAACAATCAAGTCGCCAGTTCAACGTTTCTTTGTTATGTACAGACGTGTGGTGGCGTTAATACTTACATTTCTACATCCATGATTTCAGGACAGTTAGAAGGGGCTATCTGGAGAGTCTGTGTCATTTTGTGTCTTCATCTGTGTCATATTAGGGCTATAAATGAACAAATTACAAAAATATCACCAGAGTGCCGACCAACATTAAGATCGCCAGCTAGTGTTTATGTCCTCCCGTCAGCTGCTGTCTGTCGTCGCCCGAAAAAAAAAACGTAGTGAAATTTGAAACCGTCTATACTTGCAGCTACAAAGCATAAAACAACGCTGAAACAGGGTAGTTGTTGTTGTTGTTGTAGATTGTCACCTGTGTTTACAGGTGACATGGGCCCTTACGCCTGATGGCGGCCCATAGGTGAAAGTCGAGGGACAATGCCCATAGGTGAAAGTCGAGGGACAATGGGAGGGGGCGCAGCACTTACGGGTTGCGCGGCGGGGAAGGAGGTGGGAAGAGGAACCGTGGGGGGGCATGCATGGCCCGCTGCCACGGGGGTTGACGTGTGATCCCACCAGCAGCTCCTTGCGCGGCGACTGCTGGCTTCCTCTGGTGGAAACAGGGTAGATTATACAGTCATGATATAGGTGTCTTGCACGTGACGTCACAGCCCTTGTTGTGGCTGCGACATACGCGGCTTCAAGCCAAATGCCGCCCGTCGAAGCGAGCTGGAGGATCAACAAACTCCACTTGCCGCCCGTGTTTGCCAGCTTATGGTAATTTTCCCCTACCAAATATATGTTTATCAGTATAAAAGGTATACTGTCATCTTCGGAAATGTTTGTTCTGTAATATTATCAAATAAAAAACCGTAAAACACACTAAAGAAAGGCCATTATGAGACTCAAGAAATATGCATGAACTTAATATTCACCAGCGCCAGCTCCCATTTAATATTTTGCTCTAAAACATTTTACATGGAGAATATCAATAGAAGCGGAATTTCATTAGCTTTCCATTGATACATTTCGTTATCTGATAAATGAATTATCAGCAGGCATAAATTAGCGTTAACTAAATAAATAACATCATTAATCTGGAAAAATTACCCGATTTCATGATGTTATTGATGCTCAACTATTTAGTTAACGCTAATTTATGCCTGCTGCTAATTCATTTATCAGATAACGAAATATATCAATGGAAAGCTAATGAAATTGCGCTTCTATTGATATTCTCCATGTAAAATGTTTTCGAGCAAAATATTAAATGGGAGCTGGCGTTGGTAAATATCAAGTTCATGCATATTTCTTGAGAGTCTCATAATGGCCTTTCTTTAGCGTGTTTTACGGTTTTTTATTTGATAATATTACAGAACAAATATTTCCAAGGATGACAGTATACCTTCTATACTGATAAACATATATTTGGTAGGGGAAAATGACCCTAAGCTGGCAAACACGGGCGGCAAGTGGAGTTTGTTGGTCCTCCAGCTCGCTCCGACGGGCGGCATTTGGCTTGAAGACGCTAGATCGTGACGTCAGTGCAAGACACCTATAGACTACTGTGTATCATCTTCAGTGGCACAGACACAGCAGTAGTGATGCTATCATTCGTAATATATGGCGACTGGCGACATTATTGCAGCTGGCGACTATACTGTCATCTACGGTAGTGGACAAGGATACTAAACAGTTCATATCTCTAAAATATTGCTTATATTCACTACAAATCGTCTAATGGTAGCCAAATTACAATGGAAATTACGTTCTGGGTCCAAAACAGACGCTTGCAGAACCCAACTTGTTTATAATATTTTACACAGACCTCAAACACACACACCACGCATATATAAAGATAAAAAAGCAACAAAATAAATATAACAGATTTAATTTAACTAATATTAACACTTTCAAGTCAATAAATACAAATATAAAGTAACCAAAATATATTAGAACCATCAACAGCCAGGCGAGGGAGTTTAAAGATGGCGTCCCTCTAGAGCAGTGTAGTGGTCCATATTTTACCGCGTTTTCCGTGTTTATAAGCAGAGGACAGGCGTGTGGCAGCCAGCAGGGAGTCACCGAACCTTCCACCTCGTTATCCACGCCAGGTAAGTGGATGGTAGGCCGTGTGGATGAGAGAAAACAGGGATGTGGTGGACGAAGTGGATGCATGTTCAAATTTTTCGCACATAAACAAACGTGTTGATTTTTTGTCTGGACTGAATTTTGGGTTTGAAATATTTGTTTTGAGTTTTTTCGGTTTGGTTATCAGGTTATTTTCTTGTGTTTTAGTAGCCCATGTTTACTTGGCTATGGTTTTAAGGGGCTAAATACAGGAATGGGGCTATTTTGGGGGCTATATTTAGGTAGGGGGCTATTTTTGGGGGCTGGATTTAGACTGTTGGCCTTTGAAATGTGTGTTTTGAGTTTGTTGTGTTTGGTTATCAGGTTATTTTCTTGTGTTTTAGTGGTGTGTATATACTTGGCTATGTTTTTAAGGGGTTAAGTACTGGTATGGGGCTATTTTTGGGGCTATATTTAGGTATGGGGCTATTTTTGGGGCTGGATTTAGACTGTTGGACTTTGAAATGTGTGTTTTGAGTTGGTTTGGTTCGGTCATCAGGTTATTTTCTTGCGTTCTGTTACTGTTTAGGTGATGTATTACTACTCAGGTATATTTTCAAGGGGTTAAATAAGGGATTTAAGGGGTATGGGGCTATTTTAGGGGGCTGAATTTATGAGGCGATAGTATTGGGGTCATCAGCCATAGAGGAGGCTAGAGGTACGGTGCCGTATCTTTTAAGGCTGCGTGAAAGATATAGCAGCCGTATATCTCCATAGGGTTAAAGATACGGTGGTTATAGCTCGTTACATGCGGGTAAAGATACGGCAGCTGTTCCTCTCCTTGGTTAAAGATACGGCACTCGTATCTCTACCGTCAATAACACTATAGGCGCCACTGCACTAATGTCGCCAGGCCCCATATAGCTATTAGGAATGTTAGAGAGAGAGAGAGAGAGAGAGAGAGAGCGCATCACTACAGCCTTGTATGTGCCACTGAAGACAGGTACATCATATACACTACTGTGCATGCCTCTTCAGTGGCACATACAAGGCTGTAGTGATGCTAACATTACTAATATATGGTGCCTGGCGACATTAGTGCACTGGCGACTATAGTGTTGTTGACGGTACTCTGCGGCTGAAGATACGGCAGCTGTACCTTTTAAGTGTTGTTAAATATATGGTGGCCTTACCTCTTCACTGTGGCGAAAGATACGGCAGCCTTACCTCTCTTCACTGTGGCGAAAGATACGGCAGCCTTACCTCTTCACTGTGGCGCAAGATACGGCAGCCTTACCTCTCTTCACTGTGGCGAAAGATACGGCAGCCTTACCTCTTCACTGTGGCGAAAGATACGGCAGCCTTACCTCTTCACTGTGGCGAAAGATACGGCAGCCTTACCTCTCTTCACTGTGGCGAAAGATACGGCAGCCTTACCTCTTCACTGTGGCGAAAGATACGGCAGCCTTACCTCTTCACTGTGGCGAAAGATACGGCAGCCGTACCTATGCACTGCGGTTAATGATACGGCAGCCGTACCTTTTTAAATGTGGTTAAAGATACGGCAGCTGTAGCCTTTTTCCCGAGATCTGTTTGTGGTCCGCCATAACACTATTCTGGACCCTTGTGTTAGGAAGGTTGTTATAGTGTGTTAGGAAGGTTGTTATAGTGTGTTAGGAAGGTTGTTATAGTGTGTTAGGAAGGTTGTTATAGTGTGTTAGGGAGGTTGTTATAGTGTGTTAGGAAGGTTGTTATAGTGTGTTAGGAAGGTTGTTATAGTGTGTTAGGAAGGTTGTTATAGTGTGTTAGGAAGGTTGTTATAGTGTGTTAGGAAGGTTGTTATAGTGTGTTAGGAAGGTTGTTATATTGTGTTAGGAAGGTTGTTATAGTGTGTTAGGAAGGTTGTTATAGTGTGTTAGGAAGGTTGTTATAGTGTGTTAGGGAGGTGGTTACAGTGTTAGGAAGGTTGTTATAGTGTGTTAGGAAGGTTGTTACAGTGTTAGGAAGGTTGTTTTAGTGTGTTAGGAAGGTTGTTTTAGTGTGTTAGGAAGGTTGTTACAGTGTTAGGAAGGTTGTTACAGTGTTAGGAAGGTTGTTTTAGTGTGTTAGGAAGGTTGTTATAGTGTGTTAGGAAGGTTGTTATAGTGTGTTAGGAAGGTTGTTACAGTGTTAGGAAGGTTGTTTTAGTGTGTTAGGAAGGTTGTTATAGTGTGTTAGGAAGGTTGTTATAGTGTGTTAGGAAGGTTGTTATAGTGTGTTAGGAAGGTTGTTATAGTGTGTTAGGAAGGTTGTTATAGTGTGTTAGGGAGGTGGTTACAGTGTTAGGAAGGTTGTTATAGTGTGTTAGGAAGGTTGTTACAGTGTTAGGAAGGTTGTTTTAGTGTGTTAGGAAGGTTGTTATAGTGTGTTAGGAAGGTTGTTACAGTGTTAGGAAGGTTGTTACAGTGTTAGGAAGGTTGTTTTAGTGTGTTAGGAAGGTTGTTATAGTGTGTTAGGAAGGTTGTTACAGTGTTAGGAAGGTTGTTACAGTGTTAGGAAGGTTGTTTTAGTGTGTTAGGAAGGTTGTTTTAGTGTGTTAGGAAGGTTGTTACAGTGTTTTATTGAGATGTTGTGTGTTAGGAAGGTTGTTATAGTGTTAGGAAGGTTGTTAGTGTGTTAGGAAGATGTTGTGTGTTAGGAAGGTTGTTATAGTGTGTTAGGAAGGTTGTTACAGTGTGTTATTAAGGTGTTTGTGTGGCCGTGTGTTCATTGTTCCTCCCTTCTGTGCAGTGTTGAGGCCGTGCCGGGTGTTGCCGCGGTGTTGACATGGGCAAGAATAAACGTAAGACTCCCCCCACGCCCACCGCTATGCTGCAAGGTAAGACAGACAGTGTGGCTTTTATCATGTCTTATTACTGTTGTTGTTATTATTATTAATTTATTGATTTAACGGACTACCATGTTTTAGGGCTTATAAAGGCCCCCATCCACGGTGCGATTGGTCGCGAGACCTGATCCGAAAGACCTGATCTGATGGATATTCTACCACCCACTAACGATCGGACCGCACCTCAGGATCAATTCAGTTGGTGATAGAAACGGTGGGAGGGCAGTTCTCATGATGGCTCTCTGCAACGAGGAATTTCTTTTGGTGGGAGGTGATGCCACGGCTGAGGAGTGTAAACACCACCCACACTGGCACCAGATATCACAGAGGCAGTTATTGTCTTTATTTCTTTCAGGAACACTTCATTTATAATTCTCATATTATTATAATTTTTGTTACTGTTTCAACATTGGCCTCACTGTCCCGCTCCCTGAGTGTCTCTGCCAATACTTCATAAGTTGCATTTTTCTTATATTTATCTGTTTACTCTGCTTTTTATTTCCCACAAACATCCATAGTTTATTGACAGGTCGCTTCGCTCGCTGTCGCTTACCATAAGACCCGTGGAACCAAGTTTCTGCCAAAAAGTGTATAACTACTCCTAAATATTGTCGGATTGAGCTGACATTTGACATGCAAGTAGTGCTGTCAAAATCAACGGGGGTCTGTACAACAAACTTTTTGCATAAAACAAACCCTTAATGAGTAATTCACGTAATGAGTTAATTGGCTGTCACGTGGCTCGCTGTCACGTTCCAGCCACAAGAACTGAGCCACAAGCAAAGGGCCAGAGGCTGGACGTCTAGACTTTATATATAATTGGATGAATTATGTTCAAAAGTGTTCGTCTTCAAAGAAACAATTCATTTTGGTAACCCTCTCGCGACGCTGTCAGTGGCAAAACTGACGGTTGGCCTCACGACCAGCACACTCACGGTGGGATCCGGTCTGAATTGGATGATCTGGCGGATCTAAAAACCAAACACTGCTTGGCCGCCATCCCACCAGCTGTCCGTCGGTCAGACAGACCAAAATCACCCCACTCACGATCCAATTTGGTCGGATCCAACAAGATCTGTCCGATGGCCTCAAGACCAGATGGCACCGTGGCAGGACGCTGCTCTTGGAAGACACACCCTGATTTTGGAAAGAAACTTCTAAGAAAAGAAAAACCCACCAAAACTGTTGTCTGATATACAGTCATTTTCACACCAGAACAGATATACAGTCATTTTCACACCAGAACAGATATACAGTCATTTTCACACCAGAACAGATATACAGTCATTTTCACACCAGAACAGATATACAGTCATTTTCACACCAGAACAGATATACAGTCATTTTCACACCAGAACAGATATACAGTCATTTTCACACCAGAACAGATATACAGTCATTTTCACACCAGAACAGATATACAGTCATTTTCACACCAGAACAGATATACAGTCATTTTCACACCAGAACACTCACCAGTCATTATCTTCATTCAGCACTGCTCATCGGTCATTTTTGTTTGCTAGCTTGTATGTGATAGTATAAGTAAATCGTCATTTTGGCTGGCTGAACATGTGCACGCAGGTCGGACGGCGGGAGTGAAAAACCTACCGCGGCGGTGCACAGCTGCGTGCCTGCCTGGCGTGGCGATCAGCTAAGTCTGGCTTTGTTGTCCTAAGTGTAAACACTCTCACGCCCTCCCGTGCCTCACTACGCTGCCTGCCTCCTGTGCCTCACCACCTAGTGTTTGAATGTTCCTGTATGGGTGTAGTGTTTGTGGTGGCTGCAGGTAGTACACAAGTATACAAACTTTCATCTAATGTAACAAACAAAGTTCCTCATACACGCAATGGCTGTTGGTGCCAATCTGCCGGGGCGGCAAGGCTCCCGCCAGTACCGTGTAAACATCACAGCGTGAGGACAGATTGGTAGTTGATTTGAATGTCTTTAAGAGGGTGCATTGAATGGCTACCTAAGCTAACCTACAACATTCCTCTTGGAAGACACAGGAGTGTTTTTCAGGGTATTTGTGGAGGAAAAAAGTGTCTTATAAGCCGTAAAATAAGGTAATTCAGCCAGGCATAGTTGCATGAAATTGAGCTGCTGCTGTACCTGTATTGTTATGTTAGTGTTGTTACCTTCATGACTGGCCCAAGGAATGACTTAACCCCCTCGTCCCCAGGGCATGGCGGAGGCAGCCCCAAGAAGAAGAAGAAGAGGAGGAAGAGTGAGAGTCAGGAGGAGGAGGCCGTGACCACCCCATCACCTCTCCTCTCTCACTTCTCCCCCCTCACCTCCCTGGGATGTAAGTGTGTGGGTGGGTGTGGGTGTGTGTGTGTGTTTACCTTGTTGTGATATATACAGGAAATAAGTTATGCTAGTGGGGTCCTGTCTCCATATTTCATTGTGTCAATCTTAGCTTCAAAACAATACTCTTGGCAGGCCTGAAAGTGTACAATTTATATTACCAGTCACTGGCGAGTACTTAAAAAAGTTTACCAGCCAAGAAGATACTTGGATAACCACTAGCTACGTGGTGTGAGGATGAGGCCGTGCAAGGGGGTGGCGTGCCTTGGAGCCACGAGGGAGGTGCCAGGCTGCCTCGTGTCTCACTCGCCAATGACAAGTAGAAAAAATAATTTCTCACTAGGAATAATTTGTACCCGCCATGTAATAAGGGAGGCGGCAGCAGAGTGGTTAGCATCTCCGAGTGACCCGAGTGACCTGCTTGGTGACCCGAGTGAGGACCAAAAATCCACTTAACCCCGTGAGGCCCAGAATGTAATTTCCATTGTAATTTGATTGTGTCACTAGACGATTTTTAGTGACTATAAGCAATATTTTAGAGATATGACCTGTTTAGTATCCTTGTCCACTAATAAATTTGGTATATTCAGTCACTTCGTAATTTTATGGCTCGACAACAGTCAATTTTATATAGCAAAGAAAAGATCTGGGCGTGAAGGGTTAAGATCTTTCTGCACCGTGGAGTGGCCTAAGAACACCCACATGCCCTGTCCATTAACTCTGCCTTGGATTGTGAGTGCCTGGGAGGACACAGGGGGGGGCATGAGGCTCTAATCACAGGCGTCACTATAACAATCCTGCCTACGCCACCACGGGCGAGGACCAACCATCACAGCCCTAAGTGAACCTCCAGGGCCTACCATCACAGCCCTGGAGCTCATGGCTTACACGCGCTGTAGGCATAGATGTAAAAAAATATATATTTCTATTGTTATTATTTACTCACCATGGCGAGTAAAATACTGCAATTTTCAGGCCTGCTTGGCATCTATAATTTCACTGTCCAGGCTATTCCACATATCAATGCACTGATAGGGAAAACTGTACTGCTTAATGTCCTTCAAACATCCTATCGTAAACTTCTTTGTATGACCTCTTGTGGCTCCTACGTCCCATACACACATGTCCTCCTTGTCATTTCCCTGCATTCCTGACATGGCTCTTGTGGCTCCTACATCCCATACACACATGTCCTCTCTGTCATTTCCCTGCATTCCTGACATGGCTCTTGTGGCTCCTACGTCCCATACACACATGTCCTCTCTGTCATTTCCCTGCATTCCTGACATGGCTCTTGTGGCTCCTACGTCCCATACACACATGTCCTCCTTGTCATTTCCCTGCATTCCTGACATGGCTCTTGTGGCTCCTACGTCCCATACACACATGTCCTCCTTGTCATTTCCCTGCATTCCTGACATGGCTCTTGTGGCTCCTACGTCCCATACACACATGTCCTCTCTGTCATTTCCCTGCATTCCTGACATGGCTCTTGTGGCTCCTACGTCCCATACACACATGTCCTCTCTGTCATTTCCCTGCATTCCTGACATGGCTCTTGTGACTCCTACGTCCCATACACACATGTCCTCCTTGTCATTTCCCTGCATTCCTGACATGGCTCTTGTGACTCCTACGTCCCATACACACATGTCCTCCTTGTCATTTCCCTGCATTCCTGACATGGCTCTTGTGGCTCCTACGTCCCATACAGACATGTCCTCCTTGTCATTTCCTGCATTCCTGACATGGCTCTTGTGACTCCTACGTCCCATACACACATGTCCTCCTGTCATTTCCCTGCATTCCTGACATGGCTCTTGTGGCTCCTACATCCCATACACACATGTCCTCCTTGTCATTTCCCTGCATTCCTGACATGGCTCCACACATCGCTATCAAGTCTCCTCTTTCTCTACTCTACTATCTACCTAATAAAGTATCTAACCTTGCTCTTAGAAAAGTTTATAACATCAATTACCTTACGTTCTAACATCGACCTGCGTTCATATCTTAACTCAACGTAACCTATCATCTTCTAAACCATCCTTATATGCCTTCCATGATTTCTCCCCCAGTGACCCCGAGTAAGAAGAAGAAGAAGAAGAGGAAGGAACTAGAAGCAAAACAGAATGGCTTGATGAAGGCGGAAGAGGAGGTGGAGGTGAAGACGAAGAAGAAGAAAGTGGAGATGGAGTTACCGAAGAGGATAGAAGAAGTAGAAGGAGGCAAGAAGAAGAAGAGGAAGGAGGAGAAGACAGTGAAGGAAGATATGAGGAGTCAGGAAGAGGAGGAGGAGGAGGAGGCTAGTGCAAAGAGAAGCCCCAAGAAGAAGGGGAAGAAGAAGGTGAGAGAGAGAGGGGGGGGGGGGAGAGAGAGAGAGAGAGAGAGAGGGAGAGAGAGAGGGGAGAGAGAGAGAGAGGGGGGGAGAGAGAGAGGGGGAGAGAGAGAGAGAGAGAGAGAGAGAGAGAGAGAGAGAGAGAGAATGATAAAGAGAGAGGAGAAAGAGGAAGAATGAGAGAGAGAGAGGAAGAATGCTAAAGAGAGAGAGAGAGAGAAAGAGAGAGAATGCTAAAGAAAGAGAGAGAGTGTGGTGGTGGTGGTGGTTGGATGGAGAGAGAGAGAGAGAGAGAGAGAGAGAGAGAGAGAGAGAGAGAGAGAGAGAGAGTGGTGGTTAGATAGATGGAGAGAGATAGACAGACACAGAGAGAGAGAGATAGAGAGAGAGATAGTTATAGTTATAATAATAGTTACCAGGGTTCTATTTTTCTCATAGACTTTATAGTTTATGGAGGCAAACCCATCAAGGCACTTTTTATTTCATTTAAAATTTTTATTATTGGCAGGTCGCTTCGCTCGCTGTCACTTACCATAAGACCCGTGGAACCAAGTTTCCGCCTAAAAGTGTATAACTACTCCTAAATAGTGTCGGATTGAGCTGAAATTTGACATGCAAGTAGTGTTGTCAAAATCAATGGGGGTCTGTTGAACAAACTTATTGCATAGACCAAGCCCTTAATGAGTAATTAGCGTAAACTACTCCTAATTATTGTCGGATTGAGCTGAAATTTGACATCCAAGTAGTGCTGTCAAAATCAACGGGGGTCGTCGGAAGAAATATTTTGCATAGAACAAACCCTTAATGAGTAATTCACGTAATGAGTTAATTGGCTGGAATGACCCACAAGACCACAAGACCACAAGACCTGAGCCACAAGCCAAGGGGCCAGAGGCTGGACGTCTAGACTTGATATATATGTATGTATAATAGGGGCCCCAATTTCGCCAACTTAACATGCAGCGAGTATATTTAAGAACTCATCAGTAACCCCTATAGCAGTCTCTTAACCTGGGGGGCTGAAACCAATTGTAGGAGTGCTGGGAAATGCTGCATATATGGTCGCTACTATGTTAGTCTGTCTGTCTCTCTATCTGTGTGTGTGTGTGTGTGCCTGTGTGTGTGTGTGTGTATGCCTGTGTGTGTGTGTGTGAAGAGTTCCTCGCAATTTGACGAGTACTATTTTTATTTGCTAAACCTTAACCTCATTATACTGACTTTCTGTAGTAGTGTAGTCAACTGTAGTCTCTGTAACCAAATGTCAGCCAGAGTTAGGGGGTGCTAGGCTGCCTAGGCCTGACTACAGGGAGTGCTGACTGCTGAGGTCGGACAAGGTTAAACGCTGATCTATACTAAGCAGTCTTCCTTGGGCCCTTCACAACCCCCTTCTGAACGCACGGGATTGGCTGAGGTGTTGGGTGTTGTGTTGGGGCTTTAGGGCGGAACTTGGAGTAAGGCATTCTCACCCAACACCCAACACCTCGGCCAGTCCCATGCGTTCGGGAGTGGGGAGTGAAAGGGACACATTTTCGATAACTTAACGTGCGGCGAGTAGAATCAACAACTCCTCAGTCGGCCCAATAGTAACAGGCTTCCTTTCCCCCCCTCCCCAGACCTTCCCCGCCCCCCTCCCAGCCCTTCTCCTTCCCTCAGCCCCCGTCACCCCCAAGCTGGAGAAGATGGAGGTGGAGGAAGAGGAGGAGGAGGACAATTGTAAGTAGATAGTGTATTGAATGTTATAGTAGTAGTGTTATAGTAGTAGTGTTATAGTAGTAGTGTTATAGTAGTAGTGTTATAGTAGTACCGTAGATAACAGTGAAGTCGCCAGTTCTACGTTTCTTTGTTATGTACAGCCGTGTGGTGGCGTTAATACTTACATTTGTACATCCATGATTTCAGGACAGTTAGAAGGGTCTATCTGGAGAGTCTGTGTCATTTTGTGTCTTCATCTGTGTCATATTAGGGCTATAAATGAACAAATTACAAAAATAAAACTGAGTGGCGACCTCACTATACCTACTACAGTAAAGTCGCCAGCTAGTATTTTAACCCAACAGTTGAGTCGCCACTGGGGAATTCAGGGAAATTAGAGGTAAAGTAAAACAAGTCTATATATATATTAGCTGCGGAAGATGCTTGGATATATAAAAATTCCTCTGCCAACGTGAAAACAAATTCTATTCAAGTTTGAAAGATCTGGCAAGTCTGCGTCCTGTCGCCCGAAAGGCTATTGTTTACTGTCTGTCATCGCGCGAAGAAAAACGTGAGAAGCAAAATGCGCAACAGTTATACTTGCAGATACAAAGCATAAAACAACGCTGAAACAGTGTAGATTATACAGCCATGATATAAACTACTGTGTAACATCTTCAGTGGCACAGACACAGCAGTAGTGAGGCTATCATTCGTAATATTTGGCGCCTGGCGACATCACTGTAGGTGGCGACTTTACTGTTATCTACGGTAGTGTTATAGTAGTAGTGTTATAGTAGTAGTGTTATAGTAGTAGTGTAATAGTAGTAGTGTAATAGTAGTAGTGTAATAGTAGTAGTGTTATAGTAGTAGTGTTATAGTAGTAGTGTTATATTATAAAAAATGATTATGATTTGATTTTAATTATCATGCGGAATAATATTTTGATTAAGATTAGTCGTTTTGTCCTTTTTATGGTTATGATTGGCTGATGATTATTTGCCTTGACGTATTTGTGATTGTGATTAGATTGTGATTACAGTCCCATGTTATTGTTATTATTTGTACACAGTAATGAGTGTTATTGAGGTCATGTGTTTGTTGAGTTATACATTAGTCAACAGTGTTTTATATTGCAATTCCCACTACCTTAAGGGCCACCACAGTTAATGGGTGCCTTGGGCTTCCTTATATATGAGTATTATAAATAACTACACTGTCACATTAGTATACATTCATCACTAATGTAGGTACAGGTTGAAGTTCCCAAACTCGGCATCCCAAGACTCGGCAACACCCAAAACTCGGCTATGGTTCCGGATTTTCCAAAACCCAGCAGAACACCCAGAACCCTGGGCGTAGTTGCCGGGTCGGCCGCTGGGTGCCACCACACTAGGCCGCTGGGTTTTTCCCGCCGATTTGTTTGTTGTTATTATTCAGTGGTGTTGTGACTGTAGAGTTGTGTACACTGTTATTTTGTGTACTTCTACAGGTCTGTTATGGGTATTATGGCTCCCAAACGTCCAGGAACACCTACTGGGGCAAGGGAAAAGAAAAGGAAGAACAATGTGTTCACTATTTCTGAGAAAATTGACCTTTTGAAGAAGTTGGATGGCTTTTTTTCCCCTTAATATATCTACGTTCTAAAAGTCGGAAAATTCCATTACTCGGCTCGGCGCTGGTCCCGAGGTTGCCGAGTGTGGGAACTTCAACCTGTATACGAAAACCAGGGTAATGTAACACAGCGTAGAAACATTTGATCTCACTTGTTTGGCTTCATCACCTCATTGCTCGGCTATCTACTTACTGGATACTTGATACTTGATGTTGTGTAGAGGATAATTCCCCAGAGCCGTAGTGTTCCACCACTGCAGCCGGTCCTGGCGTCCCTAAACTGTAGCTTCACTTGGTCCAGGAAGGAGCGTGTGGGTGCTCTACATAGTGAAGTGTAACCCGGCACTGGTGGTTCGTCAGGGACTGTCACAGGTAGTCGTCCAGTTGGGATTTTAACTTCTCTACGGAGCAGCCGGTCCGGTGATGTCTGGGATGTTTCTTGGGAGGCTGTTGAAGGCTCTCGGGCCACTGTAGGGTAGGCTGGCTGATAGGAGAGTCTTGATTCTTGCCTGGGTTTGAGTTGGTGGGGCTTTCCTGAAGCATTTCCGACCTGCCCTCTCATTTATGTAAGCCTCCACTTTGTTGATGTTGGAGGGTTGGGTCCTTGTTCTTCTAGGATCTTCCAGGTGTATAGGGTGGAATGTCTCTGCGTCGTTGCTGGGAATATAGTCGTAGTCTTTTTAGTTTTTCCCAGTAGGAGAGTTCTTTCATCCCTCTTATTTACCTTGTGAATGACCGTTGGACCGACTGAAGGGCCTGGATATCCATAGCCTTGTGGGGAGGATATCCATAGCCTTGTGGGGAGGATATCCATAGCCTTGTGGGGAGGATATCCATAGCCTTGTGGGGAGGATATCCATAGCCTTGTAGGGAGACCCTAGTTGCCTGCAGTAGTCCAGGATAGGCTGGAGTAGTGCTTTCCATAGAGGCATCATGCACTCTTTTTCCCGGGAGTAGAAGGTTCTAAGTATCCACCCTGCAATTCTTCTATAGCTTTCTTGATGGTCTCTTTGATGTGGTGTTGTAAGCTAGTGTCATCAGCATTGAGGTGAATGCCCAGACATTTGACATGTGGGCCAGTAGTGGCTATCACCTGTTTCTCGCTTGACAGGAGGGAGGTGTTGAGGATCTCTTGGTTTTTACTACTGAGAAGTTTGTATTTTCACCATTGAAGAGCATGTTGTTCGTTTTGGCCCATTCATAGATTTTGTTGAGATCCTCTTGAAGAAGGCTGATGTCTTCTCTGGCTCCAATGCTTTTACATATGTTGGTGTCATCAGTGAAAGAGGCCATTGTTGAGTGGGTCACTTCTTTGTCTGTGTCCCCTATCATGATGAGGAAGAGTAGAGGTCCTAGTACAGACCCTTGGGGAGCATTTATGATCACATTAAATTTGTAAGCACGTTCCCTGAATCTGCACACTTTTCTGACTATGACGGTAAAGGATGCCTCCCAGTGTGACAATATCTGGAGGGTCAAAACAGTCCTTTGATCTTTGTGTTGTTGACATCTGAGCCGCCGCGTTGCCCTCACGGGGCAAGTGACGGGGGAACGTTTGCTGCGGGGATACAGCAAGAGAAGAGTGACCGCTTGCAAGCAAAATTTCTCTTGCTCCCCCGCAGAAAACGCCTTTAGTGTCCTGCCTTGCAAACATGCTTGTGCCGGGAACATATATATATGACATTGGCTAATTTATTTATGAGAAATAGAATTGCTACACGGAAAATACAATGAAATCATCACAATAATCACATTTTAATCATTGATTATTATGAAGAAAAATGTGATTATGATTTGATTATTATTATACCTGTTGCTTTACTTTTGATTATGGTTTTTTGTATTAATGATCATAATCCTGCCCAATGCCCCTGTCTGGTGACCACACACCAATATAGTATCAATTATAATTTTTGCATGATTTAGTGGACCATTTTCTCAACTCTCTCTTCTTCTCTCTCTTCTCTTCTTTCGTCTCTTCCCTCTCTCTCTCTCTCCTCTCTCTTTCTTTTTTTTTTTTTCTTTCTCCTCTCTCTCTCTCTCTCTCTCTCTCTCTCTCTCTCTCTCTCTCTCTTCTCTCTCTCTCTCTCTCTCTCTCTCTCTCTCTCTCTCTCCTCCTCTCTCTCTCTCTCTCTCTTCTCTCTCTCTCTCCTCTCTCTCTCTCTCTCTCTCTCTCTCTCTCTCTCTCTCTCTCTCTCTCTCTCTCTCTCTCTCTCTCTCTCTCAATATCTATCTATCTCTGCCTCTCTTTCTCTGTATGTGTCTCACTCTATCTATCTATCTATCTATCTATCTATGTCTGTCTGTCTGTCTATCTATCTGTCTAACTCTCTCTCTCTGTCTGTGTCTAACTCTCTCTCTGTCTGTGTCTAACTCTCTCTCTCTCTCTGTCTGTGTCTATAATTATATCTAACTCTCTCTATCTGTGTCTATCTATATCTATCTATCTATCTATATCTATCTATCTAACCACCACCACCACCACCACACAGCCTGGGCCGAGGAAGCCACTCAGGAACTTCTGAGTCGGGTGGCCAGTCAGGTGCCGCCTGGCCGGGACACACGCTCCTGCCGCCACCGCATCAAGAATGTGGACTGGGGGGCCGCCGCCTTGCCTGGCCGCACCCCGGAGGCCTGCCAGGACCACTTCATGGCCCTCTACCGCAAGATTGACCACTTAAAGTATGTGTGACGCCTTGTTGTGTTGTCTTATTATTGTTGTTATTATTATTATTATTATTATTATTATTATTATTGTTGTTGTTGTTGTTATTATTATTATTATTATTATTATTATTATTATTATTATTGTTATTATTATTATTATTATTATCTCTTTCTCTTCTCTGCTCAAGTGTTTAGTGCAATTTTAACATGCTAACTGGGCAACCAAAATCTCTCCCAGTGATGCAAAAGTGTCGCCCAGAAAGAACAATTTTAAGCTACTCAACCAATCCTTGGGGGCATACGCCGGGGGGCGCGTCGCCTCACCCACCCTACGACGCCACTCCCGGGGGTTACCATGTGCGAGTTACCATGCAGGCTCCTTTCCCATACCAAGCAGCTCTCGACAAGAAACATCAACTTGCCCCAGCCAGGAGCCTTGTGGGCGCCCCCTTGGCCTCCTCCACGCCGGATTGTCTCTTACAGATACAACCCAATGAAAAGGATCGGTTTCAGGGTAGCGTGCCACATGCCCATATAGCCCAAGTTGGCGCTGACGGACTATGCAGGTAATAGGCCTCGATTCAGTCTCACGGTGCATCGCTGATTTGACACGTAATCATCCCAGCGATACCCCATTATTCTGCGAAGACACTTATTACCAAAGGCATTGATTCGTCTCTTCAAGTCACTATTTAGTGTCCATGTCTCACAACCATAGAGTAAGACAGGGATCACAAGCGACTTGAAGATCCGGATCTTTGTCCTCCTGCACAGGTACCGACAACGCCAAATACTCCCGCTGAGCGAGTCCATAACACCGTGGGCTATGCCAATCCGCCGTAAGACTTCTTGACGTGACCCGCCGTCATTATGGACTGCGCTACCAAGGTATGTAAAACTTTCCAAGATCTCAATGTCCTCGCCACATGCATGAACAGACTGTACTGCTTCATCTAGTAAGTCTCCAAACACCTGGACCTTGGTCTTGAGCCAGGAGACCTCAAGTCCCAAAGGCTTTGCCTCCTCGTGCAGCGCCTCGAGAGCCATCACCAGGACCTCCAGCGACTCAGCAAAGATTACTGCATCATCGGCAAAAACAAGATCAGTGATCTTGGTGTTGCCGACGGATGCTCCACAATCACTTTGATCTACAACCTTGTCCAATACCCAGTCCATACAAGCGTTGAAAAGTGATGGGGCAAGGACGCACCCTTGCCTCACTCCTGTATTCACAGGAAAGAAGCTGGATACACCTGCCCCACACTTCACAGCACTCTCAGTCCCAGAATACAGACCAGTTATCAAACCAATAGTCCTTGCAGGAATCCCTCGAAGTCGCAGAAGATCCCAGAGTGACTCACGATGCACTGAGTCAAACGCCTTCTTGAGATCAACATAGGCTGCAAGCATCCCCTGTCCAAACTCACGTCGGCGTTCCACCAGGACACGAAGCGCTAGGATACGGTCCGTTGTTGACTTACCAGGCGTGAACCTATTATACTGCAGTTTGGTTTAAGAATATGCTTAGATTAACATCCAGTATTCGAAAAGGGATTATATATCGTGAGTATGTGCTTAAATGTTTAACTGTGTTCATAGCCTAATGCTTCGTGTGCCAAATTTTGATGTGAGTGTCCTAAGTTGGAGTCCTTGGAGTACCACATGTAGTCATTGACCTCATGGATTAGGGTTATTTAATTAGTGGGCTGGTGATAGTAGGAATTAATATTGTTTTACCATATATAATATGGCATGGCTAATATGGCTGAGGGTGGATATAGTGGGACTCTCTGAGACAGGAGTCTCAGAGAGTCCCACTCATATCCCACCATAGTTTAACGATGGCACGATTGGAAGGTGTAATGAAATATAAAGGTAACGTGATGCATGTCACAAAGACATAAACCCGCCAGGGTGGCCTGGTGGTAGAGCGCACGGCCCGTGTGTAGAGACCCTGCATTCGGTCAGCGGTTCGAGCCCACCAAGTTCGTCCTGGTGTGGTGGCGCTTTGTATAGTCAATAACCTTGATATATATATGTGATATATATATATATATATGATATATGATACTATTTGGGGAGGTGGTAGTGGAGTGGTTAGCGTCTCCAACAGGCATTCTCGGTGACCTGAGTTTGATCCCCGAAGAAACCCAAAACCTTTCTGCACCGTGGAGTGGCCTAAGAACACCCACATGCCCTGCCCACCAACTCTACCTTCAACTGCGAGTGCCTGGGAGGACACAGGGGGGCGGCATGAGCCTCTAATCACAGGCGTCACTATAACAATCCTGCCTGCGCCACCACGGGCGAGGACCAACCATCACAGCCCTCAAGTGTGCCTCCAGAGCCTACCATCACAGCCCTCAAGTGTGCCTCCAGAGCCTACCATCACAGCCCTCAAGTGTGCCTCCAGAGCCTACCATCACAGCCCTCAAGTGTGCCTCCAGAGCCTACCATCACAGCCCTCAAGTGTGCCTCCAGAGCCTACCATCACAGCCCTCAAGTGTGCCTCCAGAGCCTACCATCACAGCCCTCAAGTGTGCCTCCAGAGCCTACCATCACAGCCCTCAAGTGTGCCTCCAGAGCCTACCATCACAGCCCTCAAGTGTGCCTCCAGAGCCTACCATCACAGCCCTGGGTAAAAAACAACAACAACACATCACCATTTGCCAAGTAAACAAATACAGCAGACATAATTAATGTGTGTGTGTGTAATACAGATGCCTTGACTTCAATCCTTGGGCTGCTGGAAGTGACAATGGAGGAGTGACCAAATATGGCACGGAGCGAAAAAATAACTTAACCGGTTACGGGGATTTCAAAATAGTGGTTTTGTTCAGTAACAGTAAAGATGATGGCGTTTTTGTTTCCGTTTTTGTTCCCAGCATAATTTAGTTCGTTTCCATTTTTTTTCCGAGCATAATTTCGTTCGTTTCCGTTTTTGTTCCGAGCATAATTTTGTTCGTTTCCGTTTTTGTTCCGAGCATAATTTCGTTCGTTTCCGTTTTTGTTCCGAGCATAATTTCGTTAGTTTCCGTTTTCGTTTTCGTACCCTTAAACCGTTTCCAAGCCCTGGTTAAAATTTACGTTATGAGTATTATGCATGCACTGAATCGCCATTTATGTTGGAATGAAAACAAAGCTACATTTATTGGATTTAGAGTCACGTCTGTGGTGGTCTTGGGAGGGCCTGGCCAAGGGTTGTGTGGCCCAGACCTTCCCACCCCTGCTGTAGAGGATTGATAGAGTGTTTATTGTTGTGTGTGTGTGTGAGAGAGAGAGAGAGAATGCTAGAAATGGGGATTATACGCAGCTATAGCCACACGAACAGAGGAGAGAGAGAGAGAGAGAGAGAGAGAGAGAGAGAGAGAGAGAGAGAGAGAGAGAGAGAGAGAGAGAGAGAGAGAGAGAGAGAGAAGGAAAGAGAGAGATAATGCTAGAAATGGGGATTATACGCAGCTATAGCCACACGAACAGAGGAGAGAGAGAGTAGAATATAAACGTTACCTTTCAGAGCCCCCTGGTCTACGTAATAAGCAACTTTGGGTGTGTAACTCAGACAGCCACCAGGAGCAGGGAGTAACTTCTGCTATAATTTGGTTAGTTTTCAAAGGGTAATTTAACAGATAGGAATGGCTGGGTGTCAGGTGTTGTGTGGGCAGAGTTGTTGGGGATAGGGACACTCTGTTACCACCACCACCACCACCACCACCACTACAACCACCACCACCACAACCACCACCACTTCCCCCCCCCCCCCACCACCATCACCACCCAACCACCATACACCTTGTCTGTTCTGTTCTTGTTACTATTCAACCACCACCACCACCTCTCTCCACCACAGGACTCTCACCACAGTGGTAGGCGAGATGTCTAAGCTGGTGGGCTCTGGGATGAAGGACCGTAGGAACCGCCCCTTGATGCCCCTCCATCGCTTCCTCAAAGACTACTACACCACCGAGATGAAGGCTGACATCAAGAAGAAAGGGGTGAGTGTGTGTGTGTGTCTTGTGGGTGTGTCTGTGTGTGTGTGGGTGTAGGTGCGCGTGTGTATGTAGGTGTGTGTGTGTGTTTGTGTAGGTGTGTCTGTGTGTGTAGGTGTGGGTGTGGGTGTGTGTAGGTGTGTTGGTGTGTCTGTGTTGGTGTGGGTGTGTCTGTGTTGGTGTGTGTGTTGGTGTGGGTGTGTTTGTGTAGGTGTGTCTGTGTAGGTGTGGGTGTGTTTGTGGATGTGGATGAATCAGACGAATGACGTGTGGATGACGTGAATGACTCATTATGATTATTAATCCAAAAAATCATAATCACATTTTTCTTCATAATAATCAATGATTAAAATGTGATTATTGTGATGATTTCATGGTATTTTCCATGTAGCAATTCTATTTCTCATAAATAAATTAGCCAATTTCATATATATATGTTCCCGGCACAAGTATGTTTGCAAGGCAGGACACTAAAGGCGTTTTCTGCGGGGGAGCAAGAGAAATTTTGCTTGCAAGCGGTCACTTTTCTCTTGCTGTATCCCCGCAGAAAACGTTCCCCCGTCGCTTGCTCCATGAGAGGGCACGCGGCGGCTCAGATGTCCACAACACAAAGATCAAATGACTGTTTTGACCCTCCAGATATTGTCACACTGGGACGCATCCTTTACCCTCATAGCCAGAAAAGTGTGCAGATTCAGGAAACGTCCTTACAAATTTAATTTGATCCTAAGTAGCCGAGCAATGAGGTGATGAAGCCAAACAAGTGGGAGAAAGTGTTTATGCACTGTTTGACATAACCCTTGTTGTATACTTGTACTTACATTACAGTGATAAATGTACACTAATGTTTGGTTGTGTAGGTGTGTGTGTGTGTAGGTGTGTGTCTGTGTGTGTGTGTGTGTATGTATGTCTGTCTGTGTAGGTGTGTGTGTGTGTATGTATGTGTGTGTAGGTGCGTGTGTGTGTGTGTATGTCTGTGTAGGTGTGTGTGTATGTATGTCTGTGTAGGTGGTGTGGTGTGATGTATGTCTGGTAGGTGTGTGTGGTTGTAGTCCGGTATGTGTCTGTGTGTAGATGTCTTGTAGTCTGTGTGGTGTGTGATTATGGCTGTGTAGTCGTTGTATGTGTATGTATGCTGTGTAGCATGGGTGGATGATGTCACGTAGGTGGTGTGTGTGTATGTATGTCTGTGTAGGTGTGTTGTGTGTGTATATCTGTGTAGGTGTCGTTGTGTGTATGTAGTCTGGTAGGTTTGTTGTGTATGTAGTCTGTGTAGGTGTGTGTGGTGTATGTAGTCTGTGTAGGTGTGTGTGTGTATGTATGTCTGTCTGTGTAGGTGTGTGTGTGTGTATGTATGTGTGTGTAGGTGTGTGTGTGTGTATGTATGTCTGTGTAGGTGTGTGTGTGTGTGTATGTATGTCTGTGTAGGTGTGTGTGTGTGTGTGTATGTCTGTGTAGGTGTGTGTGTGTGTATGTATGTCTGTGTAGGTGTGTGTGTGTGTATGTATGTCTGTGTAGGTGTGTGTGTGTGTGTGTATGTATGTCTGTGTAGGTGTGTGTGTGTACTTACATTAGTGATAAATGTATACTAATGTGACAGTGTAGTTATTTATAATACTCAAATATAAGGAAGCCCAAGGCACCATTAGCTGTGGTGGCCTTAAGGTAGTGGGAAGTGCAATATAAAACACTGTTGACTAATGTATAACTCAACAAACACATGACCTCAATAACACTCATTACTGTGTACAAATAATAACAGTAACATGGGACTGTAATCACCATTTAATCACAATCACAAATACGTAAAGGCAAATAATCATCGTCCAATCATAACCATAAAAAGGACAAAACGACTCATCTTAATCAAAATATTATTCCGCATGATAATTAAAATCAAATCATAATCATTTTTTATAATCCTGCCCATGTCTGGTGGATGTGCGTGTAGGTGTGTCTGTGTGGGTGTGTGTGTGTGTGCGTGTGTGTGGTGTGTGTGTGTGTGTGTGTGTGTGTTGTGTGTGTGTGTGTGTGTGTGTGTGTGTGTGTACTCATCTAGTTATCTATCTCTCTGTCTCTATCTATGATTTATATATCTCCTCTCTGTGTCTGTCTCTCTCTCTCTGTGTCTGTCTCTCTCTCTCTGCGTCTCTCTCTCTCTCTGTTCTCTCTCTCTCTCTCTGTGTCTGTCTCTCTCTCTCTCTCTGTGTCTGTCTCTCTCTCTCTCTCTGTGTCTGTCTCTCTCTCTCTCTCTGTGTCTGTCTCTCTCTCTCTCTGTCTGTCTATCTGATATGTTGGGTTGTTGCAAGGCTGCCATCAAGAGGAAAGGGGTGAGGGTATGTAGGTGTAGGTGTAGGGGGTGTGTGTGTGTGTGTTGGTGTGTCTAAGGGCCGATTTCTCAGTCATCCCTTGCGTTGGGGTCCTTACCAACGAGCGGCCATTTCCATCCCCAACAACAAAATCCGATTTCTCAGTCGTCTTTTGGGCCACCGTTGGTTTGTATCGCTACCATGGATTGGAACCTTTGGGGACGCCGGGTTGGGCAGCCTCGGGCCTCCCCAACAATGCTTACTAGTGCAATTATTTATCATATACCACTAATTCCTACTTCCATAGGGTTATATTTCTTATGTAAAAGATGTAAACAATTATCAGACAACTAGAGCAGTAGCCAGGGGCCTGCAGCCTAGATGAGAAGGATACCAATATTGGAGTATGTGGATATCTCAGGTGTAGCGTGGGATGTTTTGAAATGGCCGTCTGCCGGGTACCACTGGTTGCGTGTGACCCTGGGGGCCCTTAAAGTGGCCCTTTTTTCGGGCTAGCATAGACATTGGAGATACCACAAAACCAACTTTACATGGCCAAGTACATCCCCCAGAGTGTAAAATGACCAATGCCGGACGAATAGCCCGCTGTTTTGGCCCTGCCAGAAGGGCCAAAAAGGGCCAAAATTGTGTCATCGCTTGTAACCCTTGTCATCCTTGCCATCTGTGTCATCCCATGTAACCCTTGCCTGTCATCTGTGTCATCCTCCCCTGTAACCGTCGTCGTCCCCCTGCAGGGTAACATGTTCAAGCTGGGACACGAGGCCTGGAGGCAGCTGCCGGCCGAACAGAAGGAGGTGTACATACGCACCTACAAGGACGAATGTTCCCGCCTCATGCTGATGCACAGGTGGGCAACGACCTCGTGTTGACCTATTCATTGATGGCCTATTGACCTAGCCATTCATACATTCACTTCACCACAGAGCCACCTACAGCACTGGTGACAAGTCTGCGGCGCCTGCTCCCGCCCCCGCACAACAAACACTACACAAGGAAATGTATAGAGAATAATGTATTATAATAGCCTTTTAATACCTGGTTGGGTGGCCTTTTCTCTTCTTGACGGCTTGGAGACGTCGGGGTAGTGCAAGAGCTAGGTTTCTTAGGTGTTCAGGTGAGGTGTTTGCCCAGGACTCACGGATGGCCTTCTCGAGGTTGTGTGTGGAGCCGACGCCTTTCCCTGCAGAGCCTTCTTGACCATGTGTCAGAGGTTCTCAATTGGGTTGAGGTCCGGGCTGTTACCTGGCCAATCCTTTATGAAGGGTACCGTGCAGTCATCAAGCCACGGAGTGACAGACTTGGCAGTGTGAGCAGGAGCACAGTCACGTTGAAACACACTGACATGTGACCTCGAAAGAATCTGGCCAATGTTCACAAAGCAGCTCCAGGTAAACAGCTTGATTCACTTTAAGGTTTTTAGGAAGCACAACAAGCTTGCCTAAACCTCTGCCAGAGAAACAACCCCACACCATAAGTGAATCTGGGTCTTTTACCGTGCTCTCCACATACCCTGAGTTGATGGGGTCACTGCCTGGGTGACGGTACACTCCAGCTCCTCGGTTACATGTCACAGTAAATGTTGCCTCATCAGACCACAACACTGACAACCAGTCATCATCAGTCCAAGCAAGATATCTCTTGGTGAAGGTGACCCTGCAAGCTCTCTGCGCGCATGTAAGAAGTGGCTTCTTCAGTGGCTTGTGGCTAGTATAACCCAACTCGTGCACTCGGCCAGGTACGGTACACACAGACACTGCACCAAACACTTCAGGGTTGTTTTCCTTCAATACCCTTGCTGTAACGCGAGGGGTACTCTCCAACGAACGTTTTAGAACGTTCACAGACCTTTGAGAAATCTTCCTGGGACGACCAGGCCGAAGTTTCTGCGATGGCGTTTCACCGCTGTTTTCCTCTCTGAAACGCACCAAGTACTTCCTCACTGTTGACTTAGCCACACACAACAACTCACTTACTTCTCTTGTTTGGTGGCCTGCCTCCTTTAAACCAATGATCTGAGCAATGGTTTCTTTGCTTAGTTCCTTGATAGGGGCAATAATCAAAATATAATACCACAATCACCACTGATAAATGCACAACACAAGGCAGGGTCACGACTCAGGGTATGTGGAGAGCACGGTAAAAGACCCAGATTCACTTATGGTGTGGGGTTGTTTCTCTGGCAGAGGTTTAGGCAAGCTTGTTGTGCTTCCTAAAAACCTTAAAGTGAATCAAGCTGTTTACCTGGAGCTGCTTTGTGAACATTGGCCAGATTCTTTCGAGGTCACATGCCAGTGTGTTTCAACGTGACGGTGCTCCTGCTCACACTGCCAAGTCTGTCACTCAGTGGCTTGATGACTGCATGGTACCCTTCATAAAGGATTGGCCAGGTAACAGCCCGGACCTCAACCCAATTGAGAACCTCTGACACATGGTCAAGAAGGCTCTGCAGGGAAAGGCATCAGCTCCACACACAAGCTTGAGAAGGCCATCCGTGAGTCCTGGGCAAACAGCTCACCTGGAACACCTAAGAAGCCTAGCTCTTGCACACCCCGACGTCTCCAAGCCGTGAAGAAGAGAAAAGGCCACCCAACCAAGTATTAAAAGGCTATTATAATGCATTTCCTTGTGTAGTGTTTGTTGTGCGGGGGCGGGAGCAGGCGCCGCAGACTTGTGACCAGTGCTGTAGGTGTATTGAGATGTATTATTGTAACTAACAAAGACTTCTGGGATGTAAAGTAACAGCAATGTACAGCAGCAAAGATACAGCAGCCGGCAGGAGGTTGCTACAGTTAGTGAAGTACAGGTAACCCCCCTAATGACTGACTTTGTAACATTCTTCTCTCTCTCACAGGGAAGAACCTGTCGTCAAGGTGCCCAAACAGCCTTATCAGGTCAGTTGTTGTTGTTGTTGTTGTTGTTGTGTTTGATCCCCCACACACCACATGACCCTGCTCCTACCTGCCCCACCCACAACCCAACCCCACCCACACCCCCACCCACCCCCCCCCACCCACACACCCACCCACACTCCACCCACCCACCCACCCACCCACCCCCCACCCACCACACCCACCCACCCACCCACCCACCCACCCACCCACCCACCCCCACCCACCCACCCACCCACCCCACCCACCCACCCACCCACCCACACAGATAGATAGATGCTTTATTGACCACAGTATTTACAAGAGATATCAATGAAATAGCTACGACCTCAATAAAACGCAATAGAACGCCAAAGTATTTCCGATGCCTCCATCAACAAAGTATCTCCAGACTGACTCAGGCACCCCCTCAAGACAACCACTGCACTCCAACGCATAGATTACATTTCACCAACACTAAAATAACACTGTACATGCTAGAAAATATATATCAATAAAAATTACAAACATTAGAAGGATTTTGAACTCCATAAAAACACAACTACAGATACAAGTAGATAAATCTGCACCTGACCCTATACATAAGAACATAAGAACATAAGGAAGCTACAAGAGGCTGGGAGACCTACACGTGGTAGTTCCTGTTACCTAACACTACCTACATCCACCTTTCATCCCCATCCATAACACTGTCCAGCCTCCTTTTCAAGCTCCCTAATGACTCCCCACTAACTACCTGTCTACTGAGTCCATGCCAATCATTCACCACCCTATTTGTGAACCACTAACTACCTGTCTACTGAGTCCATGCCAATCATTCACCACCCTATTTGTGAACCACTAACTACCTGTCTACTGAGTCCATGCCAATCATTCACCACCCTATTTGTGAACCACTAACTACCTGTCTACTGAGTCCATGCCAATCATTCACCACCCTATTTGTGAACCACTAATACCTTTTCCTGTCATTACATAGTCCATTCCAATACATTTCACCACCCTATTTGTGAACCACTAACTACCTGTCTACTGAGTCCATGCCAATCATTCACCACCCTATTTGTGAACCAGTTTTTCCCTATTTCCTTTCTAAATCTACGCTTTTCCAGCTTGAATCCGTGACTTCTTGTTCTACCCTGGTTACTAGCCGTGAGAACTTTGCCTACCTTCCTACCTTTCCTACACGGGACCCACCAGTATAGCTTTTCCCAAGTCCATTACAGCTAGGTCAACACCACTATACTCACCTCTCGTTAAGTTGGCGAAAATGGGTCTTAATTCCCCCTTCCGAACACTTGGGACTGGCCGAGGTGTTGGGTGTTGGGTGAGAATGCCTTACTCCAAGCTCCACCCTAAAGCCCCAACACCCAACACCCAACACCCAAGCTCGTGGGTTCGGTAGGGGGGAGTGAGACCCATTTTCGCCAACTCAACATGTGGCAACTCTAAACCCAAAACACCGTCCGCCCTGTACCTCACACCTCACCCTCCCCACAGTTATGCTGGGAGGCCGAGAAACCACCAGGGACGCACTGAGGATCCGCAGCTACTACACCTCCATCACACCCTTCCAGCAGCTTCCATACATCCGTCAAGCCCTCGAGGACACCATGAGATACACTGCCGACCTCGAGGCGCACCTAAAAATCGACCCGGACTTCCAGCCTCCCCCCTGCCCTAGCTTCCCAAAAATGACCTCAAGACGTATTTAGAAGCCCAGGGGTGTCCTATGGCGCCGCCTCTCCGCGCGTCGCTTATGTTCTACAGGGAGCTGTCGGATAAGGGGCAGCTTAAGGCTGTCCCGGGGCTGAAGCGAATGGCAGAAGCGATGTTGTTGTATAAACCTTTGAGCCGGGAACAGAAGGCTCACTACAGGGAGATGGTGGAGCAGGTGAGAGAGAGAGAGAGTTTGAGAGAGAGAGAGAGTTTGAGAGAGAGAGAGAGATTTGAGAGAGAGAGAGAGATTGAGAGAGAGAGAGAGAATGAGAAGAGAGGAGAGAGATTGAGAGAGAGAGAGAGTTGAGGAGAGAGAGAGAGATTGAGAGAGAGAGAGAGATTGAAGAGAGAGAGAGAGATTTGAGAGGAGAGAGAGAGTTTGAGAGAGAGAGAGAGATTGAGAGAGAGAGAGAGTGAGAGAGAGAGAGAGTTGAGAGAGAGAGAGAGTTTGAGAGAGAGAGAGAGGTTGAGAGAGAGAGAGAGATTGAGAGAGAGAGAGAGATTGAGAGAGAGAGAGAGATTGAGAGAGAGAGAGAGATTGAGAGAGAGAGAGAGATTGAGAGAGAGAGAGAGATTGAGAGAGAGAGAGAGATTGAGAGAGAGAGAGAGAGATTGAGAGAGAGAGAGAGATTGAGAGAGAGAGAGTTGAAGAGAGAGGAGATGAGAGAGAGAGATATTGAGAGAGAGAGAGAGATTGAGAGAGAGAGAGAGTTGAGAGGAGAGAGAGAGATTTGAGAGAGAGAGAGAGATTTGAGAGAGAGAGAGAGATTGAGAGAGAGAGAGAGATTGAGAGAGAGAGAGAATTGAGAGAGAGAGGAGAGATTTGAGAGAGAGAGAGAGATTGAGAGAGAGAGAGAGATTTGAGAGAGAGAGAGAGATTGAGAGAGAGAAGAGTTGAGAAGAAGAGAGTTTGAGAGAGAGAGAGAGATTGAGAGAGAGAGAGAGATTGAGAGAGAGAGAGAGATTGAGAGAGAGAGAGAGATTGAGAGAGAGAGAGAGATTGAGAGAGAGAGAGTGAGAGTAGAGAGGAGTTAGAGAGAGAGAGAGTTGAGAGAGAGAGAGAGATTTGAGAGAGAGATGAGAGAGTTGAGAGAGAGAGAGAGATTGAGAGAGAGAGAGAGATTGAAGAGAGAGAGAGAGAGTTGAGAGAGAGAGAGAGATTGAGAGAGAGAGAGAGTTGAGAGAGAGAGAGAGATTGATGAGAGAGAGAGAGTTGAGAGGAGAGAGAGAGAGAGAGGTTGAAGGGGAGAGAGAGAGATTTGATGAGAGAGAGAGAGTATTGAGAGAGAGAGAGAGATTGAGAGAGAGAGAGAGATTGAGAGAGAGAGAGAGAGATTGAGAGAGAGAAGAGATTGAGAGAGAGAGAGAGAGTTTGAGGAGAAGAGAGAAGAGAGAGAGAGTTGAGAGAGAGAGAGATTTGAGAGAGAGAGAGAGATTGAGAGAGAGAGAGAGATTGAGAGAGAGAGAGAGATTTGAGAGAGAGAGAGAGATTGAGAGAGGAGAGAGAGAGAGGAGAGTGAGAGAGGAGAGAGAGTGAAGAGTGAGAGAGAGAGAGTTTGAGAGAGAGAGAGAGATTGAGAGAGAGAGAGAGATTGAGAGAGAGAGAGAGAGTTTGAGAGAGAGGAGAGTTGAGAGAGGAGTAGAGAGATTGAGAGAGAGAGAGAGTTTGAGAGAGAGAGAGAGATTGAGAGGAGAGAGAGATTGAGAGGAGAGAGAGAGATTGAGGGAAGAGAGATTGAGGAGAGAGAGAGATTGAGAGAGAGAGAGAGTTGGAGGAGAGAGTTGAGAAGAGAGAGAGTTGAGAGAGAGAAGAGTTGAGAGAGATGGAGAGTGAGAGAGAGAGAGAGTTGAGGAGAGAGAGAGTTGAGAGAGAGAGGAGTTGGAGAGAGAGATTGAGAGAGATTAGGAGGAAGAATTAGAGAGAGAGAAGATAAGGAAGAGAGTTTAGAGAGAGAGGAGATAGAGAGAGAGAAAGATTGAGAGAGAGAGAGAGATTGAAAAGAAGAGAAAAATTGAGAGGAGAGAGAGATTTAGAGAGAGAGGAGATTTAGAGAGAGAGAGAGATTTAGAGAGAGAGAAGAGTTGAGAGGAGAGGAGAGATTTGAAGGGGAGAGAGAGAGATTGAGAGGAGGAGAGAGATTGAGAGAGAGAGAGGAGATTGAGAGAGAGAGAAGGATTGAAAAGAGAGAGAGAGAGATTGAGAGAGAGAGGAGAGATTGAGAGAGAAAAGAGAGAGGGGTTGAGAAAAGAGAGAGAGAGATTGAGAAGAGAGAGAGATGATTGAGAGAAGAGAGGAGAGAGAGGAGAGAAAAGATTAGAGAGAGAGAGAGAGATTGAGAGAGAGAGAGAGAGAGAGATTGAAAGAGAGAGAGAAAGAGAGAGTTTGAAGAGGAGAGAGAGAGAGAGAGAGAGAGAGAGAGAGAGAGAAGAGAGGAGAGAAGAGAGAGAGAGAGAGAGAGAGAGAGAGGAACCATACCTATATTAGGGGAAAGGGATGACAGGCAGATGGTTAGTAGGAAAGTAGTGATATTTCCCATTATATACGCGAGATTTGAGAGAGAGAGAGAGGTGAGGACAGATGTTAAAAGAAGATGACAGTAGAGGTTCATTTCCCATTATATAAAAGAGAGAGAGAGAGATTGTTAAGAGGAGAGAAGACGTCGAAACCCCTAAAAAAAAAAAAAAAAAAGTATATATATAGCTAGGAAATTTCGACCCCTAAAAAAAAAAAAAAAAATTATATATATAGCTAAAAATTTCGGGCCCCTAAAAAAAAAAAAAAAAAGTATATATATAGCTAGGAAAAATTTTGACCCCTAAAAAAAAAAAAAAGGATATATATAGCTAGGAAATTTCGACCCCTAAAAAAAAAAAAAAAAAGTATATATATATAGCTAGGAAAATTTCGACCCCTAAAAAAAAAAAAAAAAAAATATATATATAGCTAGGAAATTTCGACCCCTAAAAAAAAAAAAAAAAAGTATATAAAAGCTAGGAAATTTCGACCCCTAAAAAAAAAAAAAAATATATAATAGCTAGGAAATTTCGACCCCTAAAAAAAAAAAAAAAGTATATATTAGCTAGGAAAATTTTGACCCCTAAAAAAAAAAAAAAAAGTATATATATAGCTAGAAAATTTGACCCCTAAAAAAAAAAAAAAAAATTATATATAGCTAGAAAATTTCGACCCCTAAAAAAAAAAAAAAAAAGTATATATAGCTAGGAAATTTTCGACCCCTAAAAAA
>JACEEZ010001516.1:149898-197398 GCA_016584305.1 Chionoecetes opilio | reverse complement strand
CCACCACCGACCTCGGCCTCTCGGGACCAGAACTACAGAAGGCTTTGAAGGAGGGATGGAAGGCGCTGAGTGACGACGAGAAAGCGGTGTACATCTCGAGGTGCCGCGCCCTACACAAACACTACGAGAAGGACCTCAAGAAGTACGTCCAGGAGATGGATTTCAAGACTCGGACGCTCTACCTGGGCCATCTCCGCCACACCCTCTTCAGGTTCTTCAACAATCGGGACGTGTTTGCCGTGGAGTTCCCTAACAGCGCTCAGTACCCATTGTTCGTGAAGGGCCTGGAGTCCCCGACCAGCCCCAATAAGACGCAAATCAAGCTGCTACCTTCCTCTGATGAAGACGACGGTGACGAGGAGGAGGATGAGGACGTTGAGGAAATCGCGCCACCCATGTCGCCCCCAAAGAAGAAGAGAACAGTGTCGCCATTACTCTTCAGTTCCCTTGAGACGTCGCCCTCCAATAGTAGGTCCATGATGAAGCCAGGGAGCCTCAACGCCCGAACCACGCCCCCTAAGAAGAGCAAGGTCCTGACGCCACTCCCAATTCCCTACTCTGAGACCGAGTCCATGGAGGATTTTGCCTTCTCTCCCAGACACTCGGCCTTTGCGACACCTGTCAAGATCCCCAAGGCTAAGGTAAGGGTGTGTGTGTGTGTGTGTGTGTGTGTGTGTGTGTGTGTGTGTGTGTGTGTGTGTGTGTGTGTGTGTGTGTGTGTGTGTGTTGTGGGTTTGTGTGGTGTGTGGTGTGTGGTGTGTGTTGGGTTTGTGGGTGTGGGTGTGGGTGTTTATGTGGTGTGGGTGTGTGTTTGTGTGTTAGTATTTAGCTAGTTGTATTTTCCAGGGCCTGAGCTACACTGATATAGCCCCGTCTCCATAGCTACATTTTGTATCATTCCTCCTCAGTGCTTAGTGTTGGGGGAAGCCATCAGTGGTGGGCGCGGTACCAAAATTTTGGGGGTGCGTTCCGCGTTACTGCGGTAGCGTTACCTGGTTTCTAAGTCGGTACTGCGATACCAGAAAAAATAGCTGTGCGATACCAAAAACACATATGTTAAAAAAAGACAGTTGAAACACCAAAAATCACATTTCAATACAAAAACTGACAACTGACAAGTCACTGTAAAAAAACAAGTCTTCTGTCTTCACTTAGTCCTGCTCCACCTCCTCAGCCTCCTCCTCAGCCTCCTCCTCCTGCCTCTCCACCTCCTCAGCCTCCTCCTCCTCAGCCTCCTCCTCCTGCCTCTCCACCTCCTCAGCCTCCTCCTCTTCAGCCTCCTCCTCCTGCCTCTCCACCTCCTCAGCCTCCTCCTCTTCAGCCTCCTCCTCCTGCCTCTCCACCTCCTTGAGCCCCAGGCCCAGCAACTTCATGTTGCCGTGCATGAAGACCAGCTTCTCAAAGTTGCTGGCTGACAGGGATGACCTCTTGGCCCTCAGGATGTCACCCCCAGAGCTGAACAGCCTCCCCACAGCAGTAGAGCTGGGGAGGGCTGTGTTGTAGTTGATGAACAGTTAATATATTTTTTTTTAAGTCGTCTTTGTCGGTACCGCGGGAAATTTGAATGCGGTAGCGGTACTGTGGTACTTTCAGCTATCCTTTGCGGTACTGCATTATGCGGTACTGGTTTGGTAGTGTGGTAGTACCGCAGTACCGCAAAAAGTACCGCAAGTGCCCAGCTCTGGAAGCCACCACCCCGGGAGGCGGGTCACAAACCCCCGGCTAACACCCGGTACCCATTCACTGCTGGGTAGACAGGGGCTCGGGTTTTAAGGAGACCGCCCGTCTGTCTTCGCTCCGCCCGGGGATCGAACCCAGGACGGGCAGTAACCGCCCAAATTTGTCAGCGAAAATCCCGGGAGCAGTGAGGATTCGAACCGCCTACCACAGAATGGCAGTCCAGCACGCTATCAACCTGACCATCGCGCTGTGTAAAGTGTGTGTGTGTCCTAGTTGTAATCACCGTGCTGTGTCATGGCAGTGTACAGGGCTGAGGTGTGGCCGTGTGGGTGTGTCTCCATATCTACGTTTATCTAACTTTCTAACTACCTTATCTTTTATATTGTGAACACTCTTTGCTGCATATATTTAACACACTGTTCCTTGTCTCCAGTGTTCATCATACTCACCCTAGGCATCAAGACTTGGTGCTCACGCCACTCACACATGTAGCTGACAGTCAACACAGGCGACAGTAGTAGAACAAGAAATAACACAGTAGAACAAGAAGTAACACAGTAGAACAAGAAATAACACAGTAGAACAAGAAGTAACACAGTAGAACAAGAAATAACACAGTAGAACAAGAAATAACACAGTAGAACAAGAAGTAACACAGTAGAACAAGAAATAACACAGTAGAACAAGAAGTAACACAGTAGAACAAGAAGTAACACAGTAGAACAAGAAATAACACAGTAGAACAAGAAGTAACACAGTAGAACAAGAAGTAACACAGTAGAACAAGAAATAACACAGTAGAACAAGAAATAACACAGTAGAACAAGAAATAACACAGTAGAACAAGAAATAACACAGTAGAACAAGAAATAACACAGTAGAACAAGAAATAACAGTAGAACAAGAAGTAACACAGTAGAACAAGAAATAACACAGTAGAACAAGAAATAACACAGTAGAACAAGAAGTAACACAGTAGAACAAGAAATAACACAGTAGAACAAGAAATAACACAGTAGAACAAGAAATAACACAGTAGAACAAGAAGTAACACAGTAGAACAAGAAATAACACAGTAGAACAAGAAATAACACAGTAGAACAAGAAATAACACAGTAGAACAAGAAGTAACACAGTAGAACAAGAAATAACACAGTAGAACAAGAAGTAACACAGTAGAACAAGAAATAACACAGTAGAACAAGAAATAACACAGTAGAACAAGAAATAACACAGTAGAACAAGAAATAACACAGTAGAACAAGAAATAACACAGTAGAACAAGAAATAACACAGTAGAACAAGAAATAACACAGTAGAACAAGAAGTAACACAGTAGAACAAGAAATAACACAGTAGAACAAGAAATAACACAGTAGAACAAGAAATAACACAGTAGAACAAGAAATAACACAGTAGAACAAGAAGTAACACAGTAGAACAAGAAGTAACACAGTAGAACAAGAAATAACACAGTAGAACAAGAAATAACACAGTAACACAAGAAGTAACGGATTCAAGCTGGAAAAGCGTAGATTTAATAAGGAAATAGGGAGAAACTGGTTCACAAATAGGGTGGTGAATGATTGGCATGGACTCAGTAGACAGGTAGTTAGTGGTTCACAAATAGGGTGGTGAATGATTGGCATGGACTCAGTCGTCAGGTAGTTAGTGGTTCACAAATAGGGTGGTGAATGATTGGCATGGACTCAGTCGTCAGGTAGTTAGTGCGGAGTCATTAGGGAGCTTTAAAAGGAGGCTGGACAGTGTTATGGATGGGGATGAAAGGTGGATGTAGGTAGTGTTAGGTGACAGGAACTACCACGTGTAGGTCTCGCGGCCTCTTGTAGCTTCCCTATGTTCTTATGTGTGGGAAAAAGCATATATGCACGAAATATGAGAAAAAATAGCAAGTGTCAGTGAGTCATGGTTCCTCCTTCCCACAGAAGAATGCTGGTGGTGGGAAGAAGGGCAAGGCAGCTGCAGCCCCCACAGCCCCCACAGCCCCGGAGTCTGAGTCTGAGGAGGAGAGTGAGGAGGAGGAGGAGGTGGTCACCCCAGCCTGGCGGTCCGGGCCCCCCAAGACACCCATCACCACCCCTGCAGCCAAGGTATGTATTCATCTATAATAATAACAACAACAACAACAACAACAACAACAACAACAACAACAACAAACAACAACAACAACAATTTTATTCTCGCCCGGAGGCATACATACAAAAAACAAAGCGATAACAACAGGCCATGGAGTGAACTGAAGTACTAGAGCAAAAACAAAGCCAGGAACAAAGTACAGGCACAGTAGGGGTCACAGTATCACAGTACATAGTCAAGCATACATACCTACCAGGCGCCTAGAATTGAAACGCCACAAGCGCCACTTTTAAAACACTGAGAAAAACGCGCTTAAAGTTTAATCTAAGAAAATCTAGATATGAAACGCCACAAGCGCCACTTTTGATCAATGAAAAAAATGCCCCTAGAGTGTTTTCAAAGTCAATCACCAACAAATGAAGATATTAGATTAAACTTTAAGCGCGTTTTTCTCAGTTTTTTAAAAGTGGCGCTTGTGTCGTTTCAATTCTAGCGCCTGATATATAGTCTTCCCAATGTATCGAGTCACTTTAGTCGCTTTAATTTCTACCCATTACCATTATAATTATATATATACATGCCTACTCCCCCCTTTGGTGAGTGAACAATACCCCCCACACAAGGAAGGGGGGATAAACTACCACTCTACTAATTGCGGGATGGTTGGTGGATAATTTCTAAAAGTGACTTGATAAAATGGAAAGAATCTAGTTGTAATATACAGGAAACCCTCCAGGGTGGCGCGGTTGGTAGAGTCACTGGCTAGAGTTTGTAGCGTCCCTGCATTCGGTCAGCGGTTCGAGCCCACCAAGTTCGTCCTGGCGTGGCGGTGCTTTGTATAGTCAATAACCTTGTAGTTGGTACTTGCAAAGTGTCTAGATAGGATCAAAGTATCTTATCTTCATATTCACTAACTAACTTATATACTGGAGAAGAGTTGTTGTCATGTAGAGTTGTTGTTGTAATGCATGTGTGTGTATGTATGTATGTATATGTATGTGTGTGTGTGTGTGTGACTGTATTTGTGTCTCTGTGTGACTGTATTTGTGTCTGTGTGTGACTGTATTTGTGTCTGTGTGTGACTGTATTTGTGTCTGTGTGTGACTGTATTTGTGTCTGTGTGTGTCTGTGTGTGACTGTATTTGTGTCTGTGTGTGACTGTATGTGTGTCTGTGTGTGACTGTATTTGTGTCTGTGTGTGACTGTATTTGTGTCTGTGTGTGACTGTATTTGTGTCTGTGTGTGTGTCTGTGTGACTGTATGTGTGTCTGTGTGACTGTATTTGTGTCTGTGTGACTGTATTTGTGACTGTGTGACTGTATTTGTGTCTGTGTGTGACTGTGTGACTGTATTTGTGTCTGTGTGTGACTGTATTTGTGTCTGTGTGTGACTGTATGTGTGTGTATGTGTGACTGTGTGTATGATGTGTGTGTTCATCTAGTTGTAACATGCAGGAGAAGAGCTGTATGGTAAGAGTTGTTGTTGTAATGCATGTTTGTATGTATGTGTGTGTGTGTGTGTGTGTGTCTGTGTCTGTGTCTGTGTATGTGTGTGTGTCTGTGTCTGTGAATTTATTTTAGATGGTAAAAAAACCTCATGAAAACATTGATTGATGATTTGAACTCTTGTGTTTCTGGTTCATGGCAACATTCCCTTTCACTTTCAGCTTGTCAATCCCACCTTCATGCTTGACCCCTTGAGACCCAGAACGTAATTTTCATTGTAATTTGGGTACCATTAGACGATCTTTAGTGACTATAAGCAATATTTTAATAGCTATGACCTGTTTAGTATCCTTGTCCACTAGTTAATTTAGTATATTCAGTTAATTTTCGTAATTTTATGGCTGACAACAGACCATTTTATATAGCCAAGGAAAGATCTGGGCGTGAAGGGGTTAATATCACTACTTCTAACTACTACTACTACTCCTACTACTACTACTAACTACTACTACTACTACTACTACTACTACTACTACTACTATTAACAACAGACCATTTTATATAGCCAAGGAAAGATCTGGGCGTGAAGGGGTTAATATCACTACTTCTAACTACTACTACTACTCCTACTACTACTACTAACTACTACTACTACTACTACTACTACTACTACTACTATTAACAACAGACCATTTTATATAGCCAAGGAAAGATCTGGGCGTGAAGGGGTTAAGCTTTTCATTACAAACACATAAATCCGTGTAACCAAACCAGCGTGGAGGCAGCCAAGGATGATCAGACCCACGTTATGATGCAAATTACTTTATTAAAACCTGGAAACACATTCAGTACATGAGTCACATAACACTTTGTGAGTAATGGTTACACACAGATGCTTATGAGTAAAGGCTAACACCCATATCAAACACTAACACTCATATATACTATGACATCACAGCCAAATTCCAAACATGCGACTTGTCCAAACAAGCGACTGTTTCCACCACCACATTGTGTCTTGTTTTGGCCATTTATTTGACTTCGTTTTTTATAGTTTATAGAAAACATTGATTTGTGGCTTTATTTATGCATGAATTTTACTTTGGCGTCTACCACTGGCTGGGCCTTCAAGAGCTGCATCTTTTATGTTCTATACCATTTTGTCCTTACGTTTAGGGTTACTGTGATATCCCAACATCCGACTATTCCAATTATCCCACCTACCTGCAGTCCCCCCAAGGTCGGATAATTAATACTTCGCTGTATACTGTAGTCGCCACACGTTAAGTTGGGGATAATTGGGCCACCTCACTCCCCTCATGAACAAAATGATAATAAGAAGAATACAGTTTTCACTTCTCCCAGTCCATTCCAAACATTTATATATCGTCAACCAAAAGGAAAATTTAGTAAGAGCTGACAAAAATACATGTGCTTTATGCTTCCATCACATTAGAGAAGTGTCAGTCAGTCAGTCAGTCAGTGTAGAGAAGTGTCAGTCAGTCAGTCAGTCAGTGTAGAGAAGTGTCAGTCAGTCAGTCAGTCAGTGTAGAGAAGTGTCAGTCAGTCAGTCAATCAGTGTAGAGAAGTGTCAGTCAGTCAGTCAATCAGTGTAGAGAAGTGTCAGTCAGTCAGTCAGTCAGTGTAGAGAAGTGTCAGTCAGTCAGTCAATCAGTGTAGAGAAGTGTCAGTCAGTCAGTCAGTCAGTGTAGAGAAGTGTCAGTCAGTCAGTCAGTCAGTGTAGAGAAGTGTCAGTCAGTCAGTCAGTCAGTGTAGAGAAGTGTCAGTCCGTCAGTCAGTCAGTGTAGAGAAGTGTCAGTCAGTCAGTCAGTCAGTGTAGAGAAGTGTCAGTCAGTCAGTCAGTCAGTGTAGAGAAGTGTCAGTCAGTGTAGAGAAGTGTCAGTCAGTCAGTCAGTCAGTGTAGAGAAGTGTCAGTCAGTCAGTGTAGAGAAGTGTCAGTCAGTCAGTCAGTCAGTGTAGAGAAGTGTCAGTCAGTCAGTCAGTCAGTGTAGAGAAGTGTCAGTCAGTCAGTCAGTCAGTCATGGCTCCTCCTTCCCACAGAAGAATGCTGGTGGTGGTGGTGGTGGTGGGAAGAAGGGCAAGGCAGCTGCAGCCCCCACAGCCCCTGAGTCTGAGTCCGAGGAGGAGAGTGAGGAGGAGGATAACGTCACCCCAGCCTGGCAGTCGGGTCCCCCCAACACCACACAGCCCAGGTATGTGTTTACCTATGCTCTGATGTTTTAAGAGGCGAAAAATGGTGCCCCCTTGCTGCTTACTGCCTGATATTTGATGCCATGAGAAGGGAATACTATGCTTCTTCTTAATGTCAGTTGTATTTTATCATAGTTAACCCTATTATCAGGTAAACACGGGCATCATTTTAACCAGAAGGGAATACTACGCTTCTTCTAAATTTCAGTTGTATTTTATCATAGTTAACCCTATTATCAGGTAAACAGAGGCATCATTTTAACCATGAGAAGGGAATACTACACTTCTTCTTAATGTCAGTTGTATTTTATCATAGTTAACCCTATTATCAGGTAAACAGAGGCGTCATTTTAACCAGGAGAAGGGAATACTACACTTCTTCTTAATGTCAGTTGTATTTGATCATAGTTAACCCTATTATCAGGTAAACAGAGGCATCATTTTAACCATGAGAAGGGAATACTACACTTCTTCTTAATGTCAGTTGTATTTTATCATAGTTAACCATAGTATCAGGTAAACAGAGGCATCATTTTAACCAGGAGAAGGGAATACTACGCTTCTTCTAAATATCAGTTGTATTTTATCATAGTTAACCATAGTATCAGGTAAACACAGGCATCATTTTAACCATGAGAAGGGAATACTACGCTTCTTCTTAATGTCAGTTGTATTTTATCATAGTTAACCCTATTATCAGGTAAACAGAGGCATCATTTTAACCATGAGAAGGGAATACTACGCTTCTTCTTAATGCCAGTTGTATTTTATCATAGTTAACCCTATTATCAGGTAAACACAGGCATCATTTTAACCAGGAGAAGGGAATACTATGCTTCTTCTTAATGCCAGTTGTATTTTATCATAGTTAACCCTATTATCAGGTAAACACAGGCATCATTTTAACCAGGAGAAGGGAATACTACGCTTCTTCTTAATGTCAGTTGTATTTTATCATAGTTAACCCTATTATCAGGTAAACACAGGCATCATTTTAACCAGGAGAAGGGAATACTACGCTTCTTCTTAATGTCAGTTGTATTTTATCATAGTTAACCCTATTATCAGGTAAACAGAGGCATCATTTTAACCAGGAGAAGGGAATACTACGCTTCTTCTTAATGCCAGTTGTATTTTATCATAGTTAACCCTATTATCAGTAAACAGAGGCATCATTTTAACCAGGAGAAGGGAATACTACGCTTCTTCTTAATGCCAGTTGTATTTTATCATAGTTAACCCTATTATCAGGTAAACAGAGGCATCATTTTAACCAGGAGAAGGGAATACTACGCTTCTTCTTAATGCCAGTTGTATTTTATCATAGTTAACCCTATTATCAGGTAAACACAGGCATCATTTTAACCAGGAGAAGGGAATACTACGCTTCTTCTAAATTTCAGCTGTATTTTATCATAGTTAACCCTATTATCAGGTAAACATAGGCATCATTTTAACCAGGAGAAGGGAATACTACACTTCTTCTTAATTTCAGCTGTATTTTATCATAGTTAACCCTATTATCAGGTAAACAGAGGCATCATTTTAACCAGAAGGGAATACTACGCTTCTTCTTAATGTCAGTTGTATTTTATCATAGTTAACCCTATTATCAGGTAAACACAGGCATCATTTTAACCAGGAGAAGGGAATACTACGCTTCTTCTTAATGTCAGTTGTATTTTATCATAGTTAACCATGGTATCAGGTAAACAGAGGCATCATTTTAACCAGGAGAAGGGAATACTACGCTTCTTCTTAATGTCAGTTGTATTTTATCATAGTTAACCCTATTATCAGGTAAACACAGGCATCATTTTAACCAGGGGAAGGGAATACTACGCTTCTTCTTAATGTCAGTTGTATTTTATCATAGTTAACCCTATTATCAGGTAAACACAGGCATCATTTTAACCAGGGGAAGGGAATACTATGCTTCTTCTTAATTTCAGCTGTATTTTATCATAGTTAACCCTATTATCAGGTAAACACAGGCATCATTTTAACCAGGGGAAGGGAATACTACGCTTCTTCTTAATGTCAGTTGTATTTTATCATAGTTAACCCTATTAGCAGGTAAACACAGGCATCATTTTAACCAGGAGAAGGAAATACTACACTTCTTCTTAATGTCAGTTGTATTTTATCATAGTTAACCCTATTATCAGGTAAACACAGGCATCATTTTAACCAGGGGAAGGGAATACTACGCTTCTTCTTAATGTCAGTTGTATTTTATCATAGTTAACCCTATTATCAGGTAAACACAGGCATCATTTTAACCAGGAGAAGGGAATACTACGCTTCTTCTTAATGTCAGTTGTATTTTATCATAGTTAACCCTATTATCAGGTAAACACAGGCATCATTTTAACCAGGGGAAGGGAATACTATGCTTCTTCTTAATTTCAGCTGTATTTTATCATAGTTAACCCTATTATCAGGTAAACAGAGGCATCATTTTAACCAGAAGGGAATACTACGCTTCTTCTTAATGTCAGTTGTATTTTATCATAGTTAACCCTATTATCAGGTAAACATAGGCATCATTTTAACCAGGAGAAGGGAATACTACACTTCTTCTTAATTTCAGCTGTATTTTATCATAGTTAACCCTATTATCAGGTAAACAGAGGCATCATTTTAACCAGGAGAAGGAAATACTACACTTCTTCTTAATGTCAGTTGTATTTTATCATAGTTAACCATAGTATCAGGTAAACATAGGCATCATTTTAACCAGGAGAAGGGAATACTACGCTTCTTCTTAATGTCAGTTGTATTTTATCATAGTTAACCCTATTATCAGGTAAACACAGGCATCATTTTAACCAGGAGAAGGGAATACTACACTTCTTAATTTCAGCTGTATTTTATCATAGTTAACCCTATTATCAGGTAAACAGAGGCATCATTTTAACCAGAAGGGAATACTACGCTTCTTCTTAATGTCAGTTGTATTTTATCATAGTTAACCATAGTATCAGGTAAACAGAGGCATCATTTTAACCAGGAGACCTTAAGATAGCATGGAATTTTGACCTCGTTAAAATAATAGGCCATAGATGTGTATGAAGGTGGTAGGGAGACTCAGGAACACTGTCTTAACGTTTCAACAGGCGTCTTCTTCATAGAGAATGACAGACATACAGGTTATAAGTTGTAGCACCCATGGCCTAAGAACATAGTAACATAAGGAAGCTACAAGAGGCTGGGAGACCTACACGTGGTAGTTCCTGTTACTTAACACTACCTACATCCACCTTTCATCCCCATCCATAACACTGTCCAGCCTCCTTTTAAAGCTCCCTAATGACTCCCCACTAACTACCTGTCTACTGAGTCCATGCCAATCATTCACCACCCTATTTGTGAACCACTAACTACCTGTCTACTGAGTCCATGCCAATCATTCACCACCCTATTTATGAACCACTAACTACCTGTCTACCGAGTCCATGCCAATCATTCACCACCCTATTTGTGAACCACTAACTACCTGTCTACTGAGTCCATGCCAATCATTCACCACCCTATTTGTGAACCACTAACTACCTGTCTACTGAGTCCATGCCAATCATTCACCACCCTATTTGTGAACCACTAACTACCTGTCTACTGAGTCCATGCCAATCATTCACCACCCTATTTGTGAACCACTAACTACCTGTCTACTGAGTCCATGCCAATCATTCACCACCCTATTTGTGAACCACTAACTACCTGTCTACTGAGTCCATGCCAATCATTCACCACCCTATTTGTGAACCACTAACTACCTGTCTACTGAGTCCATGCCAATCATTCACCACCCTATTTGTGAACCACTAACTACCTGTCTACTGAGTCCATGCCAATCATTCACCACCCTATTTGTGAACCAGTTTCTCCCTATTTCCATTTTAAATTACGCTTTTCCAGCTTGAATCAGTTACTTCTTGTTCTACCCTGGTTAACCCCTTGAGACCCAGAGCGTAATATCCATTGTAATTCGGGTACCATTAGACGTTTATTTAGTGAGTATAAGCAATGTTTTATAGCTATGACCTGTTTAATATCCTTGTCCACTAACTATGGTATATTCAGTGACTTTTCGTTATTTTATGGCTCGACAACAAATTTTTTATAGCAAAGAATATATCTGGGCGCGAAAGGGTTACTAGCCAGCCCATTCCAAATGTCTATATATCTGTGTGGGAAAACTGTATTTCTTGACATCACTCACGCATCTCGTCTTTCTCAGTCTGTGCTTGTATTTCCTGGTTCTCTCTGACATTATTTTAGGTTTCCATAACTGCCAAAGTATTATCACCTGCTGACTGTGACTAATTTCATCTTCATAGATCTCATTTCACTTATGAATTGACCTAACTCTTATTTACAGTTCAGTACAGTTGTGGGTCGGGAGTCAGGCCTTTTTTATCGGCACTCCCTGACGTGTATCTTCTTGCTGTCTGGGTCTTTAGTTAGTGGTCTTCTCTTATTCTATCCTATTAGTTTCTTTCTTATTTTCTCTGGTCATCCAAAAACTGTTGATTGTTCTTTTTGCTTCTTCCATACACCCCTCTCCGAACAAATACTGCCCCACTATAGCCTCTTCCTCCTCTAAGTAAGGTTGTTGTAGCCTCTTCCTCTCTAGGTAAGGTTGTTGTAGCCTCTTCCTCCTCTAGGTAAGGTTGTTGTAGCCTCTTCCTCCTCTAGGTAAGGTTGTTGTAGCCTCTTCCTCCTCTAGGCAAGGTTGTTGTAGCCTCTTCCTCCTCTAGGTAAGGTTGTTGTAGCCTCTTCCTCCTCTAGGTAAGGTTGTTGTAGCCTCTTCCTCCTCTAGGTAAGGTTGTTGTAGCCTCTTCCTCCTCTAGGTAAGGTTGTTGTAGCCTCTTCCTCCTCTAGGTAAGGTTGTTGTAGCCTCTTCCTCCTCTAGGTAAGGTTGTTGTAGCCTCTTCCTCCTCTAGGTAAGGTTGTTGTAGCCTCTTCCTCCTCTAGGTAAGGTTGTTGTAGCCTCTTCCTCCTCTAGGTAAGGTTGTTGTAGCCTCTTCCTCCTCTAGGTAAGGTTGTTGTAGCCTCTTCCTCCTCTAGGTAAGGTTGTTGTAGCCTCTTCCTCCTCTAGGTAAGGTTGTTGTAGCCTCTTCCTCCTCTAGGTAAGGTTGTTGTAGCCTCTTCCTCCTCTAGGTAAGGTTGTTGTAGCCTCTTCCTCCTCTAGGTAAGGTTGTTGTAGCCTCTTCCTCCTCTAGGTAAGGTTGTTGTAGCCTCACACTTTTCCTTCTGTCATTACTGTAGGCTGGGCACCATAGCAGGAAATGTTTTAATGATTATGATACGCCCAGTACTGTCAAGATCAAGGCATTCCAGGCTGTCAGCTGGTTGTCAGGGCGAGAGGTAAACAAACCTCAAAAGCTTCAAGAGCCTTAAAACTTCTTCAATTTCTTAATCTATTCCCGTGTTCCTGTTACCGTAATAACAGTGAAGTCGCCAGTTCTACGTTTCTTTGTTATGTACAGACGTGTGGTGGCGTTAATACTTACATTTCTACATTCATGATTTCAGGACAGTTAGAAGGGGCTATCTGGAGAGTCTGTGTCATTTTGTGTCTTCATCTGTGTCATAGTAGGGCTATAAATGAACAAATGACAAAAATAAAACTGAGTGGCGACCTCACTATACCTACTACAGTAAAGTCGCCAGCTAGTATTTTAACCCAACAGTTGAGTCGCCACTCTGGGGAATTCAGGGAAATTAGAGGTAAAGTAAAACAAGTCTCTATATATATTAGCTGCGGAAGATGCTTGGATATATAAAAATTCCTCTGCCAACGTGAAAACAAATTCTATTCAAGTTTGAAAGATCTGGCAAGTCTGTGTCCTGTCGCCCGAAAGGCTACTGTTTACTGTCTGTCATCGCGCGAAGAAAAACGTGAGAAGCAAAATGCGCAACAGTTATATTTGCAGCTACAAAGCATAAAACAACGCTGAAACAGGGTAGATTATACAGTCATGATATAAACTACTGTGTAACATCTTCAGTGGCACATCAAAATTAGTAGTGAGGCTATAATTCGTAATATTTGGCGCCTGGCGACTTCACTGTTATCTACGGTAGACAACCTCAATTATTTGTTATGACAATTTCTTCTCTTCCTTTACTCGAGTGTGACGGAAGCATGACGCACATTTCTTTTTGGTCAGCCGTCTCTTACTAAATTTTCCTTATATATGATAACCTTTACTATATGATAACCTTTACTACCATTTCCTAGACCTGATTTTCAAAGATATCCCTGAAATTCACCCTTTTTATTGTTTTTTCGCCCTTTTCCTGCCTTCCATTCTCAGTACAGCCCTTGCATCGCCTTCCAATTCTCCACACTGTCCTTCACTCTGTGTGTGTGTGTGTGTGTGTGTGTGTGTGTGTGTGTGTGTGTGTATGTTTACCTAGTTGTGACAGTGTAGCAAATGGGTGACACTGGTGGGGTCCCGTCTCCATGTCTCTTTGGGTCAGTCATAACTACAAAGTCATGAATACTCAGCGTTTAATATGTAACACTCCAGGTTATTCCACATATCAATACACCAAATAAGAACTTTATAACCCCTTCACGCCCAGATCTTAACCTTGGCTATATAAAATCGTCTGTTGTGAGCCATAAAATTACGAAGTGACTTAATTAATATACCAAATTAGTTAGTGGACAAGGATATTAAATAGGTCATAGCTATTAAAATAATGCTTATAATCACGACAAATTGTCTAATGGTACACAAATTACAATGGCAATTACGTAACACCTTGTCTTCAGCTTCCATCAGTGTCCTCGCGTGCTTCCTGTCTCTCACAAACACTTCTTCTTTGTCAAGTCTATCCTTCTAAACGTCATTGCTCTAAATCAAACCTTATCAGTGGTTCTTATTTAACCTTCCAGACTCCCAACTATTTCTCGCATTCCCCACTGACCACCACCTCAGGAGTACGGTGTTGATAAAGGACTTTGAAAATACCCTTAGGGCCTGTAATCCATCCCATATATACTGTGTGGACATACTGTGTGAGAGAGAGAGAGAGAGAAGAAGAGAGAGATGCGTCGGCCACTGCTTGTCCCATGCTAAAGCCCATCCCGGGAAGGACTGGGACTGCCACTGCCACTAGCTCTCCTGACACCAGAACAGGAAGCCGGTTGCCCACGGCTGCAGTGCCTCCCAGTGCACAGCCAGCGGCACCGAAGGCTGGAACGAGTTCTTGATTTCCAGCCGCTTCTGCGCGGAACTTCATCCGGTCTCGACGGGAGGCCTCGCTGTTCAACACCAACTCCTTGGGGTCGTGACCAAGGCTCTTCACGGATGCCGAGAGTATATGAACTCCTGCACGATCGGATATCTTGGCCCGATCCATCACGGCCAAGAGCTCTGGAGAGAATTCGAGCTCCTGGTCCGCTTTGGTGGGGGTGTGGGGAAAGAAGACGACCCTGCAACACAGCCGGCGGCATCCTCGCCAGCACCGCGACGCTGAATAGCGGTGTGAGTGGGACTGCTGGAACTTGTGGGAGAGCTGGCTGGAACTTGTGGGAGAGCTGGCGACGACTTGAATGGTCTGGTCTCATCCAGCTTATGGCTCAGGCTTTTCAGTCAGAGAGCACTCCACGCGTCGTTCTTTCTCCTCCTCCTGCCGTTGTTCCTCTCGATGTGCAAGGGAGACGTCAAGTGTGTTGTTGACATCCTGCCCCGGGACACCTGTAGCCTCTGGGCTCGTAGGAACTCCCGGTCCTCGGGGATCTTAAAAATTGACATTGCATCTTCATGTGTGATGTCAATGAGGCGATCGAGGGCCTGAAGGAAGTCTTCATCTTATGTTGTGTCTCTGTTCGCCTCTTCTTGGTCTTCTTCAGGCCTTTCCAGTTCTCATGTAGTCCCATAACATCCTGTCTTGCTCGCTGCACCGTCTGCATTGGGATACGTGCGCGATTCCAGCGATCCCAGAAGGTAATCACCAGTCTGACCGTCTCCACCACCGCTTCCTTCATCGTCATCTCCTGGTTGAGGTTGAGGTGGATATAGTATTGAAGCACCTGTTTGCGCGCCGGCAGCTCCCGATGATGGTCGGCTCAACTGAACCAAGCAGGTAGACACTAGTCTTCGCTCTGGTCGCGGACGCCTTGGCAAACTCACTCCTGCGGGAAAACGGTGGAACTATAGTCAACGCTGCGTTGAAGAACTACTAGTAGTGGAGAGGGAAAAGACACCTTCCGTCCCTCATAGCACCACCCAAGCCACTGGATGCTGCGAGTTCTGCCTGCCCGCCTGACATGTTTTAACTTGTTGACAAAATCCACTCCGAAATGTGACCTAGAGAGGGGGTGGCCAGAGAGATGCCTTCACCACATAACCAGTACAAGCATGTCTGAGGGGCCTTCCTGGATTCAAAGCTGTGACATACCAGCCACAATGTCATGCATGGACTATTATAATAAACCAAGAACCGTGGTAACATTACTGAGATATATGTCAAAATTTAGGCTCATTGCGTGACCCCTAAATATAAATATTTTACATGTTTTTTGAGTAAATGGATCATGATGGCTGCCCGTCCTGGTTGAAAGTAAAAAATTGCCAAATACTATAACCTGTGCCCTCTGTCTCCCCACAGCAACAACAACAACAACAGGACAGCAGCTCCTCGGGATTCTCAGACTCTGATTCCACGGAGTAACCCTAGCACCACCACAGAGAGAGGAGCCCGGCGCCCCCACACCTGCTGGGACTGTCTGGCGCCCCTCCAGCCCTAACACAACACAACACTGCAGCCCAGCACTCAATGACAATAAGTAGCAGCTGACCAGGAAAACGTTACCAGGAAAACTGTGGATATAATAAGTGTGGGATTCAAACTACTGGGCTTCAAATATCAACTGTTGAGTTTCCAAGTCTTTGTTTACTTTGATCCACCGGGGAGGCAACTTTTATCCACACCGGCTTTTACACAAATTTAACACATTTGGTGAAGTATTTTTTGAGTAAACCCTCGATGGACCAATAGACAACCTTAGTGAGCTGGATCTGTCATCTGGTGGCCGTCTGGGAACTACACGCGGAGCTAGAATGTCGGGTCTCGGGGTGTCGGGCGTGGACTTATTTTCTATTATTCCCTACCAAACCAGCTACAATTAAGTGTTGTCATGGTCAACATTGGCTTATGCACAATGGAAATATAAGAGTTTTACATTATTCATGGCGTTATAATGAGGAGTGTTGGCAAAATAGAAGCATTCGATCACAGGTGTCCTACAACATTCTACTAAATACTGCAAAGGAATGCTTCAAGGCGGGTGCATGGGTTAATATTACCTCCATGTATGCAAAGAGAAGGTAATATTAACCCATGCACCCGCCTTGAAGCATTCCTTTGCAGTATTTAGTAGAATGTTGTAGGACACCTGTGATCGAATGCTTCTATTTTGCCAACACTCCTCATTATAACGCCATGAATAATGTAAAACTCGTATATTTCCATTTTGCATAGGCCTGTGTTGACCATGACAACACTTAATTGTAGCTGGTTTGGTAGGGAATAATAGAAAATAAGTCACGCCCGACACCCCGAGACCCGACATTCTAGCTGCCCGTGTAGCTCCCAGACGGCCACCAGATGGCAGATCCTGCTCACTAAGTAAGGTTGTCTGTTAGGGGACCCCGTCTGGACTAACTGAGGGTTGAAAAACTGGTGTTTGCCCCGGGCCTTGGCACACCCACACCCACACCCACACAGTACAACAATGTAAGACTTAATTATAAATAGTGTTAATTCTGGGGCTGAGAACAAGAAAGGCCAAGGTCACAAATCTATGTTTTGAGAGAAATGCGTTTGAAATATTGCATCCTCCATCATGGCATCAGGTAATAACAGCAGATGAAAGATTGTTTTTCCAGTAATGACTTAGATTATAAGCTATCATGTCAAAAAGATACATACATTGCCAGTTCGGTGGTGGACTTACCTAAAATTAGCCATTTTTAGACATTGGCCCTTCTAGTTCTCAGCCCTAGAAATATAAATAGTGTTAATAGTATGTAGGTACTATTATATAATGACCAAAAATCAGGTACAGTGCCAGTGCTGTACTGTCTGGAAGAATGAGTTACAGAAATACAGCAAGGAATTAATTAACAGTACAGGATAATTCCATGTGACTGGATTCCTGCCTTACTCTGGGTTTGTTAGATTTATAATTTATAATGATTCATCTTTAATTTAATGATGAAAAGAGTGCCAATGTGTCAGACAGGCTAGATTTATAGATAGGTTAGAACGAGGTTAGCTAAGAGGTTCAATTTAGAGGGATGGTGGATATATGCACCTCCTTTTAAATATATGAGGTACAATTTAGAGGGAGGGGTGGATATATGCGCCTCCTTTTAAATATATGAGGTACAATTTAGAGGGAGGGATGGATATATGCGCCTCCTTTTAAATATAAGAGGTTCAATTTAGAGGGAGGGATGGATATATGCGCCTCCTTTTAAATATATGAGGTACAATTTAGAGGGATGGGTGGATATATGCGCCTCCTTTTAAATATAAGAGGTTCAATTTAGAGGGAGGGATGGATATATGCGCCTCCTTTTAAATATAAGAGGTTCAATTTAGAGGGAGGGATGGATATATGCGCCTCCTTTTAAATATATGAGGTACAATTTAGAGGGATGGGTGGATATATGCACCTCCTTTTAAATATAAGAGGTACAATTTAGAGGGAGGGATGGATATATGCGCCTCCTTTTAAATATATGAGGTACAATTTAGAGGGAGGGATGGATATATGCGCCTCCTTTTAAATATGAGGTACAATTTAGAGGGAGGGATGGATATATGCGCCTCCTTTTAAATATAAGAGGTACAATTTAGAGGGAGGGATGGATATATGCACCTCCTTTTAAATATATGAGGTACAATTTAGAGGGATGGATGGATATATGCGCCTCCTTTTAAATATAAGAGGTACAATTTAGAGGGAGGGATGGATATATGCGCCTCCTTTTAAATATATGAGGTACAATTTAGAGGGAGGGATGGATATATGCGCCTCCTTTTAAATATAAGAGGTTCAATTTAGAGGGAGGGGTGGATATATGCACCTCCTTTTAAATATAAGAGGTACAATTTAGAGGGAGGGATGGATATATGCGCCTCCTTTTAAATATAAGAGGTACAATTTAGAGGGAGGGATGGATATATGCGCCTCCTTTTAAATATAAGAGGTACAATTTAGAGGGAGGGATGGATATATGCACCTCCTTTTAAATAAACAAAATTCAGAAAATAATTTGCAAGCAGGTGAATCTGGCACACTCACACTAAACAGTCCAGTGGCCGGAGGAAACCTGGCATGTCCTCCTTTGATAGGATCCGTTAATTTTGTAGAATGGTGTTTCGTGTAAAAATTACGATGATAATAAAAATGAATATATTTAATGACAACTAAATGAATATACTAATGTTGATGTACTAGTGTGTGTGTTTATACCCAATTTTACTGACCTGGATTACTGACTCATGGCATCCCACTTCAATGTCGTAATTAGTTTCTTCTTCCACTGCATCCCAAGTCTAGTGTTTCCTAAGGTCCCAGGCAAGGTGTGGTGCCCTGGTTTGGCCGCCATGAGTGGGTTCCTCCGGGCCGCAGGTTGGGAAGAATAAGGTCATCGTAAATGTCTTGTTATTGCTATGGGTAATATATATGAAAGTAAATCATATAATATGTCTATAAACATGACTATACTCTGGGTTTTTTAACGAGGTGAAAAATGTTGCCCCCTTGCTGCTTACTGACTGATATTTGATGCCAGGAGAAGGGAATACTACGCTTCTTCTTAATTTCAGCTGTATTTTATCATAGTTAACCATAGTATCAGGTAAACAGAGGCATCATTTTAACCATGAGAAGGGAATACTATGCTTCTTCTTAATGTCAGTTGTATTTTATCATAGTTAACCCTATTATCAGGTCAACAGAGGCATCATTTTAACCATGAGAAGGGAATACTATGCTTCTTCTTAATGTCAGTTGTATTTTATCATAGTTAACCATAGTATCAGGTCAACAGAGGCATCATTTTAACCATGAGAAGGGAATACTATGCTTCTTCTTAATGTCAGTTGTATTTTATCATAGTTAACCCTATTATCAGGTAAACAGAGGCATCATTTTAACCAGGAGAAGGGAACACTATGCTTCTTCTTAATGTCAGTTGTATTTTATCATAGTTAACCCTATTATCAGGTCAACAGAGGCATCATTTTAACCATGAGAAGGGAATACTATGCTTCTTCTTAATATCAGTTGTATTTTATCATAGTTAACCATAGTATCAGGTAAACACAGGCATCATTTTAACCATGAGACCTTAGGATAGAATGGAACTTTTGCCTCGTTCAAAAAAATAGGCTATACGAGGTACTACTAAATGGAGTAAAAATAGGGAATAAAGGAAGGAATATTAAATTAAAAGGAAGGAATAGTCACCCAGCAGAAAATGGAAAATACGGATGAGAAAGAGGAAAGAAATTAAAAGACAGAATAAGAGAAGACGACTAACTAAAGACCCAGACAGCAAGAAGAAACACGTCAGGGAGTGCCCATGAAAAAGGCCCCGACTCCCGACCCACAACTGTACTGAGCGAATATATTGATTTCCCTGTACCAATATATCTATTTTTCCATTAGTACCTCTTAGTCATGAAGTTACTTTCATATACGTATATCACCCATAGCAATAACAAGACATTCACGATGACCTTATTCTTCCAAACCTGCGGCCCTTAGGAAACCACTCATGGCGGCCAAACTAGGGCAGCACACCTTGCCTCCCTGGGCCATAGGAAACACTGGAGTTGGGATGCAAAGTCGAGGAAGGATCTTTGGAGTGATGAGAAACTTGAAGTGTGACATTAAGTGGTCGTAGGCAAGTGAATCGGGAACATGCAAGTGACCCATCAAACCCAAAATCCTTGCTTAACCCCTTGAGACCCAGAACGTAATTTCCATTGTAATTTGGGTACCATTAGACGATTTTTAGTGACTATAAGCAATATTTTATAGCTATGACCTGTTTAGTATCTGTGTCGACTAGCTAATTTGGTATATCAAGTAACTTTTCGTAATCTTAAGGTTAACAACAGACAATTATGTATAGCCAAGGAAAGATCTGGGCGTGAAGGGGTTTTAAGGCGGTGAAATACCCAGACACTGTGATGGCATAGGGTGTTTCTGGGTACTATGGTGTCGGAAATGTTGTTATTTTACCCAAGAGCAAAGACCTGGCGTTACTTAGTGACCATTTAGAGCAGCGGTTTTGAACTCTTGAAAGGAATAAGAAAATAAGGAAGCTACAAGAGGCCGTGAGACCTACACGAGGTAGTTCCTAGACGGGGAATAGTTTACACAAATATTTCGCAATGCATATGTGCAGAAGGTTAACCCCTTCACGGCCAGATCTTTCCTTGGCTATATAAAATGGTCTGTTGTCAGCCATAAAATTACGAAAAGTAACTGAATACACCAAATGAGTGACAAGGATACTAAACAGGTCATAGCTATAAAACATTGCTTATACTCACTAAAAGCGTCTAATGGTACCCAAATTACAATGGAAATTACGTTCTGGGCTTGGGGTGAAAAGTCGGGCCCTGCTATTTGGAGTGCATTTGGGCGTGATGCACTTTACGGATAAAATATGGATCAAGTATTGAGGGCGCTGCAGAGTGGCGGGTACAGCAGAGCCATCGAGATTATATATAAGGGTGGTTGAGGTGGTTTGAAGAGTTACGTGAGCTTGTTTATGAGATCTTAAAAAACTGATTCCATGAAAGAAGTATTAACGGTTTTTTTGCCCCGGCGTAATGTTAAAATGTGTTGGATTCACCGCTCACTACCGTGCCTTGAATGGTACAGACATGTGTTTTAGTCATTAGGTTTTGATGACGGCAGATGTTTCATAAAATGTATGAAAGCATGAACTAGTTATGTAAAATAAACCATTGAAAAACTGTTCTGAACACCACTTGTTTATATATCCCGTAATTATTGAGGGGAACATTTAGTCTGGTTAGGAATGTTCTTCAAAGGAGAGAGTTCATTTGCCGTGGACAGATTCAAAATCAGATTGGAACTTTTGTAGTATATAGTATCAAAGTTTTTTCATGGTACTTTGTCTCTTCCTGTAAGCTGCTGGAGTTTTTATGGAAGGGTTATCACTGGACACCATCCTTCCTTAGATAAATTATGAACAACATAGAAGGCACCGCGCCTGTACTGTAGCATATGTATCAATCATCATTGGGGGCATACGCCGGGGGGCGCGTCGCCTCACCCACCCTACGACGCCACTCCCGGGGGTCACCACGCGCGAGTTCCCATGCAGGCTGCCTTCCCACACCAAGCAGCTCTCGACAAGAAACATCAACTTGTTCCAGCCACGAGCCTTGTGGGCGCCCCCTTGGCCTCCTCCACGCCGGATTGTCTCAAGGGCCCCATACACGCTCAGTGGAACTGTGCAAACTGGTTTGCGCAGTGCAGTTTGTGGAACTGCACGGGCCCAGCATGGGCACTGCAAATTCAGTCGCTTCCTTCCTGAAAACCCCCGCGGAGTGCACTGCACAAACCTAGTTTGAGCGTGTGTGGGGAGGCGTGACAATTTTTGTACAGAGTTCGTGCCAACGCAGTGACGGCAACATCTCTGCCACTATTATCACGATCAGTGAGAGCATTGAAACCACACATTTTGGCGCGAATTCATTGAAAAATATCAAGAACACCCGCGCTTCTCGAAAGTAAAAATGAGACCGAAAATGAAATCTGACTACTGAGATGGAAGCAAGAAAAATGCTGCTTACGAAAAATTACTGAATAAATAAAGAAAAAGACGAAGATGCAAACCTTGATGCTGTAGTTAAGAAAATAATCACTGCAGTCATCTTTCAGGAAAGACCTTGTCTTTATTATCAGCGGAGTGACCAAGGCAAGTACTTGGCGGTAAGATGGTTGGTCCATTCTTAGATAACTGAACCAATCTGTTGACTCTAGGCGTCACTCCTCCATCAGTGAGGGTTGTGAAAGTGAACCTGTCTTCAAAAGCCAGGATTTTGTCCACTTTTGCCGAGGACACTTTTTATTTCTTCAGCCGTCAAAACGCTCAACGCAATCAACAGTAGGTCATCTTCAGAGACTGTGCCTGACATGTTGACGCAGTGACAGAGTGACAGGACTGAGTGAATTAGCTCAGTGGACGTCAATAGTGTGTGCCCGACGGCCAGAGTTTGCTCAGTGCACTGAGTGAGTATGGGGCCCTTTACAGATACAACCCGATGGGAAGGATCGGTTTCAGGGTAGCGTGCCACATGCCCATATAGCCCAAGTTGGCGCTGACGGACTATGCAGGTAATAGGCCTCGATTCAGTCTCACGGTGCAATCGCTGATTTGACACGTAATCATCCCAGCGATACCCCGTGATTCTGCGAAGACACTTATTACCAAAGGCATTGATTCGTCTCTTCAAGTCACTATTTAGTGTCCATGTCTCACAACCATAGAGTAAGACAGGGATCACAAGCGACTTGAAGATCCAAATCTTTGTCCTCCTGCACAGGTACCGACAACGCCAAATACTCCCGCTGAGCGAGTCCATAACACCGTGGGCTATGCCAATCCGCCGTAAGACTTCTTGACGTGACCCGCCGTCATTATGGACTGCGCTACCAAGGTACGTAAAACTTTCCAAGATCTCAATGTCCTCGCCGCACGCATGAACAGACTGTACTGCTTCATCTAGTAAGTCTCCAAACACCTGGACCTTGGTCTTGAGCCAGGAGACCTCAAGTCCCAAAGGCTTTGCCTCCTCGTGCAGCGCCTCGAGAGCCATCACCAGGACCTCCAGCGACTCAGCAAAGATTACTGCATCATCGGCAACACCAAGATCACTGATCTTGGTGTTGCCGACGGATGCTCCACAATCACTTTGATCTACAACCTTGTCCAATACCCAGTCCATACAAGCGTTGAAAAGTGATGGGGCAAGGACGCACCCTTGCCTCACTCCTGTATTCACAGGAAAGAAGCTGGATACACCTGCCCCACACTTCACAGCACTCTCAGTCCCAGAATACAGACCAGTTATCAAACCAATAGTCCTTGCAGGAATCCCTCAAAGTCGCACAAGATCCCAGAGTGACTGGGATTTCAAAGGAAATTTTATGTTCTTTGTGAACAACTTTACCTATCTAGATATATAATGGTGTAATACAGGCCTGGCCTCGTACTCACAAAGCGATCATAGCTAAGAATGTACATAGTAGCAAGACAACATGGCGTACTGTATATATAACTGGCTGGCAAGTATCATGAACATGGAGGCGAGTACGCGAGGCGAGAGATTGGAATAGGTGAGGCGCCGTGCCCCCGGCGTGTGCCCCAATGACTGATTGATGCCTGCTGTGGTGTTCCAAATGTTGTCAAAACAAAGATGAGTGATGCCCTGCGATAGTCCTTCCATAAAAACTAGTACTATTTGACAGAAAAGGAGAGGGAACTGAATACAATGGGAAAAAAGAAAATATTTAAACACACTATTCTGAAAAATGTACTTTTTTTTATAAATGCAAAATCTCCATCAAAAAGAAAAGCTCTGATCCAACTTTGAATCTGTAAATGGCAAGTAAACCTATTTCCTAAAAAAAGATTTGTAACTAAAATATATATCCATCGCAATAAAGTATTCTATCCTCACACAGAGATGCCTTGGAACTGGAACCCCTCATCTCGAACAACTTGGAATTCAAACGTTTTTATGGAAAATATTTCACCCCAGAATTCAAACGTTTTTATGGAAAATATTTCACCCCAGAATTCAAACGTTTTTATGGAAAATATTTCACCCCAGAATTCAACGTTTTTATGGAAAATATTTCACCCCAGAATTCAAACGTTTTTATGGAAAATATTTCACCCCAGAATTCAAACGTTTTTATGGAAAATATTTCACCCCAGAATTCAAACGTTTTTATGGAAAATATTTCACCCCAGAATTCAAACGTTTTTAAGGAAAATATTTCACCCCAGAATTCAAACGTTTTTATGGAAAATATTTCACACCCAGAATTCAAACGTTTTTATGGAAAATATTTCACCCCAGAATTCAAACGTTTTTATGGAAAATATTTCACCCCAGAATTCAAACGTTTTTATGGAAAATATTTCACCCCAGAATTCAAACGTTTTTATGGAGAATATTTCACCCCAGAATTCAAACGTTTTTATGGAAAATATTTCACCCCAGAATTCAAACGTTTTTATGGAAAATATTTCACCCCAGAATTCAAACGTTTTTATGGAAAATATTTCACCCCAGAATTCAAACGTTTTTAAGGAAAATATTTCACCCCAGAATTCAAACGTTTTTATGGAAAATATTTCACCCCAGAATTCAAACGTTTTTATGGAAAATATTTCACCCCAGAATTCAAACGTTTTTATGGAAAATATTTCACCCCAGAATTCAAACGTTTTTATGGAAAATATTTCACCCCAGAATTCAAACGTTTTTATGGAAAATATTTCACCTCAGAATTCAAACGTTTTTATGGAGAATATTTCACCACAGAATTCAAACGTTTTTATGGAGAATATTTCGCCACAGAATTCAAACGTTTTTATGGAGAATATTTCACCTCAGAATTCAAACGTTTTTATGGAAAATATTTCACCCCAGAATTCAAACGTTTTTATGGAGAATATTTCACCACAGAATTCAAACGTTTTTATGGAGAATATTTCGCCACAGAATTCAAACGTTTTTATGGAGAATATTTCACCACAGAATTCAAACGTTTTTATGGAGAATATTTCACCACAGAATTCAAACGTTTTTATGAGAATATTTCGCCACAGAATTCAAACGTTTTTATGGAGAATATTTCACCACAGAATTCAAACGTTTTTATGGAGAATATTTCGCCACAGAATTCAAACGTTTTTATGGAGAATATTTCGCCACAGAATTCAAACGTTTTTATGGAGAATATTTCGCCACAGAATTCAAACGTTTTTATGGAGAATATTTCGCCACAGAATTCAAACGTTTGTATGAGAATATTTCGCCACAGAATTCAAACGTTTTTATGGAGAATATTTCGCCACAGAATTCAAACGTTTTTATGGAGAATATTTCGCCACAGAATTCAAACGTTTTTATGGAGAATATTTCGCCACAGAATTCAAACGTTTTTATGGAGAATATTTCACCACAGAATTCAAACGTTTTTATGGAGAATATTTCACCACAGAATTCAAACGTTTTTATGGAGAATATTTCACCACAGAATTCAAACGTTTGTATGAGAATTTTTCGCCACAGAATTAAAACGTTTTTATGGAGAATATTTCGCCACAAAATTCAAACGTTTTTATGGAGAATATTTCACCACAGAATTCAAACGCTTTTATGGAGAATATTTCACCACAGAATTCAAACGTTTTCTTGGAATTAGAACAAACGTTGAGCATACATGTGGCGTTCAGGGTTGCTATTTGTTGTTGTTTTATCACCAAATTAGGGTAAATTTGGTAATGAAAAATATGCTTTGAAATTATAACTTTTTGGAATCTGAACAGCCTCCTGGAACTAATTATGTCATCGTTCCAAAGTATCCCTGTATTATGATCAGTTACTATCATTACTATCATTACTATATCTATTCATTCTTTCCCACAAAAAATACACTATAGTTAGCCTTATATTACCATCCGTTACTATCATTACTATACTATTTACCACTATTAATCTATGTAACTATTAATATGTTACTGTATCTATTAATTCTTTCCCACAAAAAACACAAAATACCTTGTTTGTGATGAAGAATCTGAGAAACTGTTTGGCTTTCAGATGACAATGTAGTGTTAACCCGATATTCCACGTGTAGGTCTAGTGGCCTCTTGTAGCTTCCTTATTTTCTTATGTTCTTGTGTCAACGTCCTGTGTTTGTAAGGCAGAGAGCGTTGTGGTGGAGCCTTATGTGCCCTTAGTGGGGTCTTAGTGGTCTTAGTGGGGTCTTAGTGTGGTCCCTGTGGAATGAAAAACCTCAGCACAAGACATAATAACATAAGAACATAAGAACATAACAAGAACATAAGAACATAACATAAGAACATAAGAACATAACAAGAACATAAGAACATAACAAGAACATAAGAACATAACATAAGAACATAAGGAAGCTACAAGAGCCCGTGAGACCTACACGTGGTAGTTCCTGTTACTTAACACTACCTACATCCACCTTTCATCCCCATCCATAACACTGTCCAGCCTCCTTTTAAAGCTCCCTAATGACTCCTCAAAATGAAAGTAACTTACAGCACTTGGAACCTAATGAGTCATTGTCCCAAACAAGAAAATACGTGAACAGATTTGTATTACAGGTTGAAGTTCCCAAACTCGACAACCTCGGGACCAGCGCCGAGCCGAGTAATGGAATTTTCCGACTTTTAGAACGTAGATATATTAAGGGGAAAAAAATGGTTTGGGAGCCGTAATACCAATAACAGCCCTATAGAAGTACACAAAATAACAGTGTACACAACTCTACAGTCACAACACCACTGAACAATAACAACAAACAAATCGGCGGGAGAAACCAAGCGGCCTAGTGTGGTGGCACCCAGCGGCCTAGTGTGGTGGCACCCAGCGGCCGACCCGGCAACTACGCCCAGGGTTTTGGGTGTTCTGCCGGGTTTTGAAAAATCCGGAACCATAGCCGAGTTTTGGGTGTTGCCGAGTCTTGGGATGCCGAGTTTGGGAACTTTAACCTGTACTAAGTTGTCACATCAAATAAAGAATGACTATAAGATGAAGATAAAATCAAGAAATTTGGCAAGTGCAAACAAAAAACTTGCAGCACAGTCTATAACACCTGGAGAGCATATGTGACGCCACCTGGACCCAGTAATTCCTATCTGGGATTGAAAATAGACTGAAAATACTTAACACTATAATATTATCCCTTAGCATGCTGGTGACACAAACTACTGGACTAAAACGGAACCCCTGCCCTGTCCTAACAAAACGGAACCCCTGCCCTGTCCTAACAAAACGGAACCCCTGTCCTGTCCTAACAAAACGGAACCCCTGCCCTGTCCTAACAAAACGGAACCCCTGTCCTGTCCTAACAAAACGGAACCCCTGCCCTGTCCTAACAAAACGGAACCCCTGTCCTGTCCTAACAAAACGGAACCCCTGCCGTCCTAACAAAACGGAACCACTGCCCTGTCCTAACAAAACGGAACCCCTGTCCTGTCCTAACAAAACGGAACACTGCCTGTCTAACAAAACGGAACCTGCCTGTCCTAACAAAACGGAACCCTGCCTGTCCTAACAAACGGAACCCTGTCCCTGTCCTAACAAACGGAACCCTGCCCTGTCCTAACAAAACGGAACCCTGCCCTGTCCTAACAAAACGGACCCTGTCCTGTCCTAACAAACGGAACCCCTGCCTGTCCTACAAAACGGACCCTGTCCTGTCCTAACAAACGGAACCCCTGCCCTGTCCTAACAAAACGGAACCTGTCCTGTCCTAACAAACGGAACCCTGCCCTGTCCTAAAAAACGGAACCCTGTCCCGTCCTAACAAAACGGAACCCTGTCCTGTCTAACAAAACGGAACCCTGCCCTGTCCTAAAAAACGGACCCCTGCCTGTCCTAACAAAACGGAACCCCTGTTCTGTCCTAACAAACGGAACCCTGCTGTCCTAACAAAACGGAACCCTGCCTGTCCTAACAAAACGGAACCCTGTCCTGTCCTAAACAAAAAACGGAAACCTGCCTGTCCTAACAAAACGGACCCTGCCTGTCCTAACAAAAACGGAACCCCTGCCTGTCCTAACAAAACGGAACCCCGTCCTGTCCTAACAAAAGAACCCCTGCCCTGTATTAACAAAACGGAACCCCTGTCATGTCCTAACAAAACGGAACCCTGCCCTGTCCTAAAAAACGGAAACCCTGTCGTCCTAACAAACGGAACCTGCCTGCTAACAAAAACGACCTGCCTTGTCCTAAAAAACGGAACCCCTGCCCTGTCCTAACAAAACGGAACCCCTGTCCTGTCCTAACAAAACGAAAACCCTGCCGTCCTAACAAAACGGAACCCTGTCTGTCCTAACAAACGGAACCCCTGCCCTTCCTAACAAAACGGAACCCCTGCCCTGTCTAACAAAACGGAACCCCTGCCGTCTAAAAAACGGAACCCCTGCCCTGTCCTAACAAAACGGAACCTGCCCTGTCCTAACAAAACGGAACCCTGCCCTGTCCTAACAAAACGAACCTGCCCTGTCCTAACAAAACGAACCTGTCCTGTCCTAACAAAACGGAACCCTGCCCTGTCTACCAAACGGAACCCCTGTCCTGTCCTAACAAAACGGAACCCCTGCCCTGTCCTAACAAAACGGAACCCCTGCCCTGTCCTAACAAAACGGAACCCCTGCCCTGTCCTAACAAAACTTAATTCCTGAGTCACTGAAATGAACGTAAACAAAACTAATCTAATGCAAGAGTTAATCAGTATCTTTACTCTTTCATCCCTTTCACTGGTAAACTCTGGAACAGGAACTACCACGTGTAAGTCTCACGGCCTCTTGTAGCTTCCTTACTTTCTTATGTTCTTAACTCTTCCTGTTTCTATTTTTCCACCTTCCTACGACTTAAATTTCTTAGAGGAGAGTAACAAGACACCTCCCGAAATAAATTGGCTCACCCTACCTGTCTTTATTCTCTTACTGTCTTCTTTATAGGGACTGCCAACTGTGCTTTATGTTACTCCTTTTTTTTTTGTCCTTGGCCAGTCCTTTGTGATGTAAAAAAATATATAAAAAATACGACCACACACGTACACAAGTCACAAAAAAAAAAAAAAAAAAAAAAAAAAATAATAATAATAATAATAATAATAATAATAATGATAATAATAATAATAATAATGATAATAATAATAATAATGATGATAATAATAATAATAATAATAATAATAATAATGATAATAATAATAATACTAATACTAATAATAACAATAATAATAATAATGATAATAATAATAATAATAATAATAATGATAATAATAATGATAATAATGATAATAATAATAATAATGATAATAATAATAATGATAATAATAATAATAATAATAATAAAAATAATGTATCCAAACCAAACTCCTCCTCCCGGGCAGTGGCGTTAGGAAGCAGCAGCCCAAGGAGGCAATCAGCTAGGAGGGTGCCTGGCCCGGGGCAGCAGTGTGGACCAGTCACCGTCCTCGCAGTGGACCAACCCAGTGGTGTATAACGAGGACAGTCAGCCGGCGAGCCTCATTCCCGTGAAGAAGCCCCACAGGGAGGAAAACTTGTTACCAATAAAGGTGCTGAGATCACTTCTCGTAATTTAAACAGCTCAAACTTAAAATATAATAAAAAATGAAAATTAAATAAGTATCTGGCCTAATAACCTCCGCCAGGGCTGCTTGAAAAAAAAATATATATAAATAAAATATAAATAAATAAATAAGCCACGGTGGAGGGCAAATTTTTTTTTTTTTTTAAATAAAGGATTTTTCTTTCCATTTTTATATTTTATATTTTTTTCTTCATTTTTTGCACTTTTTTTTATTTATATAATATATATATATATATATATATATATATATATATAATATATATATATATATATATATTAGGGTGGTCCAAGAAGAGGGGGTAAAATTTCAAAGTGCACTGGTCCTTTCTCCACACCGCTGCTTTTTTCCGTGTTGCATTGCTCTCCTTGTGTGCAAGATTTCATGGCGATACAATGATATTTAGAGGTCGTCCCATCATCTCGCTTTCTATCATAGGATTTAACCCGGAAAATATCACATACCCGAATTGGAGCACTTCCCGACATCACAGACCCACATGGTGTTGATTTCTGAATTCTCCGGGGTTTATAACCCCATAGACCACATTTTATCAACTAAAAACTGATATACAGCTGTCTGAATGCTGAATTTCATTATTTGGTTTTCACAGTAAATTTTAGGGGTAGGCCATACCCTGGGTTAGGGTACTTCTAGTAGAGATAAAGCTAAATGGTTCGCATTTTTGAACTCAGAAGGGTCGATTTACACATAGAAGTGGTTTCATCGACACTGATTTATTGACAATTCACAAAATATTGCCAAAAAAATCGTTTTTCTATAGGAAAATAGAGAAATTGAAATTTTCTGTCATATTTTGCAGGTTTTAGTAAATAAATGAAATATGAAAGCATTTCTATGTGTAAATCGACCCTTCTGAGTTCAAAAATGCAAACCATTTTGTTCTATCTCTACTAGAAGTACCCTAACCAGGGTAGGCCTACCCCTAATTTACGGTATGAAAACCAAATAATGAAATTCAGCATTCAGACAGCTGTATATCAGTTTTTAGTTGATAAAATGTGTCTATAGGGTTATCTACCCCGGAGAATTCAGAAATCAACACCATTTGGGTCTGTGATGTCGGGAAGTGCTCCAATTCGGGTATGTGATATTTTCCGGGTTAAATCCTATGATAGAAAGCGAGATGATGGGGCGACCTCTAAATTAAGTTTTATCGCCATGAAATTTCATAGGCTTGTAACCTATGGGTAATGGACAAAAAATAACCTTGTGGAGGAATAAAAGTAGAAAAATAATTTTGGTGACCACCCTAATAATATATAATATATTATATTATTATATGATAATATATATATATATATATATATATATATTAGTAAAATATATATATAATATAATATATATTATATTAATATATATATATATTATAATATATATATATATATATACAGTTCAAGCAATTCATTCAAAAAAATAAAAATATCTAAAAATAAAATATGAAAAATAAAAAATATACAATAAAAAAAATATGAAATAAAAAAATCTAAAAAATATATAAAAATCGAAAAATACAAAATGTAAAATATATAATAAAAAAAAATTATATATATTATATATATATATATAATATATATATATTATATATTATATATATTATATATATATATATATATATATATATATTATATATATATATGAATACAATATATGAAGGAAAAAAAAAAAAAAAAAAAATGAATATAAAAAATATAAAAAAAAATTGAAAAATAGAAAAAATCTAAAAAATCTAAAAATAATGAAGTAAAAAACAAAAGATAATTTGTTTTTTTATATATTATATTATTATATATATATATATATATATATATATATAATATATATATATATATTATAAACAAATTATCTTTTGTTTTTTACTTCATTATTTTTAGATTTTTTAGATATTTTTATTTTTTTGAATTGAATTGCTTGAACTGTAAATACCCGACTCGTGTGTCTGTCCAGTACACTGACACAACACTGGCGGGGAGGGCGTGGCCGTCCCTGCCACCCCTGTGTCAGTGTACAACATTACAACACAAGACTTACCCAGCCACCACCACACCCCTGCCTGCATGACATTACACTGAACTTGTCTTGGGATCATGTGTGTGTGTGTGTGTGTGTGTGTGTGTGTGTGTGTGTGTGTGTGTGTGTGTGTGTGTGTGTGTGTGTGTGTGTGTGTGTGTGTGTGTGTGTGTGTGTGTTAATTGCTAACTTGCCCCGTCAGGATGGCTGTGGTGGGCCTGGAGGTTCTACAGCAGTGTTTTAATACAACACAAGACACGTGGTTATAACCGTCCTCAACTTGTAGATCTAAACATTTGCAGTATTTCTAATCCCTACAACAGCAGTAGAAAATTAATAATAACATAAAGGGGGTCTGGGGGGGGGGCGCAGACCAATTAGGTTAGGTTACGTAATTACTGTCTAGGTTAGGTTAGTGAACTAGCGGGGGAGGGGGGCTGGGGGGTCGGTAAATATGCAGTTTCAACCAATCCAAATATATATTGACTAATACTCTCCTGACCTAACTGGGGGTGCCGCCCCACCAGACCCCCCTTGTGTTATTTTTAATTTCCGACGGCTGTTGTAGGGGTTAGAAATACTCCTTATGATGAGAACTAATTTAAACGTTCAGGATACTTACAACCACCCAGCGTGTTGTGGTTGTAACTGCACTGATACCGGGGGTCAACTGTAGGCCACAAGGCATACTGTATGAAACTGCAGTGTTACCGACTAGGGTTGGCACGCATCGTCCCCGCGTTCGAGCCCCACTCCAGCTAGAGTACATTCTGGCGTGGTGATGTATACGCTACAGTCAGGTCAGTGGCCACAGAGCTACATTATACCTCAGATTCAAGTCTACTACAACTTATTACTAACCTGTCTCCGCGCACCGCCACACGGGGCGCCAGGACCCAGCAGGCGGCTCACAAATTCCCGTCACATACTTGGATCCTGGCGTTGTTGAGGACTGCCAGGCTACTGTGAGGGATCCTGCGAGTCCTGGCAGGTATCACAGGCGTGGCAGCGTCCCGTGTGACTCAGGAGGGAGGAAATAGAGACAGCCACCGTGTTGACGTGAGGGGGTGCTGCATCGTCTGCCGCGCACTGTTGCCAGAATGAAAAATAAACAACAACAGTGGTAGTTCCTTATATTTTCCTACATCCATCTTGCATTCCTATCCATATATTTGTCTAGTCTTATTTTTTAACTCCCTTATTATTTCCAGAACCTGTTATAATGCTCTTATAGTCTGTGTGGTGGTGGACGTCAGCCGCTCAGTCAGTGTTGCCATAGTGAAAAAAATTTAGTTCCTCATATTTTCCTACATCCATTTTGCATTCCTCTCCTTAAATAAGTCTAGTCTTCTATTCAACCTCCTTTATTAACTCCAGAACCTGTTATAAGGCTTCCTAATGCTGTAATGGTGGACGTCTGCGCCTCAGTGTTGCCAGAATGAAGCACAAGGACATGGTACCGTAGATAACAGTAAAGTCGCCAGCTGCAGTAATGTCGCCAGTCGCCAAATATTACGAATTATAGCATTACTACTGCTGTGTATGTGCCCCTGAAGATGATACACAGTAGTTTATATCATGACTGTATAATTATACTCTACCCTGTTTCAGCGTTGTTTTATGCTTTGTAGCTGCGAGTATAGACGGTTTCAAATTTCACTACGCGTTTTTTTTTCGGGCGACGACGACAGCGGTACGACACTCAGTAAATAAACACTAGATGGCGACTCTACTGTTGGTAGCCACTTTATAGATATTTTTGTAATTTGTTCATTTATAGCCCTACTATGACACAGATGACGACACAAAATGACACAGACTCTCCAGATAGCCCCTTCTAACTGTCCTGAAATCATGGATGTAGAAATGTAACTATTAACGCCACCACACGTCTGTACATAACAAAGAAACGTTGTCCTGGCGACTTTACTGTTATCTACGGTATTGCCTCATATATCCCTACATCCACCATTCATCCCTAGCCATATATTAGTCTGATCCTCTTTTTAAACTCCCTCATTATCTCCAGAAGTTCAAAACCTGTTATGTTTCCTAATGCTCTAATACTCTGGCTGCCTCCCACGGCACTGTAACGTTACCGACTAGCCGTGTGAGATGCGAGATGTGTTTGAACAGAATCTCTCAATTTCCAAGACATCCTCATATATCCCAAAATAGTACTACATATTACTGCGGGGTAAATTCCAGTGTCGTAGCTAGGTATCTATCTATCAATGGGGGGGGGGGGGGGGGGGGGCATGCAACATATGTGTACAGGGGGCACTATGGCAAGCGGAGCTCAGGGACATTCTGATGCTATAGAAGGGTATACTATTAGGGCATATCGTCAGTCACAGGGCCAAATGGCAGATTACGGCAGCCATGGCTAGTGGGGCTCCGGATTCTCATGGGGGGGGGGGGGGGGGCACGTGCCTCTCTTAGCTACGCCACTGGCTAGAGCTGATCTGACGGCAGAGAATTAAGATAAGGTAGAAAGATAACGAGGCAACAGCCATTACTTTGCAGGGAGGACTAAACAACCTCAAATCACACGTAAGCTATGCCTAGGTACTCGTAGTGTATATGGCTACTGGTTAGCACGCTGGGTTCACACCCGAGAAGTCCCGGGTTCGATCCCCGGGCAGAGCAGAGAAAGATGGGCGGTCTCCTTAAAACCAGAGTCCCTGTCCACCCAGCAGTGAATGGGTACCGGGTGTTAGCCGGGGGTTTGTGACCCGCCTCCCGGGGTGGTGGCTTCCCCAACACTAACCACTAAGGAGGAATGATAACATGTAGCTGTGGAGACGGGGCCATACCAGTGTAGCTCAGGCCCTGGTAAATACAACTAGATGAATACTTCCTCCCTCCCCATCCCACTCACAGCGGCGCCGCTAGACATGGTGACTGGGTGGCCAAGGGTGGACACAGATCTAGTGTGGGGTGGCTATGGCTTAACCATTAAAAAGAAATGGTTGAATTTCCATTAGACTTCTGACTTAGATTTGGGGTGGCCAATGCAAGTTCAGGGATGGCCATGGCCTCTCCCTTGATCTGCCACTGCCCACTCATTCCTCTCACTCTCTCTTCCACTCCTTCCCTTACTCTCTCTACTTACCTTGCACTGCAGAAATATGAAGAAATGCAACAAACTTGAAGGTTGTTGGGCCAAAAAGCCTCCCCTTCCTCCTCCCAGCTGCCTGCCCTGCACACACACTTCCTGCCTGATCGCTAGCGCGCCCTCGACTGTCGCTCGTAGCGGAGTACTCAAGCAGGTCAACTCTGCTCAACACTGCTTCGAAACACTAAACCTTTCCCTTTTTCCTTCCCACGCTCTTACCTGTTGACCTTTGACCAATAATTCTTGACCTGTAACAATATCTAAGTCTTAGATGTTAGTAAATGTGAGTTAGTAATAGTGTGGGTATAATTTTGTAGTGTTTTTTTAAAGCTTATAATGATAGGGTTCGTTAGTGCTTCGACCTCGTTAACAGCGTCGCAGAGGATTGTGGGTAGGATATTATCTTTTTCTTTTTGCTAGGTAGTTTGTGGGTTGTTACAGGACTGGATTGCTTTGTTAGCAGTGGCGTGGCTGGGTATCAATGGGGGGCACCTGGGGGGGGGGGGGGGGGCACTAGCAAGCGGGGCCACTCTGATGCCACCTAGAAGGGTATATTCTAAGATCAGATCAGTGGTGGGCATTAGAGCATTGTACAGAATACGGCAGCCATGGCCAGTGGGGGGGGACCTGGGGGGAGGGGACAGGATTCTCATGGGGGAGCACGTGACCCCCCATGCCCCCTCATAGCCACTAATAAATTCATTTCCTACCGCACCATAACAGGTTATGACAGAGGACTACACATTGGATAAGTCAGTGGCTCGCCAGTGCAGAGTTGTTGGCGTTGCATATGGCTTAACTATACTTTTTAAAGAAATGTCTGATTATTAAGTTACTGACTTAGATTGGGCCAATGCAAGTTCAGTGGAGGCCATGGCCTCTCCTTGATTGCCACGCCCACTCAGTCCTACCATCTCCTACCATCCTTCACTTACTCTTCCTACTTACCTGACACTGTCCTAACATAGAAGAAATGCAACAAATTGAGTTTAGGCCTAAAAAGCCTACCCTTACTCTCACTCCAGTCTCCCTGCACACTTCACAACACTTCATGCCTAACAACTCACAGCCGCACCTTCGACTTCGTCGTAAGCAGTCCTAACAACAAGTTCAAACTGTCTAACAACATGCTGCAAACACTAACCATTTCATCTGTTTACCCTTCCAACCACTTACAGTCTGACCTTCACCTTACATAACCATTCCTTAACAACTTTACAGTCTAACTTTAAGAAAATCAGTTAGTATCTAAAATGTGGCTTTATACATTTAACGATCTTTTCAAAAGCTCTTAAACGATTCTAACGTTAGGCTTCAAGACCTCCTAACACGTCCAAGAGGATTCGTAGCAAGACCAATCTACCTTTCTATCTTAGCTAGAATTTAAGTCCTACTCTTAAAGACACATCTTAAACCCAGTCGGACATTGGTTTAACATCAACAACCCGAGGTCGAGGGGGCCTGGACACTCTAACAACACTTCAGCAACCACTACTATGCTTAACCATCAACAGGTATTTAACTTCTAACAACTATACAGTGTGTAAATCTAAGCAATTCTAACAGCATTACAGCCATCCAGGCCAGCTGGAACCTAGTACAGATTCTAGTCAGTGTCACCTGAACCCCCCATGCCCACACCATCATAGTCCACTAAAATTTCAATTCCTACCTCCACCACACACATAAAAACAACATGTTAGACATGAATCAAGTACCATTTATACACATTTGAGATAATAAGTCTAACCTTCTACTCCACTCCATGTTCACTCCGATTTCCTTGACGCATTCCTAACAACATACACCAAACATTCTACATATGAAGCTAAAATTTACTTGAAACTGTCTTGTAACAATCTAATAAACACCGTCCTAGAATCTAAAACTCAGTCAACAATTCCTATAACTAGTCATTATATAACAACAGTTAAGCACATTCCTAACAAACTCCAGTCCTAACCACATTCCTAACAAAACAATTACATTCTAACACACAGTCCTAAACAAACAATACAGTCCTAACACCATTCCTAACAAACATCACAGTCCTAACACCATTCCTAACAACAACAGTCTTATCTATTATTCGGTTCATTGAAACGATAATATTAGCATCAAATTTATTCAGTGGGTGGAAAAGTATCTTCCTGGCTCAAATAAGGTTTCAAGTGGTTATCTTGGAGTGGTGACCTCAATGTCCCGAGTTTGAATCCTGCCGGGGGCAACTCATTCAAGAGCCTGGTAGGGGAGCAGAAGGTCCCGAGTTCAAGTCCCACCAAGGAGCAACTGTCAAATCCATCGTCGAGTGGCCGAGGAAACCCGCATTAAGCTATATACCTGTCCTTCGAAATTGCGAGTGCGACGAAGAAACTCCAGGGGCAACATGAGCCTAATTGAAGATCCGGACATCATAGAAAACGGATCTTCACCTAAGACCACAGGTGTCACTATAAAAATCCAGCCTGCCACTAAAGGGCGAGATCGAACGACATCACGACTCTCTGTAGGCGCTATCAAAGTACCAAAATACCAAGTAAACCCAGGCGCAAAGGGCAACGTCATCGGAGTTCGATCATGAAAATGGGAAAAAAATACGTGAGTGGATGAAGAAAACGGAGGGAGGGACGTGACTCCTATCCTTCACACATCCTGATTCTCCCTTTTCCTCTCTCTTCCTTTACTTTGTCCTCCTTATTTTCCTCCTCCTTCCTTCCTTCCTTCCTTATTTTCCTCTCCCTTTTCCTCCCATTTTTTCCTCCACTCCTCTGTGCATTTTCCTCCACATGAAAGAAAGTCAGACAGTTATTGGGTTCTCGCTTTTTTTTTTTTTCTCTCTCTCTCTCTCTCTCGACCACAAGTTCTCTCTCTCTCTCTCTCTCTCTCTCTCTCTCTCTCACTCTCTCGACCACAAGGAGGGGGACGGGAGGGAGGGGGAAGGAGGGGGAAAAAGAGGGAGGTAGGGGTGGTAAATTAGCTAAATTATGTTATACTTCCCTCCACCCTAGAGGAGAGAGAGAGAGAGAGAGAGAGAGAGAGAGAGAGAGAGAGAGAGAGAGAGAGAGAGAGAGAGAGAGAGAGAGAGAGAGAATGGAGAAAAATGTTAAATAATAAGAGAAAACTATCCAGCAGTAAACGTCCGATGGAGAGTGAGAGTGAAGGTATCGCGGAGGAGGAGCGGGAAGCGGCGGGGGAGGAGGAGGTGGAGAGCGGCGGGGGAGGAGGAGAAGAAGGGAGAAGGAAAGGGAACCAACAGACAGCGTGTAACCGTACGTGTGTCGGGGAAGGGGGAGAGAGCAGGACAGGGGGAATCCATTTTTTTCTTAGTCCTGGATCTTTTGGGAATCTATGCAAAGCTAAATTTGTCTCACGTTGCCTGAAGTGAGCAGTGCATCCCAAAACAGCAGAGTTATTCGGCCTTTTGAGAACGCTACACTAGACTTTCAACCGCTCTCGCCCATGTCAGCCAAGCAACTAACCTTATGCGACTCAGCGGGTTTGACTCAGGGATTCTCTATGACGTGTGTGGGTGTTATGGTGTGTATTGAGGCGTTACGAGCTTGAACACCCATAGTTAGCTTCCATTGCCTCCATCCTGCCTCCCCCCCCACTCTCTCTCTCTCTCTCCCTCCGGCTACGTCACTATCTGATGCGAGGCCCGATTTTTTTTTCGTATACGAGGTGGGTTTACTCGGTATTTTGGTACTTTGGGCGCTATAGACTCCAACGTAAAAAAATGAAATAAATAAATAAAATACATGAGTTAAAATAGCTTAATAATTATATGTAAAGCCATATTTTTGGGTTCAGTAGATCGTTTTAGTTATTTTTATTCGGTTACTTGATCGTTTTAGTTATTTTTATTCGGTTACTAGATCGTTTGTTATTCTGATTCGGTTACTAGATCGTTTTAGTTATTCTGATTCGGTTACTAGATCGTTTTAGTTATCCTGATTCGGTTACTAGATCGTTTTAGTTATTTTGATTCGGTTACTAGATCGTTTTAGTTATTCTGATTCGGTTACTAGATCGTTTTAGTTATTCTGATTCGGTTACTAGATCGTTTTATTTATTCTGATTCGGTTACTAGATCGTTTGAGTTATTCTGATTCGGTTACTAGATCGTTTGTTATTCTGATTCGGTTACTAGATCGTTTTAGTTATTCTGATTCGGTTACTAGATCGTTTTAGTTATCCTGATTCGGTTACTAGATCGTTTGTTTTGAATTGGTTACTGAGGTTATTCGATCGGACTAGACGTTAGTACTGTGGTCGGAGCATCCATTTTTTTGTCTTAGCTAGATCTTTTGGAATCTATGCAGCTAAATTTGTTCATGTTGTCTGAATCGAGCATGTATCACAGCTTTCGCAGCTTTGAGCGTACAACTAGTTTCATTCGCATGTAGCAAGATACTTATGCGATCAGGGGTTTTGTATCAGTTCTACTAGACGTTTGTTTATTTGTGTATTGAGGCGTTTAGTTAACACCGATAGTTAGCTTCATTGCATCATCCTGCCTCCCCCTCTCTCTCTTCGGCTACGTCATATCTGTTTGCGAGTACCGATTTTTTTTTCGTATACAGTGGTTTACTCGTGTTTTGGTTTTACTTTGGGCGTATTAGCTTCCAACGTAAAAAATGAATTAATAATTAAAATTCATGAGTTAAAATCGCTTTAGTAATTATATGTAAAGCCTATTATTTGGGTTCAGTAGATCGTTTTATTATTCTGATTCGGTTACTAGATCGTTTTAGTTATTTGATTCGGTTACTAGATCGTTTATTATTCTGATTCGGTTACTAGATCGTTTAGTTATCCTGATTCGGTTACTAGATCGTTTTATTTTTCTGATTCGGTTACTAGATCGTTTTAGTTATTCTGATTCGGTTACTAGATCGTTTTATTTATTCTGATTCGGTTACTAGATCGTTTTATTTATTCTGATTCGGTTACTAGATCGTTTTAGTTATTCTGATTCGGTTACTAGATCGTTTATTATTCTGATTCGGTTACTAGATCGTTTTAGTTATTTTTATTCGGTTACTAGATCGTGTTTGTTATTCTGATTCGGTTACTAGATCGTTTTAGTTATTCTGATCCGGTTACTAGATCGTTTTATTTATTCTGATTCGGTTACTAGATCGTTTTAGTTATCCTGATTCGGTTACTAGATCGTTTTAGTTATCCTGATTCGGTTACTAGATCGTTTTAGTTATCCTGATTCGGTTACTAGATCGTTTTAGTTTTTATTTGATTCGAGGTTACTAGGTCGTTTTGTATCTGATTCGGTTACTAGATCGTTTTAGTTATTGATTCAGTTACTAGATCGTTTTAGTTATTTTGATTCGGTTACTAGATCGTTTTAGTTATTCTGATTCGGTTACTAGATCGGTTTAGTTATCCTGATTCGGTTACTAGATCGTTTTAGTTATCCTGATTCGGTTACTAGATCGTTTGGTATTCTGATTGGTTACTAGATCGTTTTAGTTATTCTGATTCGATTACTATGTCATTGTACTAAAACTTCATTAACTCCAAGACGGCTTCGAACCTAGTCTCATTAATATGGTAGGCTATATATAAAAAATAAAATAATAATAATAACAGAAATAGAAGCAACCTGTAATATACTTAACTTATATTAAATTTATCCTCAAAATTAAATCACAACCTATTTTTCCAGCCATTGAGATTCCCAGACTTTACAGAAATATATAAAAAATGTTTCCTATGTAGTAATTTGAGACATTATGACGTCACTATCTACGTCATCACACCCAGCCAATGAGCGCTGCCGACAGTCCAACGGCGCCTCGCTATTGGTTGCCTAGTATGACGTCACCAAGTCAGTGGGATTAGCCAATGAGCGTCACTGTTCAGGATGTCAACAAAGATTCCTGCCTTCTCATTGGTCGGTTGGAACTTACACGGATGACGTCACATTAGCGTAATTGTGATAGTAATAATAATAGTAGTAATAATAATAATGAGTGTTTTAAATGCTATGTATAAAATGCGGCCTTAATAGTATTCGTTATTATAGTAAAAATGTACAAAAATATAATATATATGTACAGTCTTATAATACGTAGAGAGAATCGTGTATATGACAATAGAACACAGACAATGCATTAACAACACAGTGATGGCAATGTTGATAAGGAGGAATGGATGTGTGTAATAATGATAATAAAGGTTATAGAACAGGACGATAAGAGCACAGACACACACTAAAAATAATGATAGAAATAATAATAATAATAATAATAATAATAATAATAATAATAATATAGATGCCATTACATACAAAATAACACAGGGAACGTTCGAGCAGCCTACCGTAGACAACACTTTAGTCGCCACCTGCCCTAATGTCGCCAGCCGCCATATATTACGATTTATAGCATCACTACTGATTGGTATGTGCCACTGAAGATGATACACAGTAGTTTATATCATGACTGTATGTATAATCTACCCTGTTTCAGCGTTGTTTTATGCTTTGTAGCTGCAAGTATAGACGGTTTCAAATTTCACTACTCGTTTTTTTTTCGGGCGACGACAGAGCAGCTGACGGGAGGACATAAACACTAGCTGGCGATCTTAGTGTAGCCGTTACCAAGGTCGCCACTCGGTTGATATTTTGGTAATTTGTTCATTTATAGCCATAATATGACACAGATGAAGACACAAAATGACACAAACTCTCCAGATAGCCCCTTCTAACCTTCCTGAAATCATGGCTGTAGAAATGTAAGTATTAACGCCACCACACGTCTGTACATCGTAAAAAATACGTTGTCCTGGCGACTTTAGTGTTATCTACGGTAGTCTTCCTTGAGCAACAATTATAATCCCTCTGAAGGAATAATCGGTCATTCTGAAATACTCAAAAACACTGAAATTATAGAAGTAACAATGACCAAACCATAGATAACAGAACAAGGTAACCGGTTTCGTCTCTCGAGGGATGTGGTTTTTCACTATAACACGAGTACTACACTTCACCTTGCTAAGCGTCCTGCCGCCACCTGAGTCCTGACTGCCTCCCGTTCGCATATTCCCGTGATTTGGAAGAGTTTGTGGTCTAGGGATATCAACAGCCAATCACGGTTGTCAAGGGAAAGAAGTTCATGCCTTCACGCACGGGACCTCGCTTCACGGCGATTCACGTTAGCTCCACCCCTTTGTGTGACGTCACGAGTTCTGACAACCGTGATTGGCTGTTGATATCCCAAGCCCACAAACTCTTCCAAATCACGGGAATATGCCTCCCGTTCACCTTCGAGGGTTCTACTGTTATCTATGACCAAACATAATGAAAATAATACATACACGTGTGCTAACATTGTGTTTAAATAGCCTGTTGATGCTTTGTTCTTCTAGTATTGTTAAAATTTAATATAGGAGTTCACGTAAGTTTTTCTACATAGCTAAAGTCTCTCTGGTTTGGGCACTTATCTTGTAGCTACTGTTTTAATTGTATCCTCTCTCTTTCTCTCTGTGTGTCTGTCTGTCTCTGTCTGGCTGTCTGTCTCTTTCTCTCTGTCTGTCTGTCTGTTTGTCTGTCTCTTTCTCTCTGTCTGTCTGTCTCTTTCTTTCTCTCTGTCTGTCTGTCTCTTTCTCTCTGTCTGTCTGTCTGTCTGTCTGTCTCTTTCTCTCTGTCTGTCTGTCTGGCTGTCTGTCTCTTTCTCTCTGTCTGTCTCTCACACTCTCCTCTCTCTACTATCACCCCCATCTACTACCGCACAAACGTCCCATCACCAAACATATACACCGTCTCATTACTCCCCCCTATTAACATCGCCGCCACGCCCCTCCCTCCCCTGGTGGCGTAGAGGGACAGCGCCAACACCACCGCCACCAACCCCAGGATCCCCGCCGCCACCACCAACGCCACGCACCACCTTCGCCGCCTCCTTCGCCGTATGGCCCAGGCGCGTTGCTTCTCTGACCGCTGCAAGTCCAAGGTGAAGTCATGGCATTGCTCGCTCTGTTGGTTGAGAGAGGGATAGATGGAGAGAGAGGGGGGAAGAAGGGAAAGCGAGAGAGAGAGAGAGAGAGAAGAGAGAGAGAGAGAGAGAGAGAGAGAGAGAGAGAGAGAGAGAGAGAGAGAGAGAGAGAGAGAGAGAGAGAGAGAGAGAGAGAGAGAGAGAGAGAGAGAGAGAGAGAGAGAGAGAGAGAGAGGATATTAGTATGTATCAGAATTAAGGTGATAATAATCATTTTTATATGAGTTAGCAGAAATAGTAAAGAATGCTGATGATGACTAAAGAATAAAGAAGATAAAAAATAGTTAGATCAAAAAATCATGCGTAGTTAGGCCTGACTGGGCATTGGATTTTGTAGCCCGAAGTGTTTATGATCGCTCGGTCTCAATACACTTTTTTTTAAATAACAGAAATAGATGTTGATGGCGTATGCTGATGGCATTTCTTTTTTATGAGAAAGACATTGAGAGAGGTGGAGAGCAGGAGGAGATGAGGGATCAATGACAGAGAATGAAGAGTGCATGACGAAGGAGATATTTGAGAGCATGACAGAGGAGATGAGGATGCATGACAGAGGAGATGAGGAGTGCATGACAGAGGAGATGAGAGTGCATGACAGAGGAGATGAGGAGTGCATGACAGAGGAGATGAGGAGTACAGAACAGAGGAGATGGAGTGCATGACAGAGGAGATGAGGAGTGCATGACAGAGGAGATGAGGAGAGAACAGAGGAGATGGGGAGTGCATGACAGAGGAGATGAGGAGTGCATGACAGAGGAGACACCGATAGACCTTCTGGAGAGGTGAAGAAGAGAATATCAGATGGACAACACAGTTAACACAGTTTTGTCACAGTTCAAAATGATCCCTTCATTTGTCCCACCATAGAAGCAGAAGTTATAAGAACACGGTTGGTCAGATTTCAGCATTGAACAAAGCCTTGGGAATATACAATCTCTAGGACTGCTTCATCACGCCAAAGCTCGAGGTCTTTTTCTGAGGGTTTTACTCCTACTGATGAAAATAAAAACAATATATCGAAATTGAACCCAACTCAGATTGTCTTGATTTTATTTTCATTTAATGTTGCGAAAGTTAGCCTACAGATACTTTTAGTAGAGCACCGTGTCTCCATCTAATGTTCATTATACTCATAAATAATTAAAATTTATCCAGTATTTTTTTTTAGATCTCCAGGCTGGCTGAGCTAAGTCCCCAATGTTTCAAGATCCTAAACACGCCCCTGATAAAAATGATAATAACAGATGTCTATTATCTACTACTACCACTACTATATACTACCACTACTACTACTACTACTACCACTACTATATACTACTACTACTACTACTACTACCACACTACTACTACTACCACACTACTACTACTACCACAATACTACTACCACTACTACTACTACCACACTACTACTACTACCACACTACTACTACTACCACACTACTACTACCACTACTATATACTACACTACTACTACTACTACTACTACTACTACTACTACTACTACTACTACTACCACTACTATATACTACTACTACTACTACTACTACTACTACTACACCACTCACCACACATCCAGGGTTGGGGTGGGGCGCCGTGCCCTCCAGGGAGCCATACCCCCAGGGGCCACCCACGGTGTCCTGCGGGGGAGACACAGGGTTAGGGGGGGAGAGGGGGGCCAAGTGTGTGTGTGTGTGTGTGTGTGTGTGTGTGTGTGTGTGTGTGTGTGTGTGTGTGTGTGTGTGTGTGTGTGTGTGTGTGTGTGTGTGTGTGTGTGTGTGAATTGAATTTATTGGGTAAGCTCAGACTTTATAAAAAAAAGTATGGAGCCCAGCGCCCAGAGGTTTCAACAATTTAAATCATACAAATATAATGTTACATAACTAAGCAAAAAAATAAATAAAATAGGTATCAAGAAAACATAATTGGCAAGACTGATGCCTGCCTGTGCCTAACCCTCCCCTCCACACCCTCCCCTCCACACCCTCCCCTCCACACCCTCCCCTCCACACCCTCCCCTCCACACCCTCGCCTCCACACACTCCCCTCCACACACTCCCCTCCACACACTCCCCTCCACACCCTCCCCTCCACACCCTCCCCTCCACACACTCCCCTCCACACACTCGGCACTCACACCAGACATAAAGATACATTCTGAATGACATCTACACTGGTGTTTTGCATCAACGAAACATATTTGAAACGTGTTGGCCTAAATTTATAGTAGTGTGTGTGTGCTCACCTGGGGGGTCAGGAGGTGGTGGAGGCCTGGGGTGGTCCAGGGGGGCTTGTAGTGGGAGTGGGGGGCGGGCTGCAGCCTCATGGAGGGTCTGGGGGAGGGGGGCCGCGGCGTGCGTGTGCGGGGCGGGGCGGGGCGGCCGCGGGGGCTGCGCGTGTCCGCCGTGAAGGTGACGCGGCGGCCCAGGGCGCCGCGCCCCCCCAGCAAGCTGCGGTCCAGCCAGGTGGCGCGGTGGCTCGGCGCCCCCTGCAGGCGCTGCGCCAGGCGACGCTGGAACTCCTCCAGGGCCAGGGGGGGCGGGGGGGCGACGTCCCCCACGAAGGCCGGGTTGTCGTGCCCCTGCAGGCCGGGGGGTGCGAACACCTCTTCGTCCTGGGTGTTGGGGGGCTCCACCCCCTCCAGCACCAGCAGCTTGCGGCCGTTGGTCTTGAGCCCCGAGGCCGCCCACAGCGCCACCACGCCCGCCACGCCCCCCATGCCGCCCCCCGCCCCCGCCCCCGCCCCCGCCCCAGCACCGTCAGCGTCAGCGCTGTGGCTGCGGGGGCGGGGGCGGGGCGGCGCCGCGCGGAAGGGTGCGCGGGACAGTGAGGCGCTCAGGCCGCGGGGGGAGAGGCGGCGCGGGGTGGGGGGCGGCGGAGGGTCGTGGCGGGGAACGGGGGGAGGTGGGGGGTCGCGAATGTGGATGGGGGGCGTGCGTGGGACCTCGTACAGGGGGTCGTCGTCGTCGCCCTCCGCGCCGCCCCAAGGTGAGCCCCGCGGGGTCATGAGGCGCAGCGTGGCGGGGGACAACAGGGAGTCCAGCCCCGCGTCAGGGGGGCTGGGGGCGCGGTGCTGCGGGGGGCTGGCGGGGGGCGGGGCGGGATGCTGGGTGAGCACGGCGGCCACGAAGCGGGGGTCGTAGGCCAGCAGGGGGGCGGGGTGGGTGGGCGTGCGGGGCACCGTGCAGGCCGCCCGTGGGGACATCTTGGGGCGTGGGGGCACCAGGGCCTCCAGGGAGCGGGCGCGACGCACGCCCACGCTGATGGAGTGCACGAAGCTGGGTTCACACGCCAGCACCGCGGCGCTCCTCACGCTGCCCGCCGCACCCTCCTCCCCGTCAGAGTCCGTCTCCTTGCTGCCGTAGCCCGAGGACCGCAGCGACGCCCCGTCACCCCCGCCCACCACGCCGCCGCCCACCACGCCCTCAGCCTCGCCCTCGCCCTCGCCCTCGCCGCCACACACGCCCTCATCCTCCTCGTACAGCGGATTCACCCTGCACACACAACACAAACACAGGTTAAAACTGTACTACACACACACACACACACACACACACACACACACACACACATACACACACAGCTCAAGAATACAACAGCACAGATACACGGAGACAGGACCACACACACCCTGCAGCATTCCCATAGACCGCACGCTACACCAAGGCTAACACAACCCCGGGTGTAAAGACAAGGCTAGTACAGAAGAAGGCTCCTCCCCACCCACCCACCCATCCCTACCAGTATTCAGTCAAGTCTAGTACAGTAGAAGGCTCCTCCCCACCCACCCTCCCATCCCTACCAGTATTCAGTCAAGGCTAGCTAGTACAGAAGAAGGCTCCTCCCCACCCACCCATCCCTATCAGTATTCAGTCAAGGCTAGTACAGTTGAAGGCTCCTCCCCACCCACCCTCCCTATCCCTATTCAGTCAAAGCTAGTACAGTAGAAGGCTCCTCCCCACCTGGCCTTACCTGGACACGGCATACACTTGGGTCACTTTCCCTGCGGTGGCGGCCCGGGGGCTGAGCGTGGCTAGTGGGTCCTCCGTCAGCACCTCCCGGGGGGGCGCAGGGGGGCGGGTTACAAGCCACTTCAGCATCGCCCCCCCCAACGACCACCGCCTGGGGAGAACAGGGGGGTTAGGGCGTGATAGATAGATAGATAGATAGATAGATAGACTGATAGATAGATAGATAGACTGATAGATAGATAGAGAAAAGAAAGGGAGGTTAGGGCGTAAATTAATAGATAGATAGATAGATAGAAAGATACCCTGTTAGATAGAAAGATACCCTGTTAGATAGAAAGATACCCTGTTAGATAGATAGATACCCTGTTAGATAGAAAGATACCCTGATAGATAGATAGATACCCTGTTAGATAGAAAGATACCCTGTTAGATAGATAGATACCCTGTTAGATAGAAAGATACCC
>JACEEZ010001516.1:139898-142398 GCA_016584305.1 Chionoecetes opilio | reverse complement strand
ACTTTTGTTTTCACAATTCTCGCTTATAGGCTGCTAAAAAAAAAGAAAAAAAAAAGTGATCGGATCATCTCATACGTGGGCTTATGACCTTCCCCTGGTCAACCTGATTCCAAAAATGTGCCATATGAGGTGTTTGCGCCACGGGGGGCGGAACCTATACCACACACACACACACACAGACAGACAGACACACTTTCGCTTATATTATATTATATTTTTATAATATATATATATATATATATATTATATATATAATATATATATATATATATATATCAATAATTATTGCCACAAGTGATTTAGGAAATAATATATAAATGTACCACCACAAAGTGCCTCACCTCTGTTTTTGCAATAAATGCAGAGAAAATATCACATCATTGGTTTGCAGATTTGCGGACTTGCGGTTGCGGAAGTGTGAACTTCAAGAAATTTGCGGACTTGTTGTTGCGGAACTTCAAGTAATCGTCCAGACCCAAATTTTTTTTGCCGAATTATGTTGAATGCACATTCAAAACACCTAATCCACCAAAAATAATTGATTTCCAGGCCTTATTTCCGTAAAAACACGACTTTTGTAAAAAGCGCGCGAAAAAAAAAAATCTTCCCTCCAACAGGGCTACGACTGTTATTGATGACGTCAGAACAGGGACGCCCGCAGACACTCTGTCTGACACCTGTCGGCAAATGTTATGATGAGCGATTGTACTTCGGTGTCAGACAGTGAATCTGTCGCTGTGACAGATCTAGAGAACGATGCTCAATCTGACACCGAAAGAAATGACGCTGGTCGCGTATACTATGAGGAAAACGAACCTTAGATTGTCATGGAATCCTATGTTTGAGCCCGAGTACGAGGTGGATGAACAGGTGTTAGCAGAGCCTGAGGTTCAGCAGGAGGACCTGGCACTTCTCCAAAACATGGATTGGTAAATAAGGTTAAACCATGTGTGTGTGTGGGAATCACAATGAAGGTACTTTCGAGAAAATCCTATGGTTAGTTTTGGAGCTACAGTCAAACGTCATTACTCGGAAACCACATACTAGCATTAACTACAGCATAGAGTTGGAAAATATGCGGGCGGGAAGGCAGAAAGTGTGACAGCCACACCACCACAGGGTCTCTCACCACAGGGCACGCCCACTCCACAACTGGTTTACTTGGTCTTGTTAAGAGGCAAAGCCTCACAGTCGTGGTGGTCCACCGCTGCTGCCAGTCCTGGCGTCCCTGTCTAACAGGGCCACCTGGTCTGGTATGGTGTTGGACTGAGTCACTGTCTTACGGGGGGGCGCCGTTTCTCAACACAATTGCTCGCCCCAACACACTATAGGCGTGTATCACCCTACACACGCCACTCCTTTCCGTGTGCAAACTTTTCTCGAAAGGCACAGCTGTCTTGCTGCACCCATAAAGGATGCATGCATGTGGCATATAGCAAAAAGAATCTATCAGAAACACCCAAATATCTTCAAGTACTATATTTATCTCTGTGTTTACGTGCCTCTCTGATCAGCGCGGGAAGATGAGCCTCCCTGATGGTACGTCACCGAGCCTGAGCCTGAGCGTCTGCAAACCTTGAGAGCGTTTGGAAAACTCGGGGAATTTGCAGATTTTGATTGCGGATTATTTAAAAACGGCTGACTGGATACAAAAAGTGACGACGTGTTGTTGATATACTCGTTAATGGCTATGATTTGATGGCATTAAATCAGGAATGATGAAATGGTCTGGACGATTACTTTAAGGATTGAAGTTTGCGGATTTGCGTTTGCGGAAGTGGATTTTCGTTTGCGGTGCCCACCTCTGTCACACACACACACACATACACACAATAACACACGTGCGAACACACACACGCACACACACACACACACACACGCATACACACATACACACACACGCATACACATACACACACATAGCACGACCATTGTTAAGTTCTGTACGTTACAAGGTCAATACATTGTACAGCGTTCCTTGCCATACACACTCTTTTCTCCCAGCTCATTTTCAGTTACTATCGCCTCCTTATGTCACCTGCCTTATTCGTGTAGTTGTTTCCATTGGCATTCTTTCTGTTGTTCATTTAAGCATTATTCGACTCTTGAAATTTCCAGCGAAAGCATATTAGCAATACGCAACATTTTCGTTCGTACTAACAAGTTAAACATGATAATATGCATGAATGTGAAGGGGAAACATAATTACGTTTAAACTATATTTCTGCCAACCATCTACTCGCACAAGTCGAGTATAAACATTGATTTCCCTTCAGTGCAGTACAAATGCTAAACTATTGAATTGTCATGATTGTATAACCTGGCTTTTAAACTTTGGCATTAACGTAAAACAATCACTTACAAACCTTATGCTATAAATGCTGCCATAAATTAACATGACATTAATTGACTATCGAATTGTTCATCAGATGTCAAATTGATGTGACTCTTATTTCCCATATATAAGACACACGCCCAAAACATTGCTGATTTCTTTAAA
>JACEEZ010001516.1:130018-139009 GCA_016584305.1 Chionoecetes opilio | reverse complement strand
TGATAGGAAAACAAAAAACCTTTCCGAAGATAACATTTTTTTATATGAAAAAACATATTTTTGGGTAGGGGAAAATTACCATAAGCTGGCAAACACGGGCAAGGGGATTTGTTGGGTCCTCCACTCGTTTCCGACGGGCGGCATTTGGCTTGAAGACGCTAGGTCGTGACGTCAGTGCAAGACACCTATATGAACACACCTTCCTGTCCAACCGTAGATAACAGTAAAGTCGCCAGGACAACTTTTTTTTCTGTTTACAGAGGTGTGGTGGCGTTAATAGTTACATTTCTACATGCATGATTTCAGGACAGTTAGAAGGGGCTATCTGGAGAGTCTGTGTCATTTTGTGTCTTCATCTGTGTCATAGTAGGGCTATAAATGAACACATTACAATAATATCTACAAAAGTGGCTACCAACAGTAAAGTCGCCATCTAGTGTTTATTTACTGAGTGTCCTCCCTACGTCGTCGTCGCCCCAAAAAAAAAACCGCGTAGTGAAATTGTAAGCGTCCTAACTTGCAGCTACAAAGCATAAAACAACGCTGAAACAGTGTAGATTATACAGTCATGATATAAACTACTGTGTATCATCTTCAGTGGCACAGACACAGCAGTAGTGAGGCTATCATTCCTTATATATGGCGCCTGGCGACATGACTGCAGGTGGCGACTATACTGTTATCTACGGTAGCTTTCTCCATGTAGGCCTACCCATTTCCCGACCAACTCCCTGCTGCATTTCAAGAATCTAACTTTAAAAATGTATTTCTCGTCAATGTACGTATATACTGTAGATGCCAGTGGCTTGTTTTTGGCATACCCTTCAACCCTAGTAATGTAATAGTAGTAATAGTTAGTAGCAGTTGAAAGAAAACTTTACCAAGAGATTGTTAAGTGTACCTTAAAAAACAACCATTTTCTTCGTTGCATAGTGGAGAGAACGCAAAATTTTAATGGCTGACTAAATTATTCTGAACACTACCCACACATTTATAGTTTACTTATCTTAAGAACATAAGAACCTAAGAACATAGGAACATAAGGAAGCTACAAGAGGCTGGGAGACCTACACGTGGTAGTTCCTGTTACTTAACACTACCTACATCCACCTTTCATCCCCATCCATAACACTGTCCAGCCTCCTTTTAAAGCTCTCTACCGTAGATAACAGTATAGTCGCCACCTGCACTAATGTCGCCAGGCGCCATTTATTACGAATGATAGCCTCACTACTGCTGTGTCTGTGCCACTGAAGATGATACACAGTAGTTTATATCATGACTGTATAATCTACACTGTTTCAGCGTTGTTTTATGCTTTGTAGCTGCAAGTATAGACGGTTTACAATTTCACTACGTGTTTTTTTTCGGGCGACGACGACGGCGGGAGGACACTCAGAACATAAACACTAGCTGGCGAACTTAGTGTAGCCGGTATACCAACGTCACCACTCGGGTGATATTTTTAGTCATTTGTTCATTTATAGCCCTACTATGACACAGATGAAGACACAAAATGACACAGACTCTCCAGATAGCCCCTTCTAACTGTCCTGAAATCATGGATGGTTTTTTTTTCGGGCGAACAAAATAATCAAATAAAAATAAGATTACTTCTAAATACTTGATATATAAAAGAAATTATTACAATAAACTACTAATTAAATGCCTCACTAGTTTAGATAATAATAATAAGTAAAATATAAGAAGCAAGGTAATTTAAGCAAAGAGTATTATGTACTTACCAATTACCAAGCGTGAACATGGCGTAAAGCACATAATAGTGATGAAGAGAAAAAGAGAGAGAGAAGAGGAGAGAGAGAGAGGGGAGAGAGAGAGAGAGAGAGAGAGAGAGATAGGGGAGGGGAGAGAAAAGAGAAAAGAGAGGAAGAGAGAGAGAGAAGAGAGAGGGGAGAGAGAAGAAAAGAGAGAGAGAGAGAGAGAGGAGAGAGGGGAGAGGGGGAAAGAGAGAAGAGAGAGAATATTTAGACGATAATTTACCCCTTCACGCCCAGATCTTTCCTTTGCTATATAAAATGGTCTGTTGTCAGCCATAAAATAACGATAAGTCACTGAATATACCACAGTAGTTAGTGGACAAGGATACTAAACAGGTCATAGCTATAAAACATTGCTTATACTCACTACAAAGCGCCCTAATTGGTACAAAAATTACAATGGAAATAATGGGCCTCAAGGGGTTCAACAAGGTAAACTATATACTTACCAATTAGCGGTATTAGGTCTTCTTATGAAGTTATTAGGTATAGTTACGTCTGTAAATACACATGTTGGCTTTGTGAAATAACTTGATATACTACTGGCATTTAGGATGTCCGGTTGTGTGTCTCTCTCTCTTATCTCTCTCCTTTTCCTCTCCTCCCCTCTCCTCTCTCTCTCTCTCATCTCTCTCCCCCTCTCTTTTCTCTCTCTCTCTCCTCTCTCTCTCTCTCTCTCTCTCTCTCTCTCTCTCTCTCTCTCTCTCCCCACATCAAATCATTACAAGACAATATTTTTCAAAAAGTCCTACTACAATTTTTTTTGTTTGGTAAGTTATAGAAATATTGTCATTTTTTTTCATATTTATTTTTTTGGTTAATGTTTTTTGTGTGTTTATTGTGGTGTATTAGTGGTGTGTGGTGGGGGTGGTGGTGGGGTGGTTGTGGTGGTGGTGGTGGTGTGTGGTGGTTGTGGGTTGGTGGTGGGTATGGTTGGTGGTGGTGGTGGTGTGATGGTAGTGGTTGGTGTGGTGGTGTGGGTGTAGTGGTGTGGTGGTGGTTTTGGGGGTGTGATGGTAGTGGTGGTGGTGGTGGTGGTGGTGGTTGGTGGTGTGGTGGTGGTGGGGGTGGGGTGGGAGTGGTGGTGGTGGGGGGTAGTGGTGGTGGTTGGTGGTGGGGGGTGGTGGTGGTGTGATGGTGGTGGTGGGGGTGGTGGTGGTGGTGGTGTTTGGGGGGTGGTGTGGTGGTGGTTGGTGTGGTTTGGGAGTGGTGGGGTGGTGGTGGGGGGTGGGTGGTGGGTAGTGGTGGTGGTATTGTGATGGTAGTGGTGGTGGTGATTATGAGATCTACATAAAAAATATTTACGAAGGGTTAAGGACAAAACATGCAAAAAAATAAATACCTATCTATGTAAACAAAATATGACTATAGATATTGCTGTCATAAGAAGAAAAAATATTTAGGTTTTTTTACTAGAGCATTGAAGGACATAAGAACTAAGAACATAAACTAAGAACCTGTTTTTGAACGAATTATTCTGAAATGTATTATGAAATTATCCACCTCTTTTTTTAAGCTCCCTATGACTTCCCCACTAAAACCGTCTACTGAGTCCATTTCAATCATTCACCACCCTATTTGTGAACCAGCTTTCCCTATTTCTTTATTAACTAAGCTTTTACGCTTGAATCCGTTCTTCTTGTTCTACCCTGGTCTATATAGCCGTGAGCTTTTCACCTCTCCTTTATTGTATGCCTTTATCCACTTCAAAAGCCCAGATTTTTCCTTGGCTATAAAATGGTCCTTTGTCGCCATATAAAAGAAAAGTTCACTGAAAAATACCACATATTAGTGGACAAGGGATACTAAACAGTCATAGCTTAAATTTGCTTTAGTCCTCAAAGCGGGCAATTGGTACCCAATTACAATGGAAATTACGTTCTGGCCTCAAGGTGGGTTAAGCAAATAAATTGTACTTACCAATTGCAGTATTACGTCGGACATGGGATTGTTATCCCCTGTAATAGAAAAAAGAAAATGTTTGTTATATAAGTAGAGAACAGCCAAAGGGTTTCTGCTTGGTGCCCTTTTGGTTAACATCCAGTAGACGCCTTAATAAACTAAAACATAAGAACCTAAGACATAAGAAGCTACAAGGCCGCGAGACCTACACGTGGTAGTTCCTGTCACCTAACACTACCTACATCCACCTTTCATCCCCATCCTGAACCTATCCAGCCCCTTTTTTAAAGGGTCCCTAAAGACTCCGCACTACTACCTTTTCTACTGAACCATGCCATTCATTCACCACCCTATTTGTGAACCAGTTTTTCCCTATTTCCCTTTCTAAATCTAAAGCCGCCCTTCCAGCTTGAATCCGTTTACTTTCTTGTTTCTACCCTGGTTAAAAGCCGTAAAACTTTTTCCTACCTCTCCTTTATTAAATCCCTTTATCCACTTAAAACCCTTCTATCAGATCGCCCCTTACTCTGCGTCCCCTCGAGTGGTGTAACTTTAATAACTTCAATCTCCTCTCATAACTAAAGTTTACGCATCCCTTGTATCATTTTGGTCATCCTTCTCTGCACTGTTTCTAACAAGGCTATATCCATCCTGTAATATTGACACCAAAACTGAACTGCATAGTCTAGGGGAGGCCTGACTAGAGCCAAAAAGCTTTAGAATAAAATTCCGCACTTCTACTTTAACACTTCTGGTAATGAATCCTAAAACTCTATTAGCTCTAAATTTTTTGGGCCCCAATACATTGTTTCCTAGGTTTGGAGGTCTGGGCCCCACCCTCACTCCAAGATCTTTTTTCACCTTCTGATTTTTTCAGCTATACTTTGCTTATGGTGTATTATTACCGGGGGTTTTTTTCCCAGCTTTCATAACGTGCCCCTTATCAATTTTAAAATTTCCCTTTCTGCCATCTGACTGCCATTTCGTTAAGTTTATCTAAAGTCTCCCTCCCAATATGTTTACCGCAGACTGTGATCCAATAATCCTACCTAACTTAGAAATCATCAGCAAATTTCCCTGATATCACTGCTAATCCCCTATCCAAGTGGGTTGAGGTAAATCAAAAAAAAGTACGGGCCCCCCAAAACAGACCCTTGTGGAACTAAAATTTGGTCACCAGTCCCCATTCAGTTTAAAACCCTTTAATTGAAACCCCTTTTGGGTTGCCTATTATTTAAAGCCAAGCTGATCCAATGAAAAAACCCTTCCCATTTTAAAAACCAAAAGCCCAAACCCTTTTTTTAAGGAGCCCGTGTGGTACTTTTTAAAATCCTTTTACAAAAGTCCAGATATATTATTCAAAACCCCTCATCTTTATTTTTGCCGTCCAAAAACCCTTTTCCTAAAAAACTCAATAAATTGGTGAGACAGGCCCTCCCCTTGGTAAATCCATGTTGTAAAATCATTGATCAAAAAAAATTTGTTTTATCTAAGGGTGTTCTAAGGTTTTTTGAAATAATAGTTTCCAAAATTAATTTTCCCCTCCCCAATGAGTTGGGGAAACCCCTTTAGGGGGGGGTTTTAAAAATTTTGATTTTGGGTCCCTTGCCCCTTCTTAAATAGGGGAAAAAAAATTTTCCCTTTTCCCTCCAAAAATTAATGGCAAAATTCGCCTTCTCAACCGTTTTTCCAAAAAAATGTGCCTAACGACTCACAAACAACCTCCTTGCTTTCCCTTTTAAATACCCTGGGATACACTCATTGGGCCTGGTGATTTTAAAAATTTTTCAAATTTTTTCTATACCCTCTTCCACCATTTCCCTAGTTTTTCACCCAAAATCTTTGGGGTTTCTCCCATCGCTTCCTTTGCCCTGTTAAAAACCGGGTTTCCAAAAAAAAAAAAACCTTTTCCCCATCGCCCCCATCTCCTTTCCCTGTCTAACCGCTCTAATTTTAGGAACGGGAACCCAAAATTTCCAGGGGTCGGGGGGGGAATTTTTTCACCCTTTTTTTATAAAGTGGGTCTACTGGAAAAAAAAAATATGGGGTTATTCCACTGCACTTTAAACACAAAAGTATAATTTAAGAAAGTTTTTTTTTCTATTGTATATGTAAGAAAACCTGATTCTGTTAAAAAAAATTTTATATAACCCAAAAAACCCAAGGGGGTTATAGTTGAGGAGGCGAGGAAAGGGTACTTTTTTGATATTTATAGTCAAAAAACGAATGTTTAGGGAAATTTTTCTATTTCCTAGGCAGCAATTTTTCCCGTTATTATTGTGTAAACAATCGATAGAAAGCCTGGAAGTGCAAAGAGCGACGCGTGAATTGGGAATGTTTTTAATTTTAAACTTCCCGCCACCCAATTTTCCCCGCCCACCACTTTTCCCCGCCCGGCCATCGCTCCAAAAAATTTAACCTACATTGTCGCAGCAAAAAAGCCCCTTTTGGGATTTTTATTCCCGTTTTTTTCCAAAGGGTTGCTTATTGTATTTTGGGCAAGCGTTTTCCAGACCCCAGCAGTACTGTCTTTTGAAAACAGTGTGAAAATTGCCCAAAATTTTAAAGTCAAAAATATACATGTAAAAAAAAATATTAAGCTTTGCTACTCGAGGGGGAGTAATTTGCATTAAATTGCTTTTTTATTAAAAACGTTTCCCTCGTAAAGCCCTGGCATCCATATAATAGTAGAACAAAAAGAAGAACATATTTTTTTTTATTTTGATGGGTGCATCAATGTTTTTCGCGAAAATTAATTTATGAAAAATATTAGTCGCGGAGGGCCCAAAAAACCCGTAGACCACCTTTGAGTTAAAAATGCCAGCGGAAACCACTGGGATTTTTTTCCAGTTTAGATCATTGGAATTACCCCAGGTGCCTTCCAATCCCTTTATAATGGGGGCCCTTTCCCGCTGTCCCCCCGCCCTTTTTTACCCTGGGAAAATTTCTTCCCCCCCGTCCCACACCCTTTAGTAATAACCTCCAGGTGTCTTCTTTTAATCCTGCCCTAATTTGGCCTTTTTTGAAATTAGGTATTTTATGTTTATTGCCACTTAAATTTTTTAAATTCCCATTTTTTAAAACTAAATCTGATCTCATAAGGGCGCTATTATCAAATTTCCCCCCACCTTACATCTGTAACAAATATCTCATTTGTCAGCAATAATTTTAGAATATTTTTCTTTCCCCTAGTAGGCTCCTTGATTGCTTGACCCCCGGGAAATTATCCGGATTATATTTTAAAAATTTATCTGGTTTTGCGTCAAACCCATGATTAAATTTTCCCTCTATATTCCAAGGGTTAAAAAACTTCCCCACCACGCATAAACGAATTTTATCTGCAAAGGGCCCTTTTTTATTTTTTCTATATAAGGGGCTGAATTTCCCCCTTTTCAAAAAGTTTGGAGGCCTATACACACACACCCAAAACCATTTTTTCAGTTCCCTCCTAACCTCCACCCCCAAAAGACTCTATGCTGTCATTTTTTTTTTTTTAACATTATTAAAACAACACTGCAAAAGGGATCTCTTGCTAAAGCGCAACCCCCCTCCACCTCGCCCGCCTACCCCTTTCCTTGTGGAAAAAAACTTATACCCAGCTACTCGACTTCCGGACAAATACCTTTTTTTCCGAAAATTCCAAAACCCTGTTTCTGTTAAAGCCCATTTTTATCAAAACCCTCCACTATTTATTCCTCCGGGGAAAACTATCTTGTTTTAAAAAAAATCCTACGTTTTTTTATAGTAAAACCTTCAAAAAAACTCCCTTTTTTTTTGTCCATTTTTCCCCTTTTTCCTTTAAATTAAAAACCCCCCTCTCTCTCTTCTTACCCAAACACTTTAGTTCCCCGCCTTCTGAAAATCCCCTAGTGTCGCAAGTAAATCGGCGAAGGATGAGCGAGCCGAGAACGTGCGCACGTGCGGCGTCGGATGGAGTTTGACCTGTGTGACATTGCTAGTGTGTGGTTCTCAAAACCACACACCAAATTTCAACTTAGTCGGTACAGCCGTTTCTCAGTTATAGCAGATAACGTTGTCTGACACCCTCACGCGGGCACGCGCCATGCTGACCCTCACGTGAGACAAAACATGTCAAGCACAAAATAGGGATTGATGGGGCTATCAGATGGCCAAGACCGTGTCAATCGGAAACGGGATTCCAAGGATATAAGCTCCTGAAAAGCGCGACGGTCGGGTCGGGTGAGAAAAATCCCATATCCAGTGAGGACTCTCGAGCGCTTCGCGCTCGCTCGTAATTATATATCGCTCCCTCCCTCCTTCCTCCTGTCCCTCCCCCACTCTTTTCTCTCCTACCCATCCTTACCTCTCTCTCTCTCCTTTTCCCTATCTCCTACCCATCTTCTCTCTCTCTCTCTCTCTCTCTCTCTCTCTCTCTCTCTCTCTCTCTCTCTCCTATCGAAAATATTTAAAAGGATGGGAGAAAAAAAAATCACTTGTTGCTTACAAATATTAGGTTAGAAAAAGAGAGAGAGAAAAGAGAGAGAGAGGAGAAGAGAGAGAGAGAGAGGAGAGAGGAGAGAGAGGAGAGAGAGGGGAAAAAGAAGGAGGGAGAGAAGAGGAGAGGAGAAGAAGGGGAGGAGGGGGAGGAAAGGTGAGGAGGAAGGAGGAGGAGGTAGGAAAGAAGGGGAAAGGAGGAGAGGGGGAGGAGGAGGGAGGGGTGATGAGAGAGGGAAAAAAGAGGGGAGAGAGAGAGAAAAGAGAGAGAGAGAGGAGGAAAGAGACAAAAAAAAAAAAAAAAAATAAAAAAGGAAGACAACAAAATTCCCAAAAAAACCCAAATTAAATAAAGGAAGGAAAAACAGGAAAACAGGAAAGGAAGGAAAAGGAGGAGGAGGAGAGGAGGAAGGAGGAGGAGGAGGAGTAAAGGGTTTGAAGGCTTGACGCTCACTGGCGCAGTTTCTTACTAGAGTTCAGTGTGTGTGTATTTGTGTTGTGTGGTGTTCGAATTATAGTGTCTTCTCTCCTCCTTTCCCTTTCCCCTTTCCTCACTTAGAGGAGAGGAGGAGGGTGCTGCTTCCCCCAAACCCCCCCCCATTTAGAAGTTATAGTAATTGGTTGGAGGGGGGGTGGCGGGAAGTTTTAGGTGGTAGTAGTAGTAGTAGTATTGTGGTGTAGTAGTAGTGGTAGTGGTGTTGTAGGGGGTTGTTGTGGTGGTGGTGTGGTGGTTGTTGTGGTAGTGGTGGGGGGTTTGGTAGTGGTGGTGGTTTTTTGTGGGTGGTGATGGTGGTAGTGGTAGTGTGGTAGTAGTAGTGGTGGTTGTTTGTTTTTGGGTGGTGGTGGTTGTGGTGTG
>JACEEZ010001516.1:122518-125018 GCA_016584305.1 Chionoecetes opilio | reverse complement strand
CTTGAATCCGTTACTTCTTGTTCTACCCTGGTTAAAAGCCGTAAGAACTTTTCCTACCTCTCCTTTATTAAATCCCTTTATCCACTTAAAAACTTCTATCAGATCGCCCCTTACTCTGCGTCTCTCGAGTGAGTGTAACTTTAATAACTTCAATCTCCTCTCATAACTAAAGTTACGCATCCCTTGTATCATTTTGGTCATCCTTCTCTGCACTGTTTCTAACAAGGCTATATCCATCCTGTAATATGGACACCAAAACTGAACTGCATAGTCTAGGTGAGGCCTGACTAGAGCCAGATAAAGCTTTAGAATAACTTCCGCACTTCTACTTTTAACACTTCTGGTAATGAATCCTAATACTCTATTAGCTCTATTTCTGGCCTCAATACATTGTTTCCTAGGTCGGAGGTCTGGGCTCACCCTCACTCCAAGATCTTTTTCACCTTCTGATCTTTTCAGCTATACATTGCTTATGGTGTATCTATTACCAGGGTTTTTTCTACCAGCATTCATAACGCTGCACTTATCAATATTAAATTCCATCTGCCATCTGACTGCCCACTCGTTAAGTTTATCTAAGTCTCCCTGCAATATGTTTACCGCAGACTGTGATCCAATAATCCTACCTAACTTAGTATCATCAGCAAACTTGCTGATATCACTGCTAATCCCACTATCCAAGTCGTTGATGTAAATCAAAAATAGTAATGGACCCAAACAGACCCTTGTGGAACTCCACTTGTCACCAGTCCCCATTCAGATTTAGAACCATTAATTGTAACCCTTTGTTGCCTATTACTTAGCCAAGCTGATCCAATGAAGAACCTTCCCATCTATACCATGAGCCCTAACCTTATTTAAGAGTCGCTCGTGTGGTACTTTGTCAAATGCCTTACTAAAGTCCAGATATATTATATCATAATCCTCATCATTATCTGCCGTCTCATAAACTTTCCTATAAAAACTCAATAAATTGGTGAGACATGACCTACCCTTGGTGAATCCATGTTGTGAATCATTGATCAAACTATGTTTATCTAAGTGCTCTCTAAGGTTTTTTGCAATAATAGATTCCAATAATTTACCTACCACTGACGTTAGACTTACGGGTCGATAATTTGACTTTAGTCCTCTGTCTCCCTTCTTAAATATGGGAACAACATTTCCTTTCCTCCACAATAATGGCACATCGCCTATCTCAACCGATTTCCTAAAAATGTGCACTAACGACTCACTAACAACCTCCTTGCATTCCTTTAATACCCTGGGATACACTTCATCTGGTCCTGGTGATTTAAAATTCTTCATTTTATCTATACCCTCTTCCACCATTTCCCTAGTTATCACAATATCTTTGAGTTTCTCCTCATCGCTTCCTTTGAACATGTCTAACCGCTCAAATTACCTCCTCAGCCCCGATCTCACTTCCATGTCTAACCGCTCTAATTCGAGAGAACGGGAACCCAAAATGCCAGGGGTCGCTGGCAATTTTAACTCACTTTTTTGATAAGTGGTCTACTGGAAAACAAAATATGGGCTTATTCCACTGCACTTTAAACACAAAAGTATAATATTAAGAACGATTTTCTTCTATATGTATATTGTATAGAAGCCTGATTCTGTAAAACATTGTATATAACCAAATAACCAAGTAGGTTATAGTTGAGGAGGCGAGGTAAATGCTACTCTATGATATTATATAGTCAATAACGAATGTTTAGAAGTTATCTATACCTAGGCAGTCATATTTTCCTGTTATTATTGTGTATCAATCAGATAGAAAGCCTGGAAGTGCAATGAGTCGACGCGTGAAGTGGCAATGTTTTGATTCAATCTTCCCGCCACAATCTCCCCGCCCACCACTCCCCGCCGCGGCACGTCGCCTCACACAATTATAACCTACATTGTCGCAGCAACAAGCCGATTTCGGCATTCTTTATTCTTCGTTTTTCCAAGGCATTGCTTATTGTATTTTGACAAGCGTTTGCCAGACGCAGCAGTACTGTCTTAGAAAACAGTGTGAACATCGCCCAAATTTTACATGTCACAATATACATGTAAAAAATATATTAAGCTTTGCTACTCGAGGCGAGTAATTTGCATTAAATTGCTATTATAGAACGTTCCATCGTAATGCATGTCATCCATATAATTAGTAGAACAACAGAAGAACTATATTTTTAGGTATTCAGATGCGGTGCATCAATGTTTATCGCGAAATTAATTTATGAAAAATATTAGTCGCGGAGCCAAAACACAGTAGACCAGCCTTTGAGTTAAAACTGCCAGCGACCACCACTGGCATTTCTCCAGTTTCAGATCATTGGAATTACCTCCAGGTGCCTTCCTAATCCTTCATAATTGGCCTTTCCAGCTGTCACCGCCCTGTCCTTACCCTGGGAAACTTTCTTCCCCTCCGTCCCACACCTCTTATTAATAACCTCCAGGTGTCTTCTTAATCCTGCATAATTGGCCTTTCTGAAATTAGGTATTCTATGTT
>JACEEZ010001516.1:97518-115018 GCA_016584305.1 Chionoecetes opilio | reverse complement strand
CACACACAGACAAGACAAGACACAGAAAACCCCAAACACCACAACACACAAAACCACACACCAACCACACACACAAAACACACAACAAAACACAACACACACACACACCCCAACACACACACACACACACACAACACACAACACACCTTATATTTATAACAGATAAAAATTTTTCCCTTTCCTTTTCAAAAATACGAGAGAGAGAGGAGAGAGAGAGAGAAAGAGAGAGAAGGAAAGAGAGAGAGAGGGGAAGGGGAAGAGAGAAAAAAGAGAGAGGGGGAGAGAGAGAGAGAGAGAGAAAAAACATTTCAGGCTTTATTTGAGGTCGGGTTTGTGTGTGTGAGGCATGTCATTTAAAAGGGTGAGTGAGAGAGTGAGTAGTAGTAGTAGTAGTAGTAGTAGTAGTGGTAGGTAGTAGTAGTAGTAGTATGGGTTGTGTGTTTTTGTTGTTGTTTTGTTGTTGTTTTGTAGAGTGTATATGGTAGTAGTTGTAGTAGGGGTTTTTTAGTAGGGTAGTTTTGTTGTAGAATAGTATAGTGTAGTAGAGTAGTTGTTGTGATTTAGTAGTTGTTGTAGTAGTATTGTTGTAGTAGTTTTGTTTAGTAGTATTTGGTTTGTAGAGTGTAGTATAGTAGTAGTGGGGGTAGTAGTGGTGGTAGTAGTTTTGTGTAGTAGGGTGTAGTTATAGTAGGTAGTGTAGTAGTATAGTGTAGTGTAGTATAGTGGTGTTGTAGTAGTAGTAGTATTTAATAGTAGAGTGTAGTATTTGTTGTTGTTGTGTTTTTGAAGTGTAGAGTAGTATAGTAGTGTAGTAGTAGTAGTAGTAGTAGTAGGGGGGTTGGTGGTTTTGGGGTGGTGGGGGTGGTGGTGGTTGGTGGGGGTGGTAGTAGGTAGTAGTAGTAGTAGTAGTAGTAGTAGTTGTAGAGTATAGTATAGTAGTAGTAGTAGTGGTGGGTAGTATTTGGTGGTGAGAGTGTAGTAGTGTGTAGTAGTAGTAGTAGTAGGGGTAGTAGTTATAGTATTTAGTAGTAGTAGATAGTATAGTAGTAGTAGAAGTGGTGTAGTAGTAGTTAGTGGGAAGTGGTGGTAGTAGTAGTAGTGGTATGTGGTGGTAGTAGTTTTTGTTGTAGTAGGGTTTGTAGTAGTAGTAGTAGTAGTAGTGTAGTAGAGTAGTAGGGGGGTAGTAGTATAGTAGTGTAGTAGAATAGTAGTAGTAGTAGTGTGGTTTTTGTAGTGGTGGTAGTGTTTTTGTTGATATGGTTGTAGTAGAGTAGTAGAGTAGTAGTGGTAGTAGTAGTAGTAGTAGTAGTAGTAGTAGTAGTATATCATTATTATTATATTTGTATAGTAAACCTGGTATATTCTTGTCTAAACAGCTAGGCTAATATTGGTCTAAAAATTTATTTTTACGAAAATAATCCTTATTTTTCATGCATAAAAAGAAAATAATCCTTATTTTTCATGCATAAAAAGAAAATAATCCTTATTTTTCATGCATAAAAAGAAAATAATCCTTATTTTTCATGCATAAAAAGAAAATAATACTTATTTTTCATGCATAAAAAGAAAATAATACTTATTTTTCATGCATAAAAAGAAAATAATTTTTTTCATGCATAAAAAGAAAATAAACTTATTTTTCATGCATAAAAGGAAAATAATACTTATTTTTCATGCATAAAAAGAAAATAATACTTATTTTTCATGCATAAAAAGAAAATAATACTTATTTTTCATGCATAAAAAGAAAATAATACTTATTTTTCATGCATAAAAAGAAAATAATACTTATTTTTCATGCATAAAAAGAAAATAATACTTATTTTTCATGCATAAAAAGAAAATAACTTATTTTTCATGCATAAAAAGAAAATAATCCTTATTTTTCATGCATAAAAAGAAAATAACTTTTTTTTAGCTTTTAAAAAAAAAAAAATATTTATTTTTCATGCATAAAAAGAAAATAACTTATTTTTCATGCATAAAAAGAAAATAATCTTTTTTTTCATGCATAAAAAGAAAATAATACTTATTTTTCATGCATAAAAAGAAAATAATCCTTATTTTTCATGCATAAAAAGAAAATAATCCTTATTTTTCATGCATAAAAAGAAAATAATCCTTATTTTCACATAAAAAAAAAAATAACCCTTATTTTTCTGCATAAAAAAAAATAATCCTTATTTTTCAGCATAAAAAAAAAAATAATCTTTTTTTTCATGCATAAAAAAGAAAATAATCCTTTTTTTTTATGATAAAAAAGAAAAATAATATTTATTTTCAGCAAAAAAAAAAAATAATCCTTTTTTTTCTGCAAAAAAAAAAAAATAATCCTTTTTTTTTCATGATAAAAAGAAAATAATACTTTTTTTTATGATAAAAAAGAAAATAATACTTTTTTTTTATGCAAAAAAGAAAAAATTTTTTTTTTCATGCATAAAAAGAAAAAAAACTTTTTTTTCAGCATAAAAAAAAAATAATACTTATTTTTCATGCATAAAAAGAAAATAACTTATTTTTCATGCATAAAAAGAAAATAATACTTATTTTTCATGCATAAAAAAAAAAAATAACTTATTTTTCATGCTTTTAAAAAGAAAATAACCTTTTTTTTTCAGCATAAAAAGAAAAAAAATCCTTTTTTTTTCATCATAAAAAAAAAATAACCCTTATTTTTTTGCAAAAAAAGAAAAAATCCTTATTTTATGCTAAAAAGAAAATAATAAATTTTTCATGCAAAAAAAGAAAAAAAACCTTTATTTTCAGCTAAAAAGAAAATAACCCTTTATTTTTCATGATAAAAAAAGAAAAAATACTTTTTCATGATAAAAAGAAAATAATATTTTTTTTCATGATAAAAAAAAAAAAATTAACCTTATTTTTATGCAAAAAAAGAAAAAACTATTTTTCATGCATAAAAAAAAAAACTTTTTTTCAGAAAAAAAGAAAATAACTTATTTTTCATGCTAAAAAGAAAATAATATTATTTTCATGCATAAAAGAAAAAAACCCTTTATTTTTCATGCTAAAAAAAAAAATAATACTTATTTTTAGCATAAAAAAAAATAATCCTTATTTTTCATGATAAAAAAAAAAATAATCCTATTTTTCATGATAAAAAAAAAATAATTTATTTTCATGCTAAAAAGAAAATAATATTTATTTTCATGCATAAAAAAAAAATAACCCTTATTTTTTCATGCATAAAAAGAAAAAAAATCCTATTTTTAGCAAAAAAAGAAAAAAATATTTATTTTATGCATAAAAAAAAAATAAATTTTTTTCATGCATAAAAAAAAATAATACTTTTTTTTCTGCAAAAAAAGAAAATAATATTTTTTTCATGCATAAAAAAAAAAATAAATTTATTTTTCATGCATAAAAAAAGAAAATAATACTATTTTTCAGCATAAAAAAAAAAATAATACTTATTTTCATGCAAAAAAAAGAAAATAATAATTTTTCGCATAAAAAGAAAAAAAACTTATTTTTTCAGCATAAAAAGAAAAAATCCTTTTTTTTCATGCAAAAAAAAGAAAAAAATCCTTTTTTTCATGCAAAAAAAGAAAAAATCCTTTTTTTTTCATGCATAAAAAGAAAAAAAACTTATTTTCATGCATAAAAAAAAAATAACCCTTTATTTTCTGCATAAAAAAAAAATAACTTTTTTTTCATGCATAAAAAAGAAAATAACCCTATTTTTCAGCAAAAAAAGAAAATAACCCTTTATTTTCATGCATAAAAGAAAATAATTTATTTTTTATGAAAAAAAAGAAAATAAATACTTATTTTTCAGCATAAAAAGAAAATAACTTATTTTTCATGCATAAAAAGAAAATAACTTATTTTTAGCAAAAAAAGAAAATAACCTTATTTTTATGCAAAAAAAGAAAAAAACCCTTATTTTTCATGCATAAAAAAAAAATAATCTATTTTTCAGCATAAAAAAAAAATTTAACCTTTTTTTTCAGCAAAAAAGAAAATAATACTTATTTTTCAGCAAAAAAAGAAAAAACCTTATTTTTCAGCAAAAAAAGAAAATAACCCTTTTTTTTCATGCATAAAAAAAAATAATACTTTTTTTTATGCAAAAAAAAGAAATAATACTTTTTTTTATGCAAAAAAAAGAAAATTACTTATTTTTCATGCATAAAAAAAGAAAAAATCCTATTTTCATGCAAAAAAAGAAAAAATCCTATTTTTCAGAAAAAGAAAATAATATTTATTTTTCATGCAAAAAAAGAAAATAACCTTATTTTTCATCATAAAAAGAAAAAATCTTTATTTTTCATGATAAAAAGAAAAAACTATTTTTCAGTAAAAAGAAAATAATACTTTTTTTTCAGATAAAAAAGAAAAACTTTTTTTCATGCAAAAAAAAAAATAATTTATTTTTCATGTAAAAAGAAAATAATACTATTTTTCAGCTAAAAATCCCCCTTTTGAGTCATAAACAGTTAATTTTGACCTAAACACTTTTTAAAACCCTATAATTTTTGATCTCTCTCTTATGGGAAGGGAAAAGTATAAAACCACAGAAAGATGAACGTTCTTCCCTCCTCTCTCTCTCTCTCTCTCTTCCTCTCCTCTCTTTTCCTCTCTCTCTCTTTTCTCTCTTCTCTCTCTCTCCTCTCTCACACACACACACACTTTAAATTTAACTTTTGAAAGACAGACAGACCACAGAGAGAGAGAGAGAGGGGGAAGAGAGAGAGAGGAAGGAGAGAGAGAGAATGGGGAAAGATAATTATGGGTTGTATGGAAGGGCGAGGAAAAGGGAAAAGGGAAGGGGAGGAAGGAAGGGAAGGGGGGGGAAAGGGAAGGGGAAGGGGAAAGGGGAAGGAGGGAAGGGGGGGAGGGGAAGGGAGGGAAGGGAAGGGAAGGGAAAGGGGAAAGGGAAAGGGAAGGGAAAGGGAAGGGAAGGGAAGGGAAGGGGAGGGGAGGGAAGGGAAGGGAAGGGAAGGGAAGGGGAAGGGAAGGGAAGGGAAGGGAAGGGGGAGGGGGGGGGGAGGGAAGGGAAGGGAAGGGGAGGGAAGGGGGGGGGGGGGAGGGGGGGGAAGGGGAAGGGAAGGGGGGAGGGGGGGGGGAGGGGAGGGGGGGGGAAAGGGAAGGGGAGGGGAGGGGAGGGGAGGGGAGGGAAGGGGAAAGGGGGAGGGAAGGGGGGGGGGGGGGAGGGGAGGGGGGGGAAAGGGGAAGGGAAGGAAGGGAAGGGAAGGGGGGGGAAGGGGAAAGGGAGGGAAGGGGAGGGAAGGGAAGGGGGGGGAAAGGGGAAGGGGAAAGGGGAAAGGGAAGGGAAGGGGAAGGGAAGGGGAAAGGGGAAGGGGAAAGGGAAGGAAGGGGGGAAGGGAAGGGGAGAGAAGGGAAGGGAAGGGGGGGGAAGGGTCGTGCTATTCCCCATTCTCCCTTTCCACCCACCCACCTACCCACTATCCACCCACCCCCCATTATCCCCCCCCACCTACCCATTATCCACCCACCTCCCCATTATCACCCACCACCCCACACCCACCAACCCACTTACCCACCTATCCCCACCCACCCACCCACCCATCACCCCCCTATCCATCTATCCATACCCATCACCCTATCCATCTACCCATCCCCCCACCTACCTATAGTAATGGTAAAAAATCCACTTTAAACTTTAAATAAAGTAAAAAAATAAAACCAAACTATTTATTCAATCATTAAAAACTCCTCTCCTCCTCTCTCTCCCCTCCCCTTTTCTCTCTCTCTCTCTCTCTCTTTTTCTCTCACAAAGGTAATATTAACCTCTTAAGAAGAAAAAAGCGAAAGTATGAGAGAGGGGGAGAGGTCATGGGAGGAGGAGGAGGAGGAGGAGGAGGAGGAGGAGAAGGAGGAGGAGGAGGAGGAGGGGGGAGGAGGAGGAGGGTAGGAGGAAGAGGAGGAAGGGGGAGGAATACATAGGAGTAACAGAACCAGGCTCCCTTTTTGGGTCTAACGAGGGTATTTTTAAACTAATATACAACTAAATACAGAAAGAAAACATTTGGAAAATGATCCCAGCCCCTAAAGAAGATAGGAACTGGAAGTTTCTAGGGAAAAGATAGGATATGAAGTATGTAATCCCACTTACCACTAACACTAATCGTGGGGGGGACTATAATATGCTTTCGCGGGCAATCAATACCCATTTACTTTCAGTGCCTCAATTTGTTTTTAAATTAGTTTTTGTGCTGGTTTCGACAACATTGTGGTAATTTTTCCACGTCAACGACCTAACTTTGAAAAATTTTTACGGAATTGTATAAAACGAGGAGGAGGGGAGGAGGAGGAGGAGGAGGAGGAGGGGGGGGAGGGGGGGAGGAGGAGGGGAGGAGGAGGAGGAGGGGGAGGAGGGGAGGAAAACCAATTCAAGTAATAAAAAAAATGAAAAATTGAATGAACACACACACCAACCACACAACACACACCCCCACACAGACACCCACACACAACACACACCCACAGACAAGACACGGGCACAGACACAAACACACACAACACACACCCCACACCACCCCACACACACAAAAAAAAATATTTTCCCCTTTGTTCCTCTTCTCTCTCTCTCTCTCTCTCTCTCTCTCTTCCCCCACACTTTCTCTTTTTTCTCCTTTCGTGTTCTTTCCCTTCCCCCCTCCTCCCCCCTCCCTTCCTCCTTTCCCCCGAAAAGGGGGTGGTCGTCCCTATCTAAAAAGGGGAAAGGGGGACCGCAGGACTGCAAAAATTACCCGCGGTTTTTTAACGCTCAGCGTCCGGGAAAGGTGTTTCCCCCACTATTGCGACCGAATTCGCAGCATTGGTGAAGCTCAGGACCTCAGCAGTCGGGGTTACGCCCTGGAAGTAAAACAACGGACCGTATTAGCGCTTTGTCCTGGTGGAACCCCGGGGACGTGGGTTTGACAGGGGATGTTTGCAGCCTATGTTGATCTCAAAAGGCGTTTGATCGTGCATCGTGAGTCACTTGGGATTTTCTGCGACTTCGAGGGTTTCCCTGCAAGGACTTTTGGGTTTTGATAACGGTTGATTTGGGATGAGAGGGTGAAGTGTGGGGCGGTGTATCCAGTTTTTTCCCTGTGAAAAGGATTTGAGGCAAGGGTGCGCCCTTTCCCCCCATCACTTTCAAGCTTGTAGGAGGGGGTTTGGAAAAGGTTGTAGATCAAAGTGATTGTGGAGACCTCGGCAACACCAAGATCATGATCTTGTTTTTGCGATGATGCAGTAATCTTTGCGAGTCGCGGGGAGGTCTGGTATGGCTCCGAGGCGCTGCACGGGGAGGAAAACCCTTTTGGGATTGAGGTCCCTGGCTCAAGCCCAAGGCCCAGGTTTGGAGACTTACTAGATGAAGCAGTAAGTCTTTGTTCAGCTGGGGGCGGGACTTTGAGATTTGGAAAGTTTTAAAAATTGGTAGCGCAGCCCCAAAATGAGGGCGGGTCACGTCAAGAAGTTTTACGGGGTTTGGCATAGCCCAGGTGTTAGGGCCGCCGGGGGAGTATTTGGCGTTGTCGGTTCCCTGGCAGAAGGACAAAGACCCGGATTTTCAAGTCGTTGTGATCCCTGTCTTCCCTTTTGGGTTTGGAGACATGGACACTAAATAGGATTGAAGAGACGAATAACCCTTTTGGTAATAAGGTTTGCAAATCATGGGGTACGTGGGATGATTACGTGTCAAATCAGCGATTGCACCGTGGATAAATCGGGGCCTATTCCCTGCTTTTCCCGCAGCGCCAACTTGGGCTATAGGGGCTGTGGACGTCCCCTGAAACGATCTTCCCCATCGGGTTGTACTGTAAGAGACAATCCGGCGTGGAGGAGGGGCCAAGGGGGCGCCCACGGGGCTCGTGGGGGGGCAATTTGATGTTTCTTGTCGAGAGCGTTGGTATGGGAAAGGAAACCGCATGGGAACTGGCGTGGTGACCCCCGGGAGGGCGCGTAGGGGGGGAGGCGAGGGGCCCCCCGGGTATCCCCCCAATGATTGATTGATGTTTGGCGATTGGTTTTCAAATCGTAAAAAGGGTAGAAAAATGGCGGGCATTGTTTGGTTAGAGTCACGGGGTGCCTCAGGGCCGGTCTTGGGTCCTACTCTTTTTCTGTATATATCAAGATTGGACTGCGACTTGTATCAAAAAATATGAAATTGAGATGAACCAAATTGGGTGGAAAGATATACTAGAGAAAACCGCGAATCAAAAAAGTGATCCAACAAATTATCAGTTTGGAGTGAAAAATGGCTATAAAATTCAATTTCCGATAAAGAAAGTAATGATATGGGCAACGATAACCCAAATAAAAACTATAAAGCAAAAAAAAATCATTAACTGAAGTACAGCAGGAAAGGATCAGGTGTCATCTCAGAATGATCTAAAAACCCCAGCCCGCATTCCTAGTCCCAGAAAAAAAGGCGAATATGAGTTGGGTTTTAAAAAACGCAATTTTGAACAAAAACTGAAAGTAATGACACAATATACACGTCCTTGGTTGGGCCCGCACGGGGAATATGCCGTTAAATTTCTGGTCGCCCTTTTTCGTAAAAGATCAAGCCAAATTGGAATCGTGCAAAGAAGAGAAACCCCAAACAAATTCCACTCTGCGAAATTCATCTTAAAGAAGAGAGACTGCGGAAACTTTAAAAGTTTTCCCTTTAAAAGGGTCGAAGAATCCGTGGGGACTTGATAGAAAAACCCTTTAAATCCCAAAAGGATTGATGTCATTTAAACAAAAGAACCATTGAGTTTCAACTCAAAGGGGAACAAGAAAAAAAATGGTTTAAAACCCAAAGGTCAACGTTGCATCACCGATTCCGTAAAAATTTTTTCAATGTTAGAGTCATGATGATGGAAAAGTTACCCGCAAATGTTGTCGGAGCCAAAAACAATAACTACATTTAAAAAAAAAGACTTTAGCGCACTGTAAAGTAAATGGGATTGATAGTGTGATTCGATCAGTCCCCCGATCGATTGTGTAGTGGTAGTGGTAGTTTTAGTATATATTTCAAACCCTATTTTCTGCACTACAAAAATTCCATTTCCTATCTTTTTGGGACAGGGTTTATTTTCCAACTGTTTTTTTACAATAGTTGATAGTTAGTAGTATGTAGTTTTTGAGTACCCTGTCATGGGGCCCAATAGGTCCCTGGTGTCTGTTATCCTAGAATCCTATGTAATCCCCCCTCCTCCTCCGGAAAATGTCATGTACTAATATCGGTAAAAACAACCCTATAAAAGTTTCGTGATGAAGATTTCCAACTAACAAAAGTGTTGATAAAAAAAAGATTTAGGCTTTTAATCTCGAAAGTCTCAAACCGAAAAACCAAATTATAGAGGTAGTAAAAATGCAAATAAATGGGGTTTGGTTTATTGGACGAACTTTTAGTTTTTAAATCTGAAAAATGATCCACTCTTTTTTAAATGCTTGTCGCCCCCATCTAGAAAAACTGTGTGCAGTTCTGGGCACCTTATTTTAAAAAGGACATAGATAAACTAGAAAAAATACAGCGCAGAGAACCAAAAGGGAACTAGATTCGTAATAAATCGTACGGAAAAACGCTCAAAAAATTAAATTATTTCCCCCAACAAAACAAGGAAAGAGGGATCATCGAAGTCTTTAAAAACTTCAAAGGATTTACGAAAGTAGTCCCAGAAAAAAAAAAATTTCCCCCAGACGGTCAAGTCAATGAAACAAAAGGTTTAAAATAAACAGGAAACGGGTTTGTAACGAAGAGGCAAAGTCTTCTTCACAAACCGTGTTGTAAAAAAGTATGGAATGGGCTGCCCTAGAGTAGTAAACTCAAAACAATAGAATATTTAAAAAAGCCTCGTAAATTTCATATCAAATCGCGGTTTTCACTGTTTACCGAAATAATAAATTATCCGCGGGCCTTGATACTTACTCCTTGCGTGAAAAAGATTGCGAGTCCGCTACACAAACCCTCCCCCCACGTCTCAGACAGCCCCCAGTAAACGGCACTACTACAACTTTTTACTGTGACGGGTGTGGTTCAGTAAGGGCCGTCAGTTTGTGACCCCCATCGGATTTAGGTACCAGGGGTCACTTGCAAGGGCATTGAAGTGTACGGGCCCCACATGGAAAAATACACAATCCGCAGTGGATTAAAAGGAGTGGGGCCCGGGGGTAATAAAAAATAAATTTCTTTAAACAATGACCTTTTTTTTACTTTTATTTTATGTGATAATCTTATAGAAAAAAAACATTTTGAAGATAACAGCTATCCTTTAAACTGCATAACATGAATTTTTGCGGGGTCAGCCTTTAGAACTTTCCCCGGGTCTTGGGGTAAGAGAGGCCCCGGGGTAAGATGGCGTCCAGTAGCGTTTAAAATAGGGCCCATGAATGGCGGGGACCCTCTTAGTATAGAACCCTAACCACCACTAAACTTTAGTCAGGAGGAAGAAAGGAGAGAGAGAGAGGGGGAGGGGAGAAAGAGAGGGAGAGGGGGAGAGAGAGGAAGGGGGGAGGAGAGAGAGAAGGGGAGGGAGAGAAGAAGAAAAAAGGGAAAGAGGAGAGGGGGAACAAGAAGGAAGAGAGAGAAGAATCAGAATCAGAATCAGAAAAACAGAAATGTATTTTCCATTTTAGCCTGGTTATTGTTGTAGATCTTACATAATACAACAAGGACTATCAGAACACACTGAATCTTTAAAAACCCCAATAAAAAACACACGTGTACCCCACATGAAAATTTTAAAATACGGGAAAAGTAAATAATAAAATAAAATAAATAAAATAAAATAAAATAAAATAAAATAAAATAAAATAAAATAAAATAATAAATAGTACAACTATAGTCTATTTTTGTTATTATGGTCAAAATGCAGTCAGGGAGCCACGCCCCCTGCCTGCCCTTCTATTCTACGGGGCAGCTGATTGGTGCATTCCTCGTATCATCACTACCCATCACAATATCTTCACTACTTAATCACTACCCATCACAATATCTTCACTACTTAATCACTACCCATCACAATATCTTCACTACTTAATCACTACCCATCACAATATCTTCACTACTTAATCACTACCCATCACAATATCTTCACTACTTAATCACTACCCATCACAATATCTTCACTACTTAATCACTACCATCACAATATTTTCACTACTTAATCACTACCCATCACAATATCTTCACTACTTAATCACTACCCATCACAATATCTTCACTACTTAATCACTACCCATCACAATATCTTCACTACTTAATCACTACCCATCACAATATCTTCACTACTTAACAGCGCGTGACCACTGGACAGCAATCTTCACTACAGAGGGTAACAAAATCAAAACACCCTCTGTAGTGAAGATTGCTCTGTCCAGTGGTCACGCCTCTGTTAAGTAGTGAAGATATTGTGATGGGTAGTGATGATACGAGGAATGCACCAATCAGCTGCCCCGTAGCATAGAAGGGCAGGCAGGGAGCGTGGCTTCCTGACTGCATTTTGACCCTAATAACAAAAATAGACTCTAGTCCTACACAAGTGTGTTGTCATTTAAAAGTAAGGAAAAGGTAAAATGATAAAATAGTTCTACCAAGGTGTGTCATCCTATAAATGTCATAACATCAAGTAAAGTTAATGGTCAAGCATTAAAAGATAGCTTGTAAGCTTCTTTTTAAAAGTGTACATAGATTTGTTGTTGTTAATGTGAGTAGGAAGACTGTGACATAGTTGCCGTGCAGACAGCAGCACTGCCCTGTCTCCTGTGTGGGTGTTAGTGCTGGGAACGTACAGCTGGTGCTGATGTCTTGTGTTTACACTGTGTGTCTCTCTTACCCTGGGTAGTGGGAACAACCAACATGGGAGTCTTCTATAGGTTATATTATAAACAGTAAGGCCAAGCTCGTACTTATACCTTGCCTTTACCTGGAGCCACTTGAGCTCTCAGGTAGGGCGTTACGTGTTCAAATGTTGTGCCGCCCAGTGCAACTTTTGCGGCAAAGTTCTGCATTTTGTGAATGCGCTGCAAATGAGTTGCACTTGCCACTCCCCAGATCTTAGGCCCATCATTTATTATGCTTAAAACAAGAGACTGTATCACTGTGATTCTTGTGTTCTTATCAAAGTTATCTTTAATGCGATTTATGTACAGTATTACAGTCCCTACAGTGTTCTCACAGATGTACGGCATATGTGTATCGAATAGCATACAGTTGTCAAAATATAAACCCAGGTTCTTTATGGCGCTGCTGGGCACTGTGGTGCTGTCATCCACCTGGCTACAAGTGTGGCCTGGGATCTGTGCCATGTGTCCTCGCTGCCAATAAACATACATTGTGTTTTGCTAGAATTCAACATTAAACCATTGGTGGGAAAATACAATTTTGCTTTAGTTAAAGTTTGTTCACTTTTGTTAATCAATTCCTGAATATTATCTATGGTAGCAGTGTGTATGAACTGAGTATCATCGGCGTATTGAATCACTAAACACTCGGTGATAAAATGGGAGAGATCCTTTACACCAATGAGGAAAAGAATAGGCCCGAGCACAGATCCCTGAGGGACACCAAACCTGGCCTCAAGTTTGCCTGACACATGATTTCCTAACACCACAGATGGCGTTCTATTTTCAAGATAATTTCGAAACCAGAAGGGATCTACATTTGACATAATACACTTTTTCATTAGTATTTTGTGACTTACGCTGTGGAAAGCTTTGGAAAGGTCACATAATGATACCAAGGACACTTTCTTGCTGTCCAGGTTCTCGTATCATTCATCAGACAGTGTTAAGAGAGCAGTGTCAGTTGAGAGAGCAGACCTGAAACCGTGTTGGGCGTTACTGAGTAGCTGCTTACTTTCCAGGTGTTGAGTGAGTTGTGTAGCTATGATTTTTTCTAAGACCTTAGATAGTATAGGCAGCAGAGCTATGGGGCGGTAGTTACCAGCTACTTCATTGTCACCTGACTTAAATATTGGTACAACCCTAGCGTGTTTCCATGCAGCTGGTATAACTCCAGTGACAATTGACGTGTTGATAATACAAGTTAAATATGTTATAATTACTGATAGAGAGTCTTTTATAAAACGAAGTGGCATTTCATCAGAACCCTAAGAGTGGGTGTTCTTCAAGTGTTTTATTGTTAGAATGACAGCCTCACTAGTCACTGGCCGGGGTCTAAACATACTGTTGGTGACATCTTGCTGCGCTGTATGGGCTCTTCCGTCACTTTCTCTTATATTTTGTGGGACTTTTTCAAATGTACTTTTTCCCACGTTTGCAAAAAAGCTATTAAATTCCTCAGCTCTTTGCTCTATATCTACATTATTGGCCGCCAGTGTTACATTAGCTTTATTTTTCTTACAGGGAACTAATTCCTTTATAATGCGCCAGATGGCAGGGGTGTTGCCTCTGTTTTCTTCAAGTTTATTTTTGTTATGTTGGGATTTACAGTTATGGAGTGACCTCTTGACCTGTTTTTTCAATGCCCTATATCTGTCCTGCAAATGTGCGTTCTCTCGGTCATATTTAAGTTGTCGCTGGACTTCGTTACGTTCCTGCTTTATGGTTTTCAAGTGGTCAGTTATCCACGGTGCGAAAGGTCTCCTCACTTCTTAGTTACCTTGGCTGCACATGCATTTAAACATTTAAGAAAGTGTTCTGTGACTACTTGCACCTGAATGTCGATGTTATCTGTGTTGAATACTTTGTCAAGAACATGTCTTTCATTTAATAATAAGGTACATAGCTTGTCAGGAGAACTGGGCAGTGGGAGCCAGGGTAAGGCAGTGGGTGGCAGGGTAACACAGGATGGGAGGCAGGGTAACACAGGATGGGAGGCAGGGTAAGGCAGTGGGAGGCAGGGTAACACAGGATGGGAGGCAGGGTAAGGCAGTGGGAGCCAGGGTAAGGCAGTGGGTGGCAGGGTAACACAGGATGGGAGGCAGGTTAACACAGGATGGGAGGCAGGGTAAGGCAGTGGGAGGCAGGGTAACACAGGATGGGAGGCAGGTTAAGGCAGTGGGAGCCAGGGTAAGGCAGTGGGTGGCAGGGTAACACAGGATGGGAGGCAGGTTAAGGCAGTGGGAGCCAGGGTAAGGCAGTGGGAGGCAGGGTAACACAGGATGGGAGGCAGGGTAAGGCAGTGGGAGGCAGGGTAAGGCAGTGGGAGGCAGGGTAACACAGGATGGGAGGCAGGGTAAGGCAGTGGGAGCCAGGGTAAGGCAGTAGGAGCCAGGGTAACACAGGATGGGAGGCAGGTTAAGGCAGTGGGAGCCAGGGTAAGGCAGTGGGAGCCAAGCAGGTCTAAGGCAGTGGTGGGGGCAGGGTAACACAGGATGGGAGGCAGGGTAAGGCGTGGGAGCAGGGTAAGCAGTGGGAGGCAGGGTAACACAGGATGGGAGGCAGGGTAAGGCAGTGGGAGCCAGGGTAAGGCAGTGGGAGGCAGGGTAACACAGGATGGGAGGCAGGGTAAGGCAGTGGGAGCCCGGGTAAAGCAGTGGGAGCAGGGTAACACGGTGGGAGGCAGGGTAAGGCAGTGGGCCAGGTAAGGCAGTGGGTGGCAGGGTAACACAGGATGGGAGGCAGGGTAACACAGGATGGGAGGCAGGGTAAGGCAGTGGGAGCCAGGGTAACACAGGATGGGAGGCAGGGTAAGGCAGTGGGAGCCAGGGTAAGGCAGTGGGAGGCAGGGTAACACAGGATGGGAGGCAGGGTAAGGCAGTGGGAGCCAGGGTAAGGCAGTGGGAGGCAGGTAACACAGGATGGGGAGGCATGGTAAGGCAGTGGGAGCAGGGTAAGGCAGTGGGAGGCAGGGTAACACAGGATGGGAGGCAGGGTAAAGGGAGTGGGAGCCAGGGTAAGGCAGTGGGAGGCAGGGTAACACAGGATGGGGCAGGTAAGGCAGTGGGAGGCAGGGTAAGGCAGTGGGAGGCAGGGTAACACAGGATGGGAGGCAGGGTAAGGCAGTGGGAGCAGGGTAAGGCAGTGGGAGCAGGGTTAACACAGGATGGGAGGTACACAGGATGGGAGCGGTTAAGGCAGTGGGAGCCAGGGTAAGGCAGTGGGAGGCAGGTTAACACAGGATGGGAGGCAGGGTAACAGGATGGGAGGCAGGTTAAGGCAGTGGGAGGTAGGGTAACACGAGGGAGGCAGGTTCAGGATGGAGGCAGGTAAGGCAGTGGGAGCCAGGGTAAGGCAGTGGGAGGCAGGGTAACACGGATGGGAGGCAGGTAAGCATGGACCAGGGAGGATGGGAGGCAGGTTAAGGCAGTGGGAGCCAGGTAAGGCAGTGGGAGCCAGGGTAAGGCAGTGGGAGGCAGGGTAACACAGGATGGGAGGCAGGGTAAGGCAGTGGGGAGCAGGGTAAGGCAGTGGGAGGCAGGGTAACACAGGATGGGAGGCAGGGTAAGGCAGTGGGAGCCAGGTAAGGCAGTGGGAGGCAGGTAACACAGGATGGGAGGCAGGTAAAGGCAGTGGGAGCCAGGGTAAGGCAGTGGGAGGCAGGTTAACACAGGATGGGAGGCAGGGTAACACAGGATGGGAGGCAGGTTAAGGCAGTGGGAGGCAGGGTAACCAGGGTGGGAGGCAGGTTAACACAGGATGGGAGGCAGGGTTAAGGCAGTGGGAGGCAGGGTTAAGGCAGTGGGAGGCAGGGTAACACAGGATGGGAGGCAGGGTAAGGCAGTGGGAGGCCAGGTTAAGGCAGTGGGAGGCAGGTTAACACAGGATGGGAGGCAGGTTAACACAGGATGGGAGGCAGGGTAAGGCAGTGGGAGCCAGGGTAAGGCAGTGGAGTCAGGGTAACACAGGATGGGAGGCAGGTTAAGGCAGTGGGAGGGCAGGGTAAGCAGTGGGAGGCAGGGTAACACAGGATGGAGGCAGGGTAAGGCAGTGGGAGCCAGGGTAAGGCAGTGGAGGCAGGTAAACACAGGATGGGAGGCAGGTAAAGGATGGAGGCAGGTTAACACAGGATGGAGGCAGGTTAGGCAGTGGGAGCCAGGGAAGGCAGTGGGAGGGAGGTTAACACAGGATGGGAGGCAGGGTAAGCCAGTGGGAGCCAGGGTAAGCAGTGGGTGGCAGGGTAACACAGGAGGAGTGCAGGTTAACACAGGATGGGGGCATAAGGCAGTGGGAGCCAGGTAAGGCAGTGGGAGGCAGGGTAACACAGGAGGAAATAATGGCGAAAGTTTGAGAGTAGGTCGACCTTGGCTGAGAAACCCTGACGGAGAGTCGTGGCAGAAGGCAAGGGTTACGGAGTGGATTATGATCAGGTTATTGTAACATGTCCAGAAGGGTAGCAGAAGGAGGAGCGATCTGTTGGGATATAACTGGTCATTAGCGTCATAGTTATCTGCTGAAGAGAGAAGGAAGAAGGAAGGAAGAGAGAGAGAGAGGAAAAAAAGGAGGGAGAGAAGAGAAGGAAGAGAGGAAGAGGAGAGAGAGAAAGAGAAAGGAGGAGAGAGAGGAGAGAGGTAGAGAGAGAGAGAAGAAGAAGAGTTAGAGAGAAGAGGAGGAAGAGAAGGAAGAGAGAGAGGGAAGAAGAGAGGAAGAGAGAGAGAAGGAAGAAGAGAGGAAGAGAGAGAGAGAAGGAAGAAGAAAGAGAGAGAGAGGAAGGAACTTTTTACTTCACACACATAATTATATATTCATTTAATTATTCTATTACTAATTCGTATTTTTTGTCTCATCTAGTATTCTTATATATATTTTCTTGATGTATTTATTAAACCTCTCTCCCCCCTGTAAACCCCCTCACCCCCCCCTATAACCCCCACAACCCCCTAACCCCCTCCTTATACAACCCACAGTTAAGACATGGACACACAAGCTCCTACGATCACCCATGCGAGGACGAAGAATTCTCTGTCTCCTAATGGCAGGGATTCTATTCTGCCTTCTCCTGCCCGCCCTAAGCCCCCACCCCTCCCCTGCCGAGACCCTTAGACCCCTGCGCAGGATACACCAGGAGGAGGACTACAGAGAAAACCCAGCCCCCAGACTCAAAACCCGCTAGACGCAGAATGGAGGAAAGGATAGTTGGTTGGGGGAGAGAGAGAGAGAGAGAAGAGAGAGAGAGAGAGAGAGAGAGGAGAGAGAGAGAGGAGAGAGAGAGAGAGAGAAGACCTATAACCCAGACCCCAAGACCCAAAACCTAGACCGTCAGAAGTTGTGAGCGAGTGAGTTTTTTTTTTTTTAGGTAGTTTTGTTTTTGTTTTTTTGAGAGAGAGAGAGAGAGAGAGAGAGAGAGAGAGAGAGAGAGAGAGAGAGAGAGAGAGAGAGAGAGAGAGAGAGAGAGCCCTCAAACCCAGCCCCCAAGGCCTCAAGACCCAAAAGACTACATATAATGATAACACTGGGGAACAATTTGAAAGAAAAAAATTTGTTGAGTTAGATTTTTGAGCTTATTTAGACTAAAATTGGCATGCTGATTCCAAATCTGTAGTCAGTTTTTTTCTAGCACGTCAAGTTTTTTCTCCACAGCTTACCCTCCAGATAAACAAAATTCCACTTGTGAGCTGTAGTAAAACTTGTACAC
>JACEEZ010001516.1:87518-90018 GCA_016584305.1 Chionoecetes opilio | reverse complement strand
GGCTAGCTCCTGCGGAGGGCTATTGGTGGGCCTTCTCGGCCCACCAAACATGGACTCTCCAGATAGCCCCTTCTAACTTTCCTGAAATCATGGATGTAGAAATGTATGTATTCCCCCCACCCATTCACTCACCCATTACCCATCACCCCCCACCCATTCACTCACCCATTACCCATCACCCCCCACCCATTCACTCACCCATTACCCATCACCCCCCACCCATTCACTCACCCATTACCCATCACCCCCCACCCATTCACTCACCCATTACCCATCACCACACACCCATTCACTCACCCATTACCCATCACCACACACCCATTCACTCACCCATTACCCATCACCCCCCATCTATTCCCTCACCCATCACCCCCACCCATTCACTCACCCATTACCCATCACCCCCCACCCATTCACTCACCCATTACCCATCACCACACACCCATTCACTCACCCATTACCCATCACCACACACCCATTCACCCACCCATTACCCATCACCCCCCACCCATTACCCATCACCTCCCACCCATTCACTCACCCATTACCCATCACCCCCCACCCATTCACTCACCCATTACCCATCACCCCCCACCTATTCCCTCACCCATCACCCCCCACCCATTCACTCACCCATCACCCCACACCCATTACCCATTCACTCACCCATTACCCATCACCCTACATCAAGGCTTCCTCAATTCTCGCAACCCACTTTTGTTTTCACAATTCTCGCTAATAGGCTGCTAAAAAAAAAAAAAAAAAAAAAAAGTGATCAGATCATCTCATAAGTGGGCTTATGACCTTCCCCTGGTCAACCTGATTCCAAAAATGTGCCATATGAGGTGTTTGCGCCACGGGGGGCGGAACCTATGCCACACACACACACACACACACACACACACACACACAGACAGACAGACAGACAGACAGACACACTTTCGCTTATATTATTATAGATATACACCTAGAATTTTTTTTTTTTTTTTTTTTTTTTAGGGGTCGAAATTTCCTAGCTATATATATATGTATATATAAATATACCTAGATTTTTTTTTTTTTTTTTTTTTTTTTTTTATACATATCCCCCCATATATAATCCCCCCATTACTCGGACCACTCCTTGCATTACTGGGACCACTCCTTGCATTACTGGGACCATTCCTTGCATTACTCGGACCACTCCTTGCATTACTGGGACCACTCCTTGCATTACTGGGACCATTCCTTGCATTACTGGGACCACTCCTTGCATTACTGGGACCATTCCTTGCATTACTGGGACCACTCCTTGCATTACTGGGACCATTCCTTGCATTACTGGGACCATTCCTTGCATTACTGGGACCATTCCTTGCATTACTGGGACCATTCCTTGCATTATGGACCACCTTGTCACCTACCTTGCATTACTGGGACCACTCCTTGCATTACTGGGACCACTCCTTGCATTACTGGGACCATTCCTTGCATTACTGGGACCACTTCCTTGCATTACTGGGACCACTCCTTGCATTACTGGGACCACTCCTTGCATTACTGGGACCACTCCTTGCATTACTGGGACCATTCCTTGCATTACTCGGACCACTCCTTGCATTACTGGGACCATTCCTTGCATTACTGGGACCATTCCTTGCATTACTGGGACCACTCCTTGCATTACTGGGACCACTCCTTGCATTACTGGGACCATCCTTGCATTACTGGGACCACTCCTTGCATTACTGGGACCATTCCTTGCATTACTGGGACCACTCCTTGCATTACTGGGACCACTCCTTGCATTACTGGGACCACTCCTTGCATTACTGGGACCACTCCTTGCATTACTGGGACCACTCCTTGCATTACTGGGACCACTCCTTGCATTACTGGGACCACTCATCTGCCACTCTTGCATTACTGGGACCCACTCCTTGCATTACTGGGACCACTCCTTGCATTACTGGGGGACCATTCCTTTGCATTACTGGGACCATTCCTTGCATTACTGGGACCATTCCTTGCATTACTGGGACCACTCCTTGCATTACTGGGACCATTCCTTGCATTACTGGGACCACTCCTTGCATTACTGGGACCATTCCTTGCATTACTGGGACCCCTCCTTGCATTACTGGGACCCTCCTTGCATTACTGGGACCACTCCTTGCATTACTGGGACCATTCCTTGCATTACTGGGACCACTCCTTGCATTACTGGGACCACTCCTTGTATTACTGGGACCATTCCTTGCATTACTGGGACCACTCCTTGCATTACTGGGACCACTCCCTTGCATTACTGGGACCATTCCTTGCATTACTGGGACCACTCCTTGCATTACTGGGACCACTCCTTGCATTACTGGGACCATTCCTTGCATTACTGGGACCACTCCTTGCATTACTGGGACCACTCCTTGTATTACTGGGACCACTCCTTGCATTACTGGGACCATTCCTTGCATTACTGGGACCATTCCTTGCATTACTGGGACCATTCCTTGCATTACTG
>JACEEZ010001516.1:70018-82518 GCA_016584305.1 Chionoecetes opilio | reverse complement strand
TGTATAATTACTTCGATGAGTTTTTCCCCTACTGAACACCACTGTTATTGTTTTGTTACAATTAACCTTTAATTGCCACTCATTACAGTAAGTATACAATGCTATCAGAGGCTGCTTCATTCCTGCCTCACTGTCACATAATATAATTGTATCATCGGCGTACATTAGAACAAAAAGTTTCAAAGAGGAGTTTATGAAATCATGACCAGAATCTAGAAAATTGCCGTTACATTCAAGTCATTGACTTTCAATATCATTAATGTAAAAAGTGATTACGAGAGGGTACACAGTAGAGTAGAGAGGGTACACAGTAGAGAGTAGAGAGGGTACACAGTAGAGAGTAGAGAGGGTACACAGTAGAGAGTAGAGAGGGTACACAGTAGAGTAGATAGAGTAGAGAGGGTACACAGTAGAGAGTAGAGAGGGTACACAGTAGAGAGTAGAGAGGGTACACAGTAGAGAGTAGAGAGGGTACACAGTAGAGTAGATAGAGTAGAGAGGGTACACAGTAGAGAGTAGTGGGTACACAGTAGAGTAGATAGAGTAGAGAGGGTACACAGTAGAGAGTAGAGAGGGTACACAGTAGAGAGTAGAGAGGGTACACAGTAGAGAGTAGAGAGGGTACACAGTAGAGTAGATAGAGTAGAGAGGGTACACAGTAGAGAGTAGAGAGGGTACACAGTAGAGAGTAGAGAGGGTACACAGTAGAGAGTAGAGAGGGTACACAGTAGAGTAGATAGAGTAGAGAGGGTACACAGTAGAGAGTAGAGAGGGTACACAGTAGAGAGTAGAGAGGGTACACAGTAGAGTAGATAGAGTAGAGAGGGTACACAGTAGAGAGTAGAGAGGGTACACAGTAGAGAGTAGAGAGGGTACACAGTAGAGTAGATAGAGTAGAGAGGGTACACAGTAGAGAGTAGAGAGGGTACACAGTAGAGAGTAGAGAGGGTACACAGTAGAGTAGATAGAGTAGAGAGGGTACACAGTAGAGAGTAGAGAGGGTACACAGTAGAGTAGATAGAGTAGAGAGGGTACACAATAGAGAGTAGAGAGGGTACACAGTAGAGAGTAGTGGGTACACAGTAGAGTAGAGAGTAGAGAGGGTACACAATAGAGAGTAGAGAGGGTACACAGTAGAGTAGATAGAGTAGAGAGGGTACACAGTAGAGAGTAGAGAGGGTACACAGTAGAGTAGATAGAGTAGAGAGGGTACACAGTAGAGAGTAGAGAGGGTACACAGTAGAGTAGATAGAGTAGAGAGGGTACACAGTAGAGAGGGCAGTATTTACTTTCAATATCATTAATGTAAAAAGCGAAAAGTTGGGGCGACAAATGTTCCCCCTTGCCTTACTCCCAAGCCTTACTCCCAAGCCTTACTCCCAAGCCTTACTCCCAAGCCTTACTCCCAAGCCTTACTCCCAAGCCTTACTCCCAAGCCTTACTCCCAAGCCTTACTCCCAAGCCTTACTCCCAAGCCTTACTCCCAAGCCTTACTCCCAAGCCTTACTCCCAAGCCTTACTCCCAAGCCTTACTCCCAAGCCTTACTCCCAAGCCTTACTCCCAAGCCTTACTCCCAAGCCTTACTCCCAAGCCTTACTCCCAAGCCTTACTCCCAAGCCTTACTCCCAAGCCTTACTCCCAAGCCTTACTCCCAAGCCTTACTCCCAAGCCTTACTCCCAAGCCTTACTCCCAAGCCTTACTCCCAAGCCTTACTCCCAAGCCTTACTCCCAAGCCTTACTCCCAAGCCTTACTCCCAAGCCTTACTCCCAAGCCTTACTCCCAAGCCTTACTCCCAAGCCTTACTCCCAAGCCTTACTCCCAAGCCTTACTCCCAAGCCTTACTCCCAAGCCTTACTCCCATGCTGCATACAAATGTATCAGACATCTCCTGGTTTAGCATTACACAAGACCTCATGTTACTATACATATTTCTGATTACATTCAGTATTTGTGTGTGTGTGGGTGTGTGTGTGTGGTGTGGTGTGTGGTGGGTGGGTGGTGGGTGGGTGGGTGTGTGTGTGTGTGTGTGGGGGGTGGTGTGTGTGTGTGTGTGTGTGTGTGTGTGTGTGTGTGTGTGTGTGTGTGGGTGTGTGGTGTGTGGGTGTGGTGTGGTGTGGGTGTGTGTGTGTGTGTGTGTGTGTGTGTGTGGATGTGGGTGGGTGTGTGTGGATGTGGGTGTGTGTGTGTGTGTGTGTGTGTGTGTGTGTGTGTGTGTGTGTGTGTGTGTGTGTGGGTGTGTGTGTGTGTGGGTGTGTGTGTGGTGTGTGTGTTGTGTGTGTGGGGTGGGGGGGTGGGGGTCAGAGACTACCACTTTTTGATATAGTGGAAATAATAGAGATCATCAAATGTCAACAATGATAGAGATACTAACATCCTCCCTCTCTCTCTCTCTCTCTCTCTCTCTCTCTTCTCTCTCTCCACACCAGGTATTTAATCGAGGGCGCCACGGGTCTGTTCACGGGCTCCATGTATGACGACACCTCCCTGACCATGAAGGGTGAGTACTGAGGTAGGGGAGGGCGGGGCGGTTACATCGAGGGCAGGTTGTTGCGTCATTGCCTCTACCTCGCATTAACTTTTTTTATTATTATTATTGTTGTAGTTGTAGTAGTAGTAGTAGTAGTAGTAGTAGTAGTAGTAGTAGTAGTAGTAGTTTGTAGTAGTAGTAGTAGTAGTAGTAGTAGTAGTTATTGTAGTAGTAGTAGTAGTAGTAGTAGTAGTTAGTAGTAGTAGTAGTAGTAGTAGTAGTAGTATATATGTAGTAGTAGTAGTTATTGTATGAGTAGTTAGTAGGGAGTATGTATGTAGTTTATTGTAGTAGATAGTAGTAGTAGTAGTGAGTTAGTAGTAGTAGTTTATTGTAGTAGTAGTAGTAGTAGATGTAGTAGTAGTAGTAGTAGTTGTATAGTAGTAGTAGTTAGTAAGTAGTAGTAGTAGTAGTAGTAGTAGTAGTAGGTATAGTAGTAGTAGTAGTAGTAGTAGTAGTAGTAGTAGTAATAGTAGTAGTAGTAGGAGTAGTAGTAGTAAGTAGAGAGTAGAGAGTGTAACAGTAGAGAGTAGAGAGGTAAGTAGACGAGTAGAGATAACAGTGAGAGTAGAGGGTAAGAGGATAGAGAGGGTACACAGTAGAGAGTAGAGAGGGTACACAGTAGAGAGTAGAGAGGGTACACAGTAGAGAGTAGAGAGGGTACACAGTAGAGAGTAGAGAGGGTACACAGTAGAGAGTAGAGAGAGTACACAGTAGAGAGAGTAGAGAGGGTACACAGTAGAGAGTAGAGAGAGTAGACAGGGTACACAGTATTGCCTCTCACACAGTAACAGATAACAGTACTTCCCTCTGTTTTAAAGATATTAATTTATTTATTTATTTCAATAGTTCTAAAGTTTGAGCCTAGAGCGCCTGTAGTGTTTAGCATTTCTTTGTACAGTACAGTCAAGGCTCTCCTAGTGGGACTCTTTGGGCCAAGGAGTGGTCAGAGTAATGCAAGGATAGCAATAATGGGGGGAGAGGGGAAAAAAAAAAAAAAAATTCTACGTGTATTCAAATTATATAGCTAGGAAATTTCGACCCCTAAAAAAAAAAAAAAAAAAAAAAATTCTAGGTGTATTTAAATTATATAGCTAGGAAATTTCGACCCCTGGAAAAAAATAAAAAATAATAATAAATTGTAGGTGTATATAAATTATATAGCTAGGAAATTTCGACCCCTAAAAAAAAAAAAAAAAAAAAATTCTAGGTGTATTTAAATTATATAGCTAGGAAATTTCGACCCCTAAAAAAAAAAAAAAAAAAATATTCTAGGTGTATATAAATATATAGCTAGGAAATTTCGACCCCTGAAAAAAAAAAAAAAAAAAATATCTAGGTGTATATAAATTATATAGCTAGGAAATTTCGACCCCTGAAAAAAAAAAAAAAAAAAAATATCTAGGTGTATAAAATTATATAGCTAGGAAATTTCGACCCCTGAAAAAAAAAAAAAAAAAAATATTCTAGGTGTATATAAATTATATAGCTAGGAAATTTCGACCCTGAAAAAAAAAAAAAAAAAAAAAAAATTAGGTGTATCTAAATTATATAGCTAGGAAATTTCGACCCCTAAAAAAAAAAAAAAAAAAAAAATAGTAGGTGTATTTAAATTATATAGCTAGGAAATTTCGACCCCTGAAAAAAAAAAAAAAAAAAAAAATTGTAGGTGTATATAAATTATATAGCTAGGAAATTTCGACCCCTGAAAAAAGGAAAAAAAAAAAAAAATTGTAGGTGTATATAAATTATATAGCTAGGAAATTTCGACCCCTAAAAAAAAAAAAAAAAAAAAAAAAATTTGTACCATAGATAACAGTGAAGTCGCCACCTACAGTGAAGTCGCCAGGCGTCAAATATTACGAATTATAGCATCACTACTGATTTTTATGTGCCACTGAAGATGTTACACAGTAGTTTATATCATGACTGTATAATCTACCCTGTTTCAGCGTTGTTTTATGCTTTGTAGCTGCAAATATAACTGTTGCGCATTTTGCTTCTCACGTTTTTCTTCGCGCGATGACAGACAGTAAACAGTAGCCTTTCGGGCGGCAGGACACAGACTTGCCAGATCTTTCAAACTTGAATAGAATTTATTTTCACGTTGGCAGAGGAATTTTTATATATCCAAGCATCTTCCACAGCTAATATATATATATAGACTTGTTTTACTTTACCTCTAATTTCCCTGAATTCTCCAGAGTGGCGACTCAACTGTTGGGTTAAAATACTAGCTGGCGACTTTACTGTAGTAGGTATAGTGAGGTCGCCACTCGGTTTTATTTTTGTAATTTGTTTATTTATAGCCCTACTATGACACAGATGAAGACACAAAATGACACAGACTCTCCAGATAGACCCTTCTAACTGTCCTGAAATCATGGATGTACAAATGTAACTATTAACGCCACCACACGTCTGTAAATAACAAAGAAACGTTGAACTGGCGACTTCACTGTTATCTACGGTAGATGTATTTAAATTATATAGCTAGGAAATTTCGAACCCTAAAAAAAAAAAAAAAAAAAAAAAATATTGTAGGTGTACTTGAATTATATAGCTAAGAAATTTCGACCCCTTAAAGTAATCGTCCAGACCCATTTTTTTTTTTGCCTAATTATGTTGAATGTACATTCAAAACACCTAATCCACCAAAAATAATTGATTTCCAGGCCTTATTTCCGTAACAACACGACTTTTGTAAAAAGCGTGCGAAAAAAAAAATCTTCCCTCCAACAGGACTACGACTGTTATTGATGACGTCAGAACAGGGACGCCCGCAGACACTCTGTCTGACACCTGTCGGCAAATGTTATGATGAGCGATTGTACTTCGGTGTCAGACAGTGAATCTGTCTCTGTGACCGACACCCTTCCCACACACACGCCTGCACACACGCCTCCTTCCCACACACACGCCTGCGCACCAACACCCTTCCTGCACACACACACACACACGTGTGTGGAGGGCGTGTGTGTGGGAAGGAGGCGTGTGTGCAGGCGTGTGTGTAAGAAGGGTGTCGGTGTGCAGACGTGTGTGTGGGAAGGAGGCGTGTGTGCAGGCGTGTGTGTGGGAAGGGTGTCGGTGTGCAGGTGTGTGTGTGGGAAGGAAGCGTGTGTGTGGGAAGGAGGCGTGTGTGCAGGCGTGTGTGTGGGAAGGGTGTCGGTGTGCAGGCGTGTGTATGGGAAGGAGGCGTGTGTGCAGGCGTGTGTGTGGGAAGGGTGTCGGTGTGCAAGCGTGTGTGTGGGAAGGAGGCGTGTGTGCAGGCGTGTGTGTGGGAAGGATGCGTGTATGTAGGCGTGTGTGTGGGAAGGAGGCGTGTGTGCAGGCGTGTGTGTGGGAAATAGGCGTGTGTGCAGGGGTGTGTGGGGGAAGGAGGCATGTGTGTGGGAAGGCGTGTATGCAGGCGTGTGTTTGGGAAGGAGGCGTGTGTGCAGGCGTGTGTGTGGGAAGGAGGCGTATATGCAGGCGTGTGTGTGGGAAGGAGGCGTGTATGCAGGCGTGTGTGTGGGAAGGGTGTCGGTGTGCAGGCGTGTGTGTGGGAAGGAAGCATGCTGCACCCATAAAGGATGCATGCATGCGGCATATAGCAAAAAAAATCTATCAGAAACACCCAAATATCTTCAAGTACTATATTTATCTCTGTGTTTACGTGCCTCTGATCAGCGCGCGGGAAGAGGAGCCTCCCTGATGCTACGTCACCGAGCCTGAGCGTCTGCAAACCTTGAGGAGTGTTTTGAGAACTCGGGGAATTTGCAGATTTTGATTGCGGATTATTTAAAAACGGCTGACTGGATACAAAAAGGGACGACGTATTGTTGATATACTCGTTAATGGCTATGATTTGATTGCATTAAATCAGAAATGATGAAATGGTCTGGACGATTACTTAAAAAAAAAAAAAAAAAAAAAAATTCTAGGTGTATATAAATTATATAGCTAGGAAATTTCGACCCCTAAAAAAAAAAAAAAAAAAAAAATCTGGGCGTATATAAATTATATAGCTAGGAAATGTCGACCCCTAAAAAAAAAAAAAAAAAAAAAAAAAAAAAAAAAAATTCTGGGCGTATATAAATTATATAGCTAGGAAATTTCGACCCCTAAAAAAAAAAAAAAAAAAAAAAAATTCTGGGCGTATATAAATTATATAGCTAGGAAATTTCGACCCCTAAAAAAAAAAAAAAAAAAAAAAAAAAAAAAAGGAAAGAATAAAGGAGGAAGTCCAAAAAAGACAGACAAAAATAACGAGTCGGATAGAGAGGTTGACTGACATATATCAATTACTATTTTTGATTTTTTTCAATAGCCACTTAAAGTACATCGTGATGCAACCATTGTTCTGTGCAAATTATGTTGAGTACATTCAAAAATACAAAAATCCACAAAAAATAATTCATTGCACGCCTTATTCCCTAAAACATGACTTTGTAAAAAAGCGGGAAAAATACAGGCCAAATCCAGCGTGGCGGGAAACTGCGGTGCGTCACAGCAGGAAGCCTCCAGCCTGCTGATACAAACACGGTGACTGACACAGCAATGCAGCCTCCTAGCCTGCCTGATACAGATACACGGAGACTTGACACAGAGGCAGCCTCCCAGCCCTGCTGTACAAATACACGGAGACTCTGACACACAGAGCCTACAGCCCTGCTGATACAAAATACTCGAGACTTGACCAGCAGCAGCCTCCCATCCTGCCTATAAAATACTCGGAGTTCTGACACAGAGGCACTAGCCCATTCGCCTGCGGAAAATACACGGACACTTCACAGCAGGCAGCCTCCCAGCCCTGCCTGATACAAATACACGGAGACTGAAAAAAATATAGTACTTGAAGAATTTTGGGTGTTTCTGATATTTGTTTTTGCGATATGGCAAATACTTGCATCCTGTATGGGTGCAGCAAGAAAGCTGTGCCTTTCCAGAGAGCTTAGCACCCGTTTACAATCTATTTGGCCATGATATGTGTGTGCAGCGCCGGGGAGAGGCGCGCAGCGAGACAATCTGCTTCACACCGCGCACCTCTCCCCGCCGCTGCACACACATATCGTGGCCAAATAGGTCGGAAACGGGTGCTAAGCTCTCTGGAAAGGCACAGCTTTCTTGCTGCACCCATACAGGATGCAAGTATATGCCATATATAAAAAAAATATCAGAAACACCCAAAATTCTTCAAGTACTATATTTGTTTCTGTGTTTACGTGTATGTGTATCAGGCAGGGCTGGGAGGCTGCCTGCCGTGACCTCACCGAGCCCTGGTGCGTCGTCTGCTGGTCATCAGTTGTGTTTTGAGAGCTCGGGGAATTTACAGATTTTGATTGCGGATAATTTAAAAACGTGTGACTGGATGCAAAAAGTGACAACCTAGTGTTGATATACAGGAGAACCTCGTTTAACCGGCATTCAAAACAACGGCAGCCTCAAAACAACGGCACTAATCCACCCAGGCTTTTTTTTTTTTTTTTTTTTTTTTTTTTTCCGTTTTTTTTTCTTTTTTTTTTTTCTTTTTTTCTACTGATAAACGCTGGAACTGTCTTCCTGTTTCTGTTTTTGCACTTTCCTATGACTTACATCTTTTCAAAAGAAGAGTAACAAGACACCTCCCTCACTAAATTGGCTCACCCCACTTTTTTATTTTATTCTCTTACTGTCTTCTTTATAGGCACTGCCAACTAAGCGGCCTTTGTGTTACACATTTTTGTTGTGCCCTTGGCCAGTTCCTTGTCATGGGAAAAAAAAAAAAAAAAAAAAAAAAAAAAAAAAAAAAAAAAAAAAAAAAAAAAAAAAAAAAAAAAAGGATTTTGGGCGATTCCATAAGAGTAACTCTCAAAACAACAGCAAAATGAGTTATCCGGTATGCGCTCCCCCCCGTGGGTGCCGGATAAACGAGGTTCTCCTGTACTCGCCCACGGCTGTGTGTTGTCTGCATGAAGTCAGGAATGATGACAGGGTCTGCACGATGACTGTAACCTTCTTTTTTTTCCACGTCAATTGATATTTGTTCTGCTTCCAGGCCTATACGGGGAGGCTCTTTTGTACGACTCCGGGATGACGGTGCTTCAGAAGAGTCACGGCTACACCACGGGCGACGCCATGATGATGGATGACAGGCAACAGAGGGTGAGAACATGTATACTAGGGCTAAATAACTACATATAGGATCACTTCTAACCCAACATAAATAAACCTAACACTCTAACTCTCTGTGTCACTTATTGCTCTGAGAGGAAGGGTGCCTAGAAGGGCCAGGCTATGGCAGGCAGAGCAGCAGTGAGGGGTGGCGGTCACGGCGGCAGACTGGGCTGTCCCCGCGCCTTCCAACAGCCTTCCTGGAATGTTTATTACATTCCTAGCCTGCAGGTGAAGGCTCTGCCTCACCCTAGCCTGTGTCAGTACCTCGCCCTTCATCACTGGCCCGCCTTGACTCTTGGTACAAGCCATAATGCCTTGACTCTTGGTACAAGCCACAATGCCTTGGCTTGGTACAAGCCACAATGTCTTGGCTTGGTACAAGCCACAATGTCTTGGCTTGGTACAAGCCACAATGTCTTGGCTTGGTACAAGCCACAATGTCCTGTAGGCTTTGGTACAAGCCACAATGTCTTGGCTTGGTACAAGCCACAATGTCTTGGCTTGGTACAAGCCACAATGTCTTGGCTTGGTACAAGCCACAATGTCTTGGCTTGGTACAAGCCACAATGTCTTGGCTTGGTACAAGCCACAATGTCTTGGCTTGGTACAAGCCACAATGTCTTGGCTTGGTACAAGCCACAATGTCTTGGCTTGGTACAAGCCACAATGTCTTGGCTTGGTACAAGCCACAATGTCTTGGCTTGGTACAAGCACAATGTCTTGGCTTGGTACAAGCCACAATGTCTTGGCTTGGTACAAGCCACAATGTCTTGGCTTGGTACAAGCCACAATGTCTTGGCTTGGTACAAGCCACAATGTCTTGGCTTGGTACAAGCCACAATGTCTTGGCTTGGTACAAGCCACAATGTCTTGGCTTGGTACAAGCCACAATGTCTTGGCTTGGTACAAGCCACAATGTCTTGGCTTGGTACAAGCCACAATGTCTTGGCTTGGTACAAGCCACAATGTCTTGGCTTGGTACAAGCCACAATGTCTTGGCTTGGTACAAGCCACAATGTCTTGGCTTGGTACAAGCCACAATGCCTTGGCTTGGTACAAGCCACAATGTCTTGGCTTGGTACAAGCCACAATGTCTTGGCTTGGTACAAGCCACAATGCCTTGGCTTGGTACAAGCCACAATGTCTTGGCTTGGTACAAGCCACAATGTCTTGGCTTGGTACAAGCCACAATGTCTTGGCTTGGTACAAAGACTACTCTATACTGGACTTGGTACTCCTGCCCCGCGCCAGGCCACCCATGACCAGTGGAGGACAGTTTTGTGATTCCTGACATTATTTAACATCACCCCCATTTCCCTTCCTAAGGTTTATCAGTATATATGATATACCGTTATCTTCGTAAATGTTTGTTCTATAATATTATCAAATAAAAAACAGTAAAATACACTAAAGAAATGCCATTATGCGAGAGTGAAGAAATATGCATGACCTCAATATATACTTAAACTCTTCGCCATTTAATATTTTGCGAGAAAACATTTTAGATGCTAGCGATAGAAAGAAGCGGATTTTCATTAGCTTTCCATTGATATATTTCGTTTTCTGGTGAATGAATTACCACCATGCCTAAATTAACGTTAACTAAAAAAATAACATCATCTATCGTATCGGCAAGTAAAAAAGTGTTCCATGAATACAGTAGACTATGGCATATCAGTATAAATGATACACTGTTATCTTCGTGAATGTTTGTTCTATAATATTATCAAATAAAAAACTGTAAAATACACTAAAGAAATTCCATTATGAGACTATGAAGAAATATGCATGAACTTATATTCACTTAAACTCATCGCAATTTAATATTTTGCGTGAAGACTTTTTACATGCAACATATCAATAGAAGCGGAATCTCATTAGCTTTCCATTGCTATATTTCATTTTCTGATAAATGAATTAGAACCATGCATAAATTAGCGTTAACTAAATAAATAATATCATCCTTCGGGTAATTATCCCGATAGATGATGTTATTTTTTTAGTTAACGCTAATTTATGCATGGTTATGATTCATTTATCAGAAAACGAAATATATCAATGGAAAGCTAATGAAAATCCGCTTCTTTCTATCGCTAGCATCTAAAATGTTTTCTCGCAAAATATTAAATGGCGATGAGTTCAAGTGAATATTAAATTAAGGTCATGCATATTTCTTAACTCTCTCATAATGGCATTTCTTTATTGCATTTTACTGTTTTTTATTTGATAATATTATAGAACAAACATTTACGAAGATAACGGTATATCATTTATACTGATAAACCACAGGAAGGGAAATGGGAGTGATGTTAAAAAATGTCAGGAATCGCAAAACTGGCCTCCACTGGAAACAGCCCAAACTGAGTAGCAAGTCCAGTGTAGAGTAGTGTTTGGTTGGTACAAGCCACAATGTCTTGGCTTGGTACAAGCCACAATGTCTTGGCTTGGTACAAGCCACAATGTCTTGGCTTGTGTAGTGGTCATAATGACCATCTACACCGCTGCCACCATTATGTAGTGCCCACCTTGGGAGTGTACTCTACAGTCCTGGTTACTCCGCTGCCACCATTATGTAGTGCCCACCTTGGGAGTGTACTCTACAGTCCTGGTTACTCCGCTGTCACCATTATGTAGTGCCCACCTTGGGAGTGTACTCTACAGTCCTGGTGACTCCGCTGTCACCATTATGTAGTGCCCACCTTGGGAGTGTACTCTACAGTCCTGGTGACTCTGCTGCCACCATTATGTAGTGCCCACCTTGGGAGTGTACTCTACAGTCCTGGTTACTCCGCTGTCACCATTATGTAGTGCCCACCTTGGGAGTGTACTCTACAGTCCTGGTTACTCCGCTGCCACCATTATGTAGTGGCCACCTTGGGAGTGTACTCTACAGTCCTGGTTACTCCGCTGTCACCATTATGTAGTGGCCACCTTGGGAGTGTACTCTACAGTCCTGGTTACTCCGCTGTCACCATTATGTAGTGGCCACCTTGGGAGTGTACTCTACAGTCCTGGTTACTCCGCTGTCACCATTATGTAGTGCCCACCTTGGGAGTGTACTCTACAGTCCTGGTTACTCCGCTGTCACCATTATGTAGTGCCCACCTTGGGAGTGTACTCTACAGTCCTGGTTACTCCGCTGTCACCATTATGTAGTGGCCACCTTGGGAGTGTACTCTACAGTCCTGGTTACTCCACTGTCACCATTATGTAGTGCCCACCTTGGGAGTGTACTCTACAGTCCTGGTTACTCCGCTGTCACCATTATGTAGTGGCCACCTTGGGAGTGTACTCTACAGTCCTGGTGACTCCGCTGCCACCATTATGTAGTGGCCACCTTGGGAGTGTACTCTACAGTCCTGGTGACTCTGCTGTCACCATTATGTAGTGGCCACCTTGGGAGTGTACTCTACAGTCCTGGTGACTCTGCTGTCACCATTATGTAGTGGCCACCTTGGGAGTGTACTCTACAGTCCTGGTGACTCCGCTGTCACCATTATGTAGTGGCCACCTTGGGAGTGTACTCTACAGTCCTGGTGACTCCGCTGTCACCATTATGTAGTGGCCACCTTGGGAGTGTACTCTACAGTCCTGGTGACTCTGCTGTCACCATTATGTAGTGGCCACCTTGGGAGTGTACTCTACAGTCCTGGTTACTCCGCTGTCACCATTATGTAGTGGCCACCTTGGGAGTGTACTCTACAGTCCTGGTTACTCCGCTGTCACCATTATGTAGTGGCCACCTTGGGAGTGTACTCTACAGTCCTGGTGACTCCGCTGTCACCATTATGTAGTGGCCACCTTGGGAGTGTACTCTACAGTCCTGGTTACTCCG
>JACEEZ010001516.1:42518-65018 GCA_016584305.1 Chionoecetes opilio | reverse complement strand
ACTACTACTACTACTACTACTACTACTACTACTACTACCACCACTACCACCACTACCACCACTATACTACTACCACCACCACCACTACCACTACTACTACTACTACTACTACTACCACTACCACTACTATCACCACCACCACTACCACTACTACTACCACTACTACTACCACTACCACCACTACCACTACCACTACTATCATCACCACCACCACCACTACCACTACTACTACTATACTACTACCACCACCACCACTACCACTACTACTACCACTACCACCACTACCACTACCACTACTACTACCACCACCACCACCACTACCACTATTACCACCACCACTACTACCACTACCACTACTATCACCACCACCACTACCACTACCACTACTACTACCACTACCACTACTACTACCACTACCACTACTACTACTACTACTACCACTACTACTACTACTACTACTACTACCACTACCACCACTACCACTACCACTACTACTACCACCACCACCACTACCACTACTACTACCACTACCACCACTACCACTACCACTACTACTACCACCACCACCACCACTACCACTATTACCACCACCACCACTACCACTACCACTACTATCACCACCACCACTACCACTACCACTACTACTACCACTACCACTACTACTACCACTACCACCACTACCACTACCACTACTATCATCACCACTACCACCACTACCACTACTACTACTATACTACTACCACCACCACCACTACCACTACCACTACCACTACCACTACTACGACCACCACCACTACTACCACCACCACCACCACCACTACCACTACTACTGTCCTCCTCTTACTACCACTACTACTACTATTCCTCCTCCTCCTCCTACTACTACTACTACTATTCCTCCTCCTCCTCCTCCTCCTACTACTACTACTACTACTACTACTACTACTACTACTACTACTACCCTGTATATGCTTTGCCATAGGGCCATAGGACCTCTGATGGCACATTCACCTTTTTTGGCATTAAATCAATCAATCAATCTCCTAAATTTTCCTTCTCGAATATTAAAGTTACAGAAAGAAGTAAAATGATTACACCAATAATAATAATAATAATAATAATAATAATAATAATAATAATAATAATAATAATAATAATAATGATAATAATAATAAAAATAATAATAATAATAATAATAATAATAATAATAATAATAATAATAATAATAATAATAATAATAATAATAATAATAATAATAATAATATGTAAATAATTAAAGCTGTACTTACATTATGCCGGAGTGTGTGTAGATGCGTGTGTGTGTGGCGCGCGTCTGGTGTGTGTGCGCGTCTGTCCGTGTGTACCGGGATAACACACACACACTAACGGACACACGCCACGATGTAGTCTAAAAAAACATGTCATTTCGAACCTATAACTATCGGTAAAAAATGTCGTTTCGTACTAAATTTCAAGCTTTATTCGTTTTAACTTACTAAACTGTATTTATTATTATTAACAATGTATTCCTCATTATACATTACCCTATACATACCTCATACATTATATTATTCACTGCCTAGTCATAATACACTGTCTGTCTGTCAATCTACCATGTATAATTATGTATGTGTATAACTCTGTGTCACAACTGTCCATAAAGCCATCTTGTATTATGTATAAGGTAGTGGTAGTGGTAGTCGTGGTGGTACTACTACCACTACTACTACTACTACTACTACTACTACTACTACTACTAAACAATTCCTTTCTTCCTCCTCTTCAAAACGAGACCAAACATGACACACATCCAACCACTACTACTACCATTACTACTACTACCACTACTACTACTACTACTACTACTACTACTAAACAACTCCTTTCTTCCTCCTCTTCAAAACGAGACCAAACATGACACACATCCAACCACTACTACTACTACTATACTACCACTACTACTACTACTACTACTACTACTAAACAAACTCCTTTCTTTCCCCCTCTTCAAAACGAGACCAAACAGACCCCACATCCAAACCACTACTACTATCATTATACTACTACTACTACTCCACTACTACTTACTACTAAAATATATACTAAAAAACTCCTTTCTTCCTCCTCTTCAAAACGAGACCAAACAGACACACACCAACCACTACTACTACCATTACTACTACTACTACTACTACCACTACTACTACTACCACTACTACTACAATTTACACTACTACCCAACCATTTCTACTACTACTACTACTACTACTAAACAACTCCTTTCTTCCTCCTCTTCAAAACGAGACCAAACATGACACACATCCAACCACTACTACTATCATTACTACTACTACTACTACTACCACTACTACTACTACTACTACTACTAAACAACTCCTTTTTTCCCCCTCTTCAAAACGAGACCAAAAGACACCATCCAACCATACTCTCCCTTTACTATTACCCCACTATACTCTACTACTATACTACTACCACTACTACTACTACTAACAACTCCTTTCTTCCTCCTCTCAAAACGAGCCCAAACATGACACACATCCAACTACTCTACTACTACTACTACTATAACACTATACCACTACTATACTCTACTACAATCAGTAATCTTATAAAAACGGAGATCCAAAATCTTTAAAAGTATTTTTTTTGGGGAAAAAAATCTTGTATATTTTTTTTTTTTTAAATTTCTTTCCTTGTCTTATTTAAATTGGAAAAAACTAAAAGGTTACAAAAAAACTCGCATATTTCTACGGGAAACACACACACACACACACACAACACCCCACACCACACATTAAAAAACTAACCCCTTCACCCCCAGATTTTTCCTTGCTAATAAAATGGTTTTTGTCAGCAAAAAAAGGGAAAGCCCCGAATTCCCACATATTTAGTGGCAAGGTACTAAACAGGTCATAGTAAAAAAACTTTTGTTTACATCACTACAAACGGTTAATGGTACACAAATTACAATGGCAATTCCTCTGGGCCCCAAGGGGTTAATGTTATTATTATTCTGGGCCTCAAGGAGTTCAAGACATAAAAAGACACACCACAACACCCCAACACACACCAAAACAGACTAAGAAACACACACACACACACACACCAAAATACATACATACATACTTTCACTAAAAATATACACAAACCTCCCATACATACTACATAACACACACCAGTATCTTTTGTGTTATGTTTGTTGTGGTTGGGTTTTTTTACAATAGGTAAATACACCACCACACCAAAACCAAAACACACATACAAACCACACACTTTAAAACCCAAAACACAACTCAAAAAAGCGAATCCAAAAAAAGGGACCCCGCGCGTTCGTACTCTTCCCCCCGCCCTTTAAACGCTCCCATAGCGTTCCCGGGCTCATAACCTTCTTAAGACTAGACCTAACCTTCCTCCTGTCCTTAAGTACCTTAGTATCAACAGGGTTGCAGAGCATACTCGGGACGTTTGATAAAAATTAGCCCTGGGTTTGAAGTTAGACCATTGGGGGACTTTCGAGGGCTAGGGTTTTTTAAGGTATCAGGGGATGTTAGGGGTGTTAGGGGACCGTCTCTATTTCCCTTGAGTGGTGAAGAAGAATTGTCCCCCAACGACGTTTTATCCCGTTTTTTTTTTGTGTTTTTCGTTTGATAAAACCCCAGACCTTTCCGATTCTAGGGGATTATTAAAGGCCTTTAGGGGATTTTCCCGGAGTGTCTAGGGGGACTGTTGGGGGGTCTAGGGTCCCGTGTCTACTTCTATTGATGTGGGGAAAGACGGAATTATCCCGAATCGACGTTTTTTCCCGTTTTTTTTTGCGTTTCGTTAGACAAAAAGAGCCGGTTCATTTCTTACCTCGCTTCTTCTTCTTTTTATCTTCTTAAACCCCTACTACCTCCCCTAGAAATTCCTTTAGCTAGTAAAGGGGGAAATATTCTAGTTTCCCATACCGGCAGCCAACGAAAAAGCCCAACACATTCAAAATCTTTACAAAGCGAGAAAGTGATTTTTGTTTCCGAGTATTTTCTGCGGGTTTTTACGAGCGCGTCGAAGTGCGTTCAACCCCCGAGGTTCCTGGGGGTTCGAGGGGGAGGGCGGCTGAGGGGGGCCTCCAGGGGGTACTGCAGCTGGGGCACGTACGAACCCCCCCGGCCAGACGCTTAACCCCTGTAGGAGAAGAGGTTTTAGGGGGGCGGGGTTTTATAATTTTTTTTTTTTTTTTTTTTTTTGGTTTCTAGGGTGTCTGATTTAAAATGAGTTTTTCCTGGCTTGTTATTGTTATTTCCAGGCTTGTTATTGTTATTTCCAGGCTTGTTATTGTTATTTCCAGGCTTGTTATTGTTATTTCCAGGCTTGTTATTGTTATTTCCAGGCTTGTTATTGTTATTTCCAGGCTTGTTATTGTTATTTCCTGGCTTGTTATTGTTATTTCCTGGCTTGTTATTGTTATTTCCTGGCTTGTTATTGTTATTTCCAGGCTTGTTATTGTTATTTCCTGGCTTGTTATTGTTATTTCCAGGCTTGTTATTGTTATTTCCTGGCTTGTTATTGTTATTTCCTGTCTTGTTATTGTTATTTCCTGGCTTGTTATTGTTATTTCCTGTCTTGTTATTGTTATTTCCTGGCTTGTTATTGTTATTTCCTGGCTTGTTATTGTTATTTCCAGGCTTGTTATTGTTATTTCCTGGCTTGTTATTGTTATTTCCTGGCTTGTTATTGTTATTTCCAGGTTTGTTATTGTTATTTCCTGGCTTGTTATTGTTATTTCCTGGCTTGTTATTGTTATTTCCAGGTTTGTTATTGTTATTTCCTGGCTTGTTATTGTTATTTCCAGGCTTGTTATTGTTATTCCCTGGCTTGTTATTGTTATTTCCAGGCTTGTTATTGTTATTTCCTGGCTTGTTATTGTTATTCCAGGCTTGTTATTGTTATTTCCAGGCTTGTTATTGTTATTTCCAAGCTTGTTATTGTTATTTCCAGGCTTGTTATTGTTATTTCCAGGCTTGTTATTGTTATTTCCAGGCTTGTTATTGTTATTTCCAGGCTTGTTATTGTTATTTCCAGGCTTGTTATTGTTATTTCCTGGCTTGTTATTGTTATTTCCAAGCTTGTTATTGTTATTTCCAGGCTTGTTATTGTTATTTCCTGGCTTGTTATTGTTATTTCCAGGCTTGTTATTGTTATTTCCTGGCTTGTTATTGTTATTTCCAAGCTTGTTATTGTTATTTCCAGGCTTGTTATTGTTATTTCCTGGCTTGTTATTGTTATTTCCAAGCTTGTTATTGTTATTTCCAAGCTTGTTATTGTTATTTCCAGGCTTGTTATTGTTATTTCCAAGCTTGTTATTGTTATTTCCAGGCTTGTTATTGTTATTTCCAAGCTTGTTATTGTTATTCCCAGGCTTGTTATTGTTATTTCCTGGCTTGTTATTGTTATTTCCTGTCTTGTTATTGTTATTTCCTGGCTTGTTATTGTTATTTCCAGGCTTGTTATTGTTATTTCCAGTCTTGTTATTGTTATTTCCTGGCTTGTTATTGTTATTTCCAGGCTTGTTATTCTTATTTCCAGGCTTGTTATTGTTATTTCCTGGCTTGTTATTGTTATTTCCAGGCTTGTTATTGTTATTTCTGGCTTATTGTTATTTCCAGGCTTGTTATTGTTATTTCCTGGCTTGTTATTGTTATTTCCTGGCTTGTTATTGTTATTTCCTGGCTTGTTATTGTTATTTCCTGTCTTGTTATTGTTATTTCCAGGCTTGTTATTGTTATTTCCTGGCTTGTTATTGTTATTTCCAGGCTTGTTATTCTTATTTCCAGGCTTGTTATTGTTATTTCCTGGCTTGTTATTGTTATTTCCAGGCTTGTTATTGTTATTTCTGGCTTGTTATTGTTATTTCCTGGCTTGTTATTGTTATTTCTGGCTTGTTATTGTTATTTCCAGGCTTGTTATTGTTATTTCCTGTCTTGTTATTGTTATTTCCAGGCTTGTTATTGTTATTTCCTGGCTTGTTATTGTTATTTCCAGGCTTGTTATTCTTATTTCCAGGCTTGTTATTGTTATTTCCTGGCTTGTTATTGTTATTTCCAGGCTTGTTATTGTTATTTCTGGCTTGTTATTGTTATTTCCAGGCTTGTTATTGTTATTTCCTGGCTTGTTATTGTTATTTCCTGGCTTGTTATTGTTATTTCCAGGCTTGTTATTGTTATTTCCAGGCTTGTTATTGTTATTTCCTGGCTTGTTATTGTTATTTCCTGGCTTGTTATTGTTATTTCCAGGCTTGTTATTGTTATTTCCAGGCTTGTTATTGTTATTCCTGGCTTGTTATTGTTATTTCCAGGCTTGTTATTGTTATTTCCTGGCTTGTTGTTATTTCCAGGCTTGTTATTGTTATTTCCAGGCTTGTTATTGTTATTTCCAGGCTTGTTATTGTTATTTCCTGGCTTGTTATTGTTATTTCCTGGCTTGTTATTGTTATTTCCAGGCTTGTTATTGTTATTCCCAGGCTTGTTATTGTTATTTCCTGGCTTGTTATTGTTATTTCCTGGCTTGTTATTGTTATTTCCTGGCTTGTTATTGTTATTTCCAGGCTTGTTATTGTTATTTCCTGGCTTGTTATTGTTATTTCCAGGCTTATTATTGTTATTCCTGGCTTGTTATTGTTATTTCCAGGCTTGTTATTGTTATTTCCTGGCTTGTTATTGTTATTTCCAGGCTTGTTATTGTTATTCCTGGCTTGTTATTGTTATTCCCTGGCTTGTTATTGTTATTTCCAGGCTTGTTATTGTTATTTCCAGGCTTGTTATTGTTATTCCTGGCTTGTTATTGTTATTTCCTGGCTTGTTATTGTTATTTCCAGGCTTGTTATTGTTATTCCCTGGCTTGTTATTGTTATTTCCTGGCTTGTTATTGTTATTCCTGGCTTGTTATTGTTATTTCCTGGCTTGTTATTGTTATTTCCTGGCTTGTTATTGTTATTTCCTGTCTTGTTATTGTTATTTCCAGGCTTGTTATTGTTATTCCCTGGCTTGTTATTGTTATTTCCTGGCTTGTTATTGTTATTCCAGGCTTGTTATTGTTATTTCCAGGCTTGTTATTGTTATTTCCAGGCTTGTTATTGTTATTTCCTGGCTTGTTATTGTTATTTCCAGGCTTGTTATTGTTATTTCCAGGCTTGTTATTGTTATTTCCAGGCTTGTTATTGTTATTTCCTGGCTTGTTATTGTTATTTCCTGGCTTGTTATTGTTATTTCCAGGCTTGTTATTGTTATTTCCAGGCTTGTTATTGTTATTTCCTGGCTTGTTAGTTATTTCCTGGCTTGTTATTGTTATTTCCAGGCTTGTTATTGTTATTTCCTGGCTTGTTATTGTTATTTCCAGGCTTGTTATTGTTATTTCCAGGCTTGTTATTATTTCCTGGCTTGTTATTGTTATTTCCAGGCTTGTTATTGTTATTTCCAGGCTTGTTATTGTTATTTCCAGGCTTGTTATTGTTATTTCCTGGCTTGTTATTGTTATTTCCAGGCTTGTTATTGTTATTTCCTGGCTTGTTATTGTTATTTCCTGGCTTGTTATTGTTATTTCCTGGCTTGTTATTGTTATTTCCAGGCTTGTTATTGTTATTCCTGGCTTGTTATTGTTATTTCCAGGCTTGTTATTGTTATTTCCAGGCTTGTTATTGGGGAGTGGGGGTTCTCGGGTAACTGATCTACTAGCATTTCTTCTATTGATATGCTTGAGGTTTGAATTACTAGTTACTACTACTACTACTACTACTACAACTACTACTACTACTACTACTACTACTACCACTACTACTATTACTTCTACTACTACTCAAGAGCTACCAGAGCAAATTTTAACATTCTTTCTCAGGCCAAAATTTCCTTAAAATAAGGAAATTTAGGCCTGAGAAGAAATGTTAAAATTTGTGTGTATGTAAAATGTATAAAAATGCTCTGATATTTGTTTCTATAGTTTAGTATAATTTCTACTATTGCTTATACTACTACTACTACTACTACTTCTACTACTACTACTACTACTCTTACTGTACTACTATTCCTTATATTACTACTACTACACTACTACTACTACTACTACTCCTTATACTACTACTATTCCTTATACTACTACTACTACTACTACTATAATAACACCTTTAGGTAAAACTTTGGAAGAAGTCCTTCACCCCTATCTTTTGTTTCTTCCCCCTATAGCCAACAAGCCTGGGGAACTGGCGGGAATACGGGGTTTTTGGGTGGGGGAAGCAATTATAAGTGATTTATGGCTCCCAAAAAATAACATCAGTCTATATGTAAAAATCTAACCAAACCTTAACCTTAACCACAAAGTATACCTAACCTAACCTAACCTAACCTTAACCACAAAGTATACCTAACCTAACCTAACCTTAACCACAAAGTATACCTAACCTAACCTAACCTTAACCACAAAGTATACCTAACCTAACCTAACCTTAACCACAAAGTATACCTAACCTAACCTAACCTAACCTTAACCACAAAGTATACCTAACCTAACCTAACCTTAACCACAAAGTATACCTAACCTAACCTAACCTAACCTTAACCACAAAGTATACCTAACCTAACCTAACCTAACCTTAACCACAAAGTATACCTAACCTAACCTAACCTAACCTTAACCACAAAGTATACCTAACCTAACCTTAACCACAAAGTATACCTAACCTAACCTTAACCACAAAGTATACCTAACCTAACTTAACTGGACTTCGAATTTTTTGAGGCCCCTCATATTTCATAGCGGCCGTGTGGGTTAACCAAGGCTGAGCGCACGCTGGAACCTTTACAGATGTGAAGTACAATAAGCATACAATACAGTGCGGTAGTTCATTTCAGTCAAAGCCGGAAGGATGAGTTCCAAAGTATTTCCCAACTTTACACTCATACCTGCACTATTAGTTGCTCTTAGGGTGCTACTACTACTACTACTACTACTACTACTACTACTACTTCTACTACTACTACTACTACTACTACTACTATAATAACAGCTTTACACTCTCATACCTGCACTATTAGTTGCTCTTAGGGTGCTACTACTACTACTACTACTACTACTACTACTACTACCACTACTACTACTACTACTACTACTACTACTACTATAATAACACCTTTACACTCATACCTGCACTATTAGTTGCTCTTAGGGTGCTACTACTACAACTACTACTATTACTACTACTACTACTACTACCACTACTACTACTACCACTACTACTACTACTACTACTACTACAACACCTTTACACTCATACCTGCACTATTAGTTGCTCTTAGGGTGCTACTACTACAACTACCACTACTACTACTACTACTACTACTACCACTACTACTACTACTACTACTACAACACCTTTACACTCTCATACCTGCACTATTAGTTGCTCTTAGGGTGCTACTACTACAACTACTACTACTACTACTACCACTACCACTACCACTACTACTATTACTACTACTACTACTACTACTACTACTACTACTACTACTACTACAACACCTTTACACTCATACCTGCACTATTAGTTGCTCTTAGGGTGCGGAAGTGTGCGGCGGAGATGGTTCGCGCCACGTCAAGAGGGAGATGCCCGGCCCCCTCGAGCAAGGCCTTGGCGTGACGCACCTCCACCGCCTCCACTAAGGGCGGAGCGACACACATTCCGCCCTGATCCACACACTGGCTTTCCTCCGCCATCGCCACCGCTGTGACGTGTGCAGGATTTGTTACGACTGCCTGTGGAGGAGAGAAAATATGGTAGAAATTAGACCGAAATATACCAACAACAAAAAATGCCACCCAAAAATAGACCGAAATGTACAAAAAAACACCAAAATAGACCGAAATGTACCAAAAGACACCAAAATAGACCGAAATGTACCAAAAAACACCAAAATAGACCGAACTGTACCAAAAAACACCAAAATAGACCGAAATGTACCAAAAAACATCAAAAATAGACCGAAATGTACCAAAAAACACCAATAGACCGAAATGTACCAAAAAACGTCAAAAATAGACCGAAATGTACCAAAAAACACCAAAATAGACCGAAATGTACCAAAAAACGTCAAAAATAGACCGAAATGTACCAAAAAACGTCAAAAATAGACCGAAATGTACCAAAAAACGTCAAAAATAGACCGAAATGTACCAAGAAACAGCAAAATAGACCAAAAACACTAAAATATAAAAAAAAATAGACCGAAAAAGGTGTCTGGACGATTCGAGCAAATACTTTTTCGGTAAAATTTGGGTGGTGGGCTTTCAACGCTTTGAGACTTAGTTTTGGTGAATAGTTTTGATGTGTCTGGAATGACTCTGGCACTCGTTTTTGTTGGAATAAATGTTTGTTTACATGTGTGTGGATCCCCGCCCCACAAACCTTGCCCCGCTTCTCACTGCCCTACCGTAGATAAAAGTGAAGTCGCCAGGCGCCAAATATTACGAATTATAGCATCACTACTGATTTTTATGTGCCACTGAAGATGTTACACAGTAGTTTATATCATGGCTGTATAATCTACCCTGTTTCAGCGGTTTTATGCTTTGTAGCTGCAAATATAACTGTTGCGCATTTTGCTTCTCACGTTTTTCTTCGCGCGATGACAGACAGTAGCTGATCACCTTTCGGGCGGCAGGACACAGACTTGCCAGATCTTTCAAATTTGAATAGAATTTATTTTCACGTTGGCAGAGGAATTTTTATATATCCAAGCATCTTCCGCAGCTAATATATATAGCGACTTGTTTTACTTTACCTCTAATTTCCCTGAATTCCCCAGAGTGGCGACTCAACTGTTGGGTTAAAATACTAGCTGGCGACTTTACTGTAGTAGGTATAGTGAGGTCGCCACTCGGTTTTATTTTTGTAATTTGTTCATTTATAGCCCTACTATGACACAGATGAAGACACAAAATGACACAGACTCTCCAGATAGCCCCTTCTAACTGTCCTGAAATCATGGATGTAGAAATGTAAGTATTAACGCCACCACACGTCTGTAAATAACAAAGAAACGTAGAACTGGCGACTTCACTGTTATCTACGGTAGTATTGATGGAAACTTTGTTTGCAAACAATGTTTCCCAACTGTTTCCAAAGGTTGCAAACAATGTTTCCTAAATGTTTCCTGTCCAGACTCCAGTAAACACACTGTCCTGTCCACACTACCACTCACCACCGTCGGCGCTTGCCGACGGGAAGCGCCGTTGCCAGGGTTGTGTCCACACAAACGGTTTTGTTCGGCGGTCAGCGCGCTTCCTGACTTCAAAGTGAGAGTCATGTTTTCTGCATATCGTGTACTCTCACTCGAGATTATGAAATAACCACAGGAGGTTTAGAAAAACTGACCCAACTATCATCTTCATGACACATTTCTGCATATCATAAGCAAGAAAAATATACGAAAACCTTTTTGTGTATTCTAAAAAATATAGCAAAAAGAAATAGTGTATAAACATTTTTCTCACTTTTTTGTCTTCAACTCGCTGCAATTTCCCGACCATTTCTCCCATTTAATTTTTGATCACATATTCGTAATCAGCTGACTTTCTTGGTTCTGATGGTATACGGTACATAGCAATGCAAAAATATCTAGATAGTGAAAACTGCCGATAACTTGAAGCATGTGTTTGGCGCTGACCCGTGAGTGACGGGCATGCCCGCCCAATATTAAACCTGCTGAATGTTGGCGGGCAGCGCCGACGGTTAAATTTTGCTCGTCGGCATCGTGTCCACACTGCCACTTTTGAGTGACGAACACTGTTCGACGGCAAGCGCCGACGGTGGTGAGTGGTAGTGTGGACGGGGCTTTACTGTTGTTCTCAGGAAGTCTGTGAGTGAGGAGGATGCTGCTAGTGTCTGTTATTAGTGACGACACAAACACAGCAAAATCTATTAGACTATCTAAATAAAAGGCTTGTTTTTATAATAGCGGAAAGTTTTGAACCCAGAAATACCCCATTTTTACCCATTTAGCGTGCATATATTGCCTTTGCTTGGGTGTTATATCATGCAATACAGCCCCACACCCTTACATAGCCTTGAATATTGCACGGGAACCCGTAAATTGAGGTAAACAGCAGAAGAAAATAAGAGAAATATGATAAGTGAAGCCAGAAGCTTTTACCTATTTATCTTGCATATATTGTCTTTGTCAATGGGTAATATCATGCAATACAGCCCCACACCCTTTCTTACCCCTTAAGTAGCCTTGAATATTGCACGGGGAGGCGTAAATTGAGGTATAAATGTAACAAGGATAAAAAATTCCAACATGGCCGCTGTGACGTCATCAAGGACTTGATCAGAGCGCCTCTTGATCTTGACATGCAACTCGAGGCTACAACTTTTCCCTTCATAGTCAAATAATGAATAAATCAACACGGATAAAGTAAAATAATGATAAATAGGACACAATAAGCCTAAAAAACTATGAAATAACGAAGAATTAATGAAATATCGAGTTTTAAAAGATGGCCGAAAAAACCGCAAATTCATCACAACAAAAATCGACTTTTTGACGAAGCTCTTATAATTCGCGAAAAAATATGAGCAAATAGTATATGATGTGTGTATCTTATAAACAGTAACAGATCCTCGTTTAATGTTGAAACCAAGAAGCAAAACATGTTTTGTTTTTTCGATAATTTGACCCTTTACACCACTGACTCAGATGTATTCCTTTAGTAAACACGTGAAAAACGCGTCCCATAAACACACACAAACACACTGCGCCTGTAGGCATAGCTAATCACACACACAAAACCTCACCGCTCATTTATAAGGAAGAATAAGATTGACGTTAAAATGTAAACAATTACCTCCTAAAACAAAAAATCAAAATACACTTAGCAGGCCCGTGATTAATACATAAAAAGATGCCGAAATATTGAAATATATTAAAACACACAAAAATCTCCCTATATTTAGTGTAAAAAAAAATTACCCACAAAATATCGGTAAATTGTACGAGTTTACTAACTGATTGAGTCATATTTCTTTTACGTAGGCCTTAAACTCAGATACTTTATATGGAAAGTCTTAAAAGAAACTGCGGTTTTCAATAAGGCAATGTATTCCTATATCGGTGCACGAATAAAAATGTGAGAATTCGTTTTAAATACGTAATTGGCACCTCGTAACCTCAGGATTCCTCAGAGCCAATCAGAGGCCTGGCATCTCTCAACCAATCAGCGTTCAGGAACCAACTGGCGGCCATGTTTGTTGTTTACCCAAGATATAAAAATAGACTTACCCTTAAATACCTTATTTATGGCATATTAGTGATAATAGGAGTATTGTTAGTGATAAATATGTGGTGGACGATAATACATTGCCGCCATATTAGCCTTTCAGCGTAATATTCTCCCTGAAATAAAGGACTGACCTTATTTTGATCTGGTAAATGGAATATTTTGACGTGTTTTCGCTAAGTGTCTCAGGCTGAATACTACAGAGACGTACCCAGGGTATACCTTGATGCGCCTGATCCTAGGTTCGAGTCCCACGTGCCCGAGATTAGCTTCTATGGACCAGTGGCCCGCGCCGTACCCGTGGCCGCGGCGGTACGGGGCTGACGCCGTTATAGTGGACGAGAACTGCGCGTTCGCTCTTTAGGTCAGACACACACACTGCAGCTGCCTCGGCGTCGCACCTTATAATGCAACCACTTTTTCTTTTAATCAACGTTCACACACACACACACACACACACACACACGCACGCACGCACGCACACACACACACACACACACACACAAAGGCGTAACAGCTAGGCGTCCTGTTTCTTTAAATACTACCGTCACGACATTCCAGGGAGGTCGAGGGGAGTGAGGTCAGGTCAGGTGTTATCAACTTCCACCACCACCCTTCCCTAGGTCTCGCGGCCTCGTGTAGCTTCCTCTGCACACACACGCAACACACACACGTACCTGTCACCCTCCTCCTCCTATCTCCTCTGTCTCTCCGCCACGTGTAGGTCTCGCGGCCTCGTGTAGCTTCCTCTGCACGCCCACACTCCGTCACGCCTCCTCCTCCTCCGCCAGTTCAGTTCAGTTGTTGGTCGGGAGTCAGGCCTTTTTCAACGGCACTCCCTGACGTGTGTCTTCTTGCTGTCTGGGTCTTTAATTAGTGGTCTTCTCTTATTCTATCTTATTAGTTTCTTTCTTTTTCTTTCTTCTTATTTTCTCTGGTCATCCAAAAACTGTTGATTGTTCTTTTTGCTTCTTCTACATTCCCCTCTCCGAACAAATACTCCCCCACTATATCCTCTTCCTCCTCTAAGTAAGGTTGTTGTAGCCTCACACTTTTCTTTCTTTCATTACTGTAGGCTGGGCACCATAACAGAAAATGTTTTAAGCCGCCACGCTGAAGCAGCTGAACAACAACAACAACAAACACACGTGACAGGCTGGCAACGACGCTACAGAACACCTGAGAAAACCCGCCGTGCAGGGCAGACTTAGCCAAATATCCCGTACGTAGTGCAGTCAGTTCGTGCACAAGTTTTTTGTTTGTTTGTTTAAAGGATAATGCCTCAGAGCCATGGTGATCTACCGCTGCAGCATTAGTGTTGGGGGAAGCCACCACCCCGGGAGGGGGGTCACAAGCCCCCGGCTAACACCCGGTACCCATTCACTGCTGGGTGGACAAGGGCTCAGGTTTTAAGAAAGACCACCCGTCTGTCTTCGCTCCGCCCGGGGATCGAACCCGGGACTTCTCGGTTGTGAGCCGAGCGTGCTAACCACTACACTACGGAGTTCCCGTAGTTCTTATACGTAGTTCTTAAGTTGTTTCTTATACCTGAAAGTTGTTTCGTAGTGGTCTTATTTTTAGTCCATCTGGGTGTCCAGCACAGCCTCCTCAATGCTAGAACCAGCGGCGGGCACAGCCCTGACCAGACACCAGTGGCGTCGTTTGGGTATGGCAAGGTGTGGCACTCGCCATACCTTGGCTTAAAAAAAAAAAAAAAAAAAAAAAAAAAAAAAAAAAATTCGTTTTGGCTTTATCTGAGCCCAGCCAGCAGCCAGCCGCTGTAGTGGAGCGCTGCTCTTTTGAATATTCATGTGCTTTCCCTGCCAGCCTCCGTTTTGAAAACTGGAGAGCGGGACAGACAGGTTTCTGCTCTGGCTATGTCAGAGTTAACAGGCCTCGTTGTTGTGCGGGTGGGTAAACAAATGACCCTGTTTAACTGTAACAATTAAACTGATAACTGTTAACAATTGACACTGTTTAACTGTAACAATTAAACTGATAACTGTTAACAATTGACACTGTTTAACTGTAACAATTAAACTGATAACTGTTAACAATTGACACTGTTTAACTGATAACAATTAAACTGATAACTGTTAACAATTGACACTGTTTAACATTGACAAGCTAGCTGGCTAGCTTTTAGCTTCACAATGGGTCCAGTTCTTCACTCAATAATACGTGTGTAGGGTAAGCATGTCTATTCTCAACAATTACAGTAGGAATTGTACTAAATTGAGGCCAGTGGCCTAACACTAATTTGTGTACGAGTAAGTTATAGGCCTATGTGTGCAGTGCAAACATGCCTTTGATGTCTCACTTTTACTAGGTGACTGCTAGGCATGGCAGGTAAAAAAGGAAAAATGGACATAAGGACCTTTTTTGGTCAGGAGAGGGCATCGGGAGGTCCCAAGGCAGGAGAGACAAGTCCAGGGACAAAGGTGAGGTCTTACAATAATGGTGATTTTAACAGTGCAGTTCAGAATTCAGTAATCCCATACTTCATAGAGTTTAGAATAGCTAAATCTGTTTTGTTTTGTTTCAAAGGAGATTGAACCAGGTCCAGCTGCTGCTAGATCAGACAGCAACAGTGACAGCAGGCCTACTGACTGACAGTGCAGTTGAAGGCAGTGAAGACATAAGCAAATCGAAAAACAACAACCCAGTACAACCCATTGTGAGCCCATTCCCCACGAGGAATGGGAGAAGGTTTAACACGCAGATTTACAAGAGTTCCCCACGAGGAATGGGAGAAGGTTTAACACGCAGATTTACAAGAGTTCCCCACGAGGAATGGGAGAAGGTTTAACACGCAGATTTACAAGAGTTCCCCACGAGGAATGGGAGAAGGTTTAACACGCAGATTTACAAGAGTTCCCCACGAGGAATGGAGAAGGTTTAACACGCAGATTTACAAGAGTTCCCACGAGGAATGGGAGAAGGTTTAACACGCAGATTTACAAGAGTTCCCCATGAGTAATGGGAGAAGGTTTAACACGCAGATTTACAAGAGTTCCCCACGAGGAATGGGAGAAGGTTTAACACGCAGATTTACAAGAGTTCCCCACGAGTAATGGGAGAAGGTTTAACACGCAGATTTACAAGAGTTCCCCATGAGTAATGGGAGAAGGTTTAACACGCAGATTTACAAGAGTTCCCCACGAGTAATGGGAGAAGGTTTAACACGCAGATTTACAAGAGTTCCCCACGAGTAATGGGAGAAGGTTTAACACGCAGATTTACAAGAGTTCCCCATGAGTAATGGAGAAGGTTTAACACGCAGATTTACAAGAGTTCCCACGAGGAATGGGAGAAGGTTTAACACGCAGATTTACAAGAGTTCCCCACGAGGAATGGGAGAAGGTTTAACACGCAGATTTACAAGAGTTCCCCACGAGGAATGGGAGAAGGTTTAACACGCAGATTTACAAGAGTTCCCCACGAGTAATGGGAGAAGGTTTAACACGCAGATTTACAAGAGTTCCCCATGAGTAATGGGAGAAGGTTTAACACGCAGATTTACAAGAGTTCCCCACGAGGAATGGGAGAAGGTTTAACACACAGATTTACAAGAGCTCCCCACGAGGAATGGGAGAAGGTTTAACACGCAGATTTACAAGAGTTCCCCACGAGTAATGGGAGAAGGTTTAACACGCAGATTTACAAGAGTTCCCCATGAGTAATGGGAGAAGGTTTAACACGCAGATTTACAAGAGTTCCCCATGAGGAATGGGAGAAGGTTTAACACGCAGATTTACAAGAGTTCCCCATGAGGAATGGGAGAAGGTTTAACACGCAGATTTACAAGAGTTCCCCATGAGTAATGGGAGAAGGTTTAACACGCAGATTTACAAGAGTTCCCCATGAGGAATGGGAGAAGGTTTAACACGCAGATTTACAAGAGTTCCCCATGAGGAATGGGAGAAGGTTTAACACGCAGATTTACAAGAGTTCCCCACGAGTAATGGGAGAATGTTTAACACGCAGATTTACAAGAGTTCCCCATGAGTAATGGGAGAAGGTTTAACACGCAGATTTACAAGAGTTCCCCATGAGGAATGGGAGAAGGTTTAACACGCAGATTTACAAGAGTTCCCCACGAGTAATGGGAGAAGGTTTAACACGCAGATTTACAAGAGTTCCCCATGAGGAATGGGAGAAGGTTTAACACGCAGATTTACAAGAGTTCCCCACGAGTAATGGGAGAAGGTTTAACACGCAGATTTACAAGAGTTCCCCACGAGTAATGGGAGAAGGTTTAACACGCAGATTTACAAGAGTTCCCCACGAGGAATGGGAGAAGGTTTAACACGCAGATTTACAAGGAACATGAATGGATTGAGTACTCCATGCCAAAGGACAGTGTGTTTTGTTTCGCGTGCAGGCACTTTGGTGGGGTGTCAACAGCCCAAGGGGACAGGCTTGGAAACAGAGTCTTTATCGACAAGGGATTTTCCTGCTGGAAGAATATGCACAGCCAACTTAGAGAGCACAGCAAAAGCAAGCGGCACATCAGTGCAGTTGTGGAATGGATTGATTTGAAAGCAATAAGTGCCGGGCACAGACAGTCTATAGCATTTGCTATAGATTCCAACAGGTCAGAGGAGATTCGGAAGAACAGAGATCACCTTAAAGCACTGCTCAATGTAACATCCCTGCTGGGTCGTCAGGGCCTTCCCTTCCGAGGGCACAGTGAAGAGGATGAGAATGTTGCAAATCGTTTGCACAATATGTCACTTTATGAGGTTAGAATCACTGACAATTAAGAACGTTTCATTCATTTCCCCCCCTTGCATTCATGCAGTGTTTTCGTAGAAAGAGTGTTTTTACTTGTGTGAAATTTCGGGCAAATCAACAACTCTGCCCCCCCAAACCAACGAGTCCCCATACGCCTATGGGTGTAGGTGCGCGACGGTGGTTTGAAATGTTTATATCCATATAAAATGAATCGGTTTGTGAATGAGAATTTGCTTCCAAATATACGTCAGATTGCAGGAAATGCATGCAAAAACTTAAAATAAAATTTTGGGGCCCTTGAGTGGGCCCCAGACCCCACGGCGTGAAGGGCTTCGCACCTACGTCAGTCCTGAGATGTTACAAGTGATAAAGCAACCCGTGCAAACATAAGTTTAAAGCCTACCTAGCCTAGGGGTGATGGGCGTGGGAAAAATTTGCATTTTGGGTAACGGCCCCAAAAAGGTTGGGAACCACTGCTCTATAGGAAGAAAGGCAATAGAATATACATTGTCACGATCGGTGACACGAGGTCGCCACCCCAGGCCATGCCCCAGGGACACGTGGGTCTAGTTAAGTTATTTCAGGATATTCAAAACCAGGTCAACATATGAAATCCTTATATAATTAGCACGCTTAACTCCAATTCCTGGGTGCAACATCAAATAACCACTTGAATTAAATGTAGTTGTTGTGGTCAATAAAACTACCTAACTAACTGTGGTATGTGTTTTTGTGTGTGTTTTTTTAGCAGTATACAGAGTGGGGCGCGCTCTCTCTCTCTCTCTCTCTCTCTCTCTCTCTCTCTCTCTCTCTCTCTCTCTCTCTCTCTCTCTCTCTCTCTCTCTCTCTCTCTCTCTCTCTCTCTCTCTCTCTCTCTCTCTCTCTCTCTCTCTCTCTCTCACCATGCAGCACGTCACAGAAGATTCACAGATAGGGATACCACGCGCAACGCTGCATGAGCTCACCCACTCTCACTTTCCGTCTCTCTCTAACCTCCAGCCTCTACACTCAAACACCTTAAGAACACTTCTAACTGAGCCTCAACACACAAAACACCTTAAGAACACTTCTAACTGAGCCTCAACACACAAAACACCTTAAGAACACTTCTAACTGAGCCTCAACACACAAAACACCTTAAGAACACTTCTAACTGAGCCTCAACACACAAAACACCTTAAGAACACTTCTAACTGAGCCTCTACACACAAACACCTTAAGAACACTTCTAACTGAGCCTCAACACACAAAACACCTTAAGAACACTTCTAACTGAGCCTCTACACACAAACACCTTAAGAACACTTCGAACTGAGCCTCTACACACAAACACCTTAAGAACACTTCTAACTGAGCCTCTACACACAAACACCTTAAGAACACTTCTAACTGAGCCTCAACACACACAAACACCTTAAGAACACTTCTAACTGAGCCTCTACACACAAAACACCTTAAGAACACTTCTAACTGAGCCTCTACACACAAAACACCTTAAGAACACTTCTAACTGAGCCTCAACACACAAAACACCTTAAGAACACTTCTAACTGAGCCTCTACACACAAAACACCTTAAGAACACTTCTAACTGAGCCTCAACACACAAAACACCTTAAGAACACTTCTAACTGAGCCTCTACACACAAAACACCTTAAGAACACTTCTAACTGAGCCTCTACACACAAAACACCTTAAGAACACTTCTAACTGAGCCTCTACACACAAAACACCTTAAGAACACTTCTAACTGAGCCTCAACACTCAAAACACCTTAAGAACACTTCTAACTGAGCCTCTACACACAAACACCTTAAGAACACTTCTAACTGAGCCTCAACACTCAAAACACCTTAAGAACACTTCTAACTGAGCCTCTACACACAAACACCTTAAGAACACTTCTAAGGCCCGGTTCACACTTCACGTATTTGCTACGTGAGTCTTGTTATCGTGACGTCACGATGACGTTACCTCGTCTCACTGGTCGATCACTCCCGCTCGCTCATATCAGAAAACATTGCAGTATAAAACCTCCTTGCTTTCCTTACTTCCTCCCTTTTGTACCCCATGACACACCTATTACTCCCTTCTCTATATCCCCCTTCACTCCCTGGCCTACCTATATAGCGCTATAATTCCTGACAACAGCGCTATTGCAAAGGTTATAAGTGGATTCTGTATAGCAGGGTTCACAGCTGTTGCCACATGTCGCAGTCGTCACGCTATTTTTCAAGTCACTAATAATTACTACCTATTGCACGGCCTGTAGAGGGTGTTGGTGGCGTAGCGTGATGCTGTAGGAAGGATGGTATATAGTAGCTACTAGAGGGGCACGTGAGAGGGTTAGAACTAGAGAACACGAGAAATAAAGCATTAAAATATACAGAGGTAGTGGTGGTGGTGGAGCTTACAGTCAAGCAGCGGTGCCGCTGTTCCGCCTTCAAGCAGCGGAACACAATATTGTCACATCATGTATGTCTTCCATTACTAATATTGTCTTCCAGAATCACTGATAATAAATATATTTTAAATCAGACCTTGGAAACAGCATTATTTTGATATTGCAAAACTTAGTTACGTATAATGTTCTATAAATTGTGGCACCACCGCTCACGCAGCCCGCCAAAAGATCTGGAGGCTCCAATTCTTTTGCCTCCAGACGCACGTCTTTCAAGGTCACACAAGCAGGAAGTGACGTCACGATGACGTCACGTTGGCAAGACGGACGTAGCAATTACGTATAGTCTGAACCCCGCCGCATAACGGAGTCTCAACATCACAATCACCAAAGAGCTTCAACAGAGCCTCATCCCACACAATACTTCCCACCTACTCTCACTTCCCGTAAATACAGACAACTCGACATCGGTGAACCAATATGCAGAAAAACAAGCTTCACAAAATACTCACAAAACCATCGTATCGAGGGTTGGAAGGAGGACTTACAAACCTCCCAACGTGATGACCACGCCCGACACAGCGGCTCCTCTACTACTACTACTACTACTACTACTACTACTACTACTACTACTACTACTTCTTCTACTATCACTACTACTACTACTACTACTACTACTACTACTACTACTACTACTACTTCTTCTACTATCACTACTACTACTACTACTACTACTACCACTACTACTACTACTACTACCACTACTACTACTACTACTACTACTACTACTACTACTACTACTACTTCTTCTACTATCACTACTACTACTACTACTACTACTACTACTACTACTACTACTACTACTACTACTACTACTACTACTACTACTACTACTACTTACTACTACTACCACTACTACTACTACTACTACTACTACTACTACTACTACTACTACTACTACTACTACTACTACTACCACTACTACTACTACTACTACTACTACTACTACTACTACTACTACTACTACTACTACTACTACTACCACTACTACTACTACTACTACTACTACCACTACTACTACTACTACTACCACTACTACTACTACAGATAATGAAGGAGGACTTACAAACCTCCCAACGTGATGACCACGCCCGACACAGCGGCTCCTCACACAACACGATACGCGTGGGATGTCTTCTCTCTTGTCTCTCATGTCAGTGTTATCTCTATCCAGTCTCTCTTGTCTCTTGTCTCTCATGTCAGTGTTATCTCTATCCAGTCTCTCTTCTCTCTTGTCTCTCATGTCAGTGTTATCTCTATCCAGTCTCTCTTGTCTCTTGTCTCTCATGTCAGTGTTATCTCTATCCAGTCTCTCTTGTCTCTTGTCTCTCATGTCAGTTGTTATCTCTATCCAGTCTCTCTTGTCTCTTGTCTCTCATGTCAGTGTTATCTCTATCCAGTCTCTCTTGTCTCTTGTCTCTCATGTCAGTGTTATCTCTATCCAGTCTCTCTTCTCTCTTGTCTCTCATGTCAGTGTTATCTCTATCCAGTCTCTCTTCTCTCTTGTCTCTCATGTCAGTGTTATCTCTATCCAGTCTCTCTTCTCTCTTGTCTCTCATGTCAGTGTTATCTCTATCCAGTCTCTCTTGTCTCTTGTCTCTCATGTCAGTGTTATCTCTATCCAGTCTCTCTTGTCTCTTGTCTCTCATGTCAGTGTTATCTCTATCCAGTCTCTCTTCTCTCTTGTCTCTCATGTCAGTGTTATCTCTATCCAGTCTCTCTTGTCTCTTGTCTCTCATGTCAGTGTTATCTCTATCCAGTCTCTCTTGTCTCTTGTCTCTCATGTCAGTGTTATCTCTATCCAGTCTCTCTTGTCTCTTGTCTCTCATGTCAGTGTTATCTCTATCCAGTCTCTCTTCTCTCTTGTCTCTCATGTCAGTGTTATCTCTATCCAGTCTCTCTTGTCTCTTGTCTCTCATGTCAGTGTTATCTCTATCCAGTCTCTCTTGTCTCTTGTCTCTCATGTCAGTGTTATCTCT
>JACEEZ010001516.1:35018-37518 GCA_016584305.1 Chionoecetes opilio | reverse complement strand
TCTTAATTAAGCCTCTTTTCCCTTCTTTCAATAGGTCAAAAAAGGGTCAGTAATAAGGGCTTCTATAACGACCCTTTAACAACCTAAAAATAGTGTTGAAATTAGCAACTACAGACTAATTACTGCAATCAAGGGTTGGGAATCACATCTGCGCCAGGCCATTGTTTACATCTAGGCATGCTGAGAAAATTAAGAGCTTGAGCCGGAGATATAAAACGAGGAATAAGAGCTAGAGCCTGAGATGTAAAACGAGGAATAAGAGCTTGAGCCTGAGATGTAAAACGAGGAATAAGAGCTAGAGCCTGAGATATAAAACAGGAATAAGAGCTTGAGCCTGAGATATAAAACGAGGAATAAGAGCTTGAGCCTGATATATAAAACGAGGAATAAGAGCTTGAGCCTGAGATATATAACGAGGAATAAGAGCTTCAGCCTGAGATATATAACGAGGTATAAGAGCTTGAGCCTGAGATATATAACGAGGTATAAGAGCTTGAGCCTGATATATAAAACGAGGAATAAGAGCTTGAGCCTGAGATATATAACGAGGTATAAGAGCTTGAGCCTGAGATATAAAACGAGGAATAAGAGCTTGAGCCTGAGATATAAAACGAAGAATAAGAGCTAGAGCCTGATATATAAAACGAGGAATAAGAGCTTGAGCCTGAGATATAAAACGAAGAATAAGAGCTAGAGCCTGATATATAAAACGAGGAATAAGAGCTTGAGCCGGAGATGTAAAACGAGAAATAAGAGCTTGAGCCTGAGATATAAAACGAGAATTTACGATATTCGATTAATTTTTACGTGATTTTAATATCTCAGTTGGTATTTAAGCTGCCTTTGTTATGTTTATGGCGTAGCAATGCGGTAATTAACGCTATGGAAAGGTATCTGAGGTAATTAGGATATTAACAGGTGAATATTAACAGGTACAATAAGACATTGATAGCTAAGTAAGACTTTAACTGCCAAATATTAACAGACAAAACATGAAACTAAGCCTTCACGCCCAGATCTTTCCTTGGCGTTATAAAATGGTCTGTTGTCAGCCATAAAATAAGGAAAAGTCACTGAATATACCACAGTAGTTAGTGGACAAGGATACTAAACAGGTCATAGCTATAAAACATTGCTTACACTCACTACAAATCGTCTAATGGTACACAAATTACAATGGCAACTAGGGGGGGGGGCACTCAGTAGAGCGCATACCTCCGCCCGAATATTTCATCAATTGGTTGTCATGGCAACAGTTGTCAATAGATTTCATCCAAAATTAAATCAGTTCTTCCTTATACCAAATAGACTTGGTATACCGAGTTTGGTCCAAATCTATTGGTAACGTTTTGAGAAATCCTGTACACTAACTAACAGACAGACAGACAGACAGACAGACAGACAGACACAGACAGACAGACAGACAGACAGACAGACAGACAGAGACAGACAGACAGACAGACAGACAGACAGACAGACAGATGGGGGTGAAAACATAACCCCTCCAACTACGTAGGCGGAGGTAATTACGTTCAGGGCCTCAAGGGGTTAACAGGTACATATTAACAGGTACATATTAACAGGTACATATTAACAAGTACATATTAACAGGTACATATTAACAGGTACATATTAACAGGTACATATTACAGGTACATATTAACAGGTACATATTAACAGGTACATATTAACAGGTACATATTAACAAGTACATATTAACAGGTACATATTAACAGGTACATATTAACAAGTACATATTAACAGGTACATATTAACAGGTACATATTACAGAGTACATATTAACAGGTACAATTAACAGGTACATATTAACAAGTACATATAACAGGTACATATTAACAGACATATAACAGGTACATATTAACAGGTACATATTAACAAGTACATATTAACAGGTACATATTAACAGGTACATATTAACAGTACATATTAACAGGTACATATTAACAAGTACATATTAACAGGTACATATTAACAGGTACATATTAACAAGTACATATTAACAGGTACATATTAACAGGTACATATTAACAAGTACATATTAACAGGTACATATTAACAGGTACATATTAACAAGTACATATTAACAGGTACATATTAACAAGTACATATTAACAGGTACATATTAACAGGTACATATTAACAAGTACATATTAACAGGTACATATTAACAGGTACATATTAACAAGTACATATTAACAGGTACATATTAACAGGTACATATTAACAAGTACATATTAACAGGTACATATTAACAGGTACATATTAACAGGTACATATTAACAGGTACATATTAACAGGTACATATTAACAGGTACATATTAACAGGTACATATTAACAGGTACATAATAACAGGTAAGCAAGACACTAACAGGTCAACAAGAAGTCAGTCCTTGTTAATGATGTAGTGACGCAATGCAATCATAATGAATGAAATGCTACAAAGTTATATATTTGTTCATAAATCTTCATATTTAAGGT
>JACEEZ010001516.1:15000-20000 GCA_016584305.1 Chionoecetes opilio | reverse complement strand
CTCGTCATTCTTGGCCCGCTGGTGGGAGTGAGGGAGAAAGGAGGGAGGAAGGGACGAATGAAGGGGAGAGAGAGAGAGAGAGAGAGAGAGGGAGGGGAAGATTATGAATGAGGGAGAGGAGAGAGAGAGAGAGAGAGGGAGGGGAAGATTATGAATGAGGGAGAGAGAGAGAGAGAGAGAGAGAGAGAGAGAGAGAGAGAGAGAGAGAGAGAGAGAGAGATCGTTCACAATGAATGGAAAGCATAAATAAAGATAAAAACGCCACGCTCTTGACGAATCTTTCCCTCTTTCATAATTTTGTTTTTCATCAGAATACCAGGAACTTGTTTGTAAATAGACTTATGATCAGAATTTGCAGATTTATTTTGGTAGATATCGTATTATCATATTGATCGCGTCTTTGGCTGAGCTGGATTGACCTTTCCAAATGGGAATATAATATAAAAAAAGAGAATGAGTGGAAGACTAAAATATCGAAAAAAGAACTGTGTCTATATCTGACCATTACATGATAATACTACGTTCCTATTATGTATCTTTCTTGTCTGTTTGTATCCTCTCTAACCCCCTTTGCTTTTTTTCATATCATTCCTTCTCCTCTCCTTATATTCCCCTTTCTAATCTCATTGTCCAGGATCATCGTACGCCTACGAGCGTGACAGAATGGAGGAATAACCAATCTTTTCCAACACCTTTATACCTTTTTCCCTTTAATTTAGTTCTTATATATTTTCCCTCTTACGTCTCATTCAGCCTCACTCTTTTTTTTCCATATTTTTCTTTTTTACGTTTGAGCCTATAGCGCCTGTAGACTTTTTTTAATATTTTTTCCCCCATGCGTCTGATTCAGTAAACCTCTTTTTAATGTCACTTTTTTATTTTTACATTTGAGCCTGTAGCACCTGCAGACTTTTTTATTTTCTTTATTTTTCCCTTGAGTCTCATTCAGTCTCCCTCTTTTCCTCCCTCTTTTTCTTTTTTACGTTTGAGCCTATAGCGCCTGTAGTCATTTTCATTTTCATGTTCGTATATTTCCCAGCTTATGACCGTCTATCCTACCTCTCCTGTCTACCTGTCTACCTGGCTTGGTAAAACACGTAGGCATTGTTAATTAAGCTTATGGTAGACCTGAAACTTACCTGTTGAATCCACGGCTCTTCGTACCCCCTTGATTAAGGGCAACAGAGGATTTTCAGAGTCTCACTAACGCTTGATTTATGTCCTTGTGTCCTTGGAGTTGATGGCCGTGAGACAAAGAAGAGACGGCGGTGAGAGAGCAAACTTCTGTGTCTTTGCTGTGATTGCTGAGTTATTATGCCTTATATCTCCACCACTGGGGAGGCGGTAGCGGAGTGGTTAGCGTCTCCGACTGGCATTCTCGGTGACCCGAGTTCGATCCCCGAAGAAAACCAAAACCCTTCTGCACCGTCGAGTGGCCTAAGAACACCCACATGCCCTGCCTATCAACTCTATCTTCGATTGCGAGTGCATAGGAGGACACAGGGGGGCGGCATGATCCTCTATAGGCGTCAGTATGAGAATCCTGCCTGCGCCAGCACGGGCGAGGACAACCATCACAGTCCTCAATTGAACCTCCAGAGCCTACCATCCGAGCCCTGGGTCACAACTGCCTACAGGCGCTATAGGCACAGATGTGAAAAAAAAAAAAAAAATTAACCATTGAGGTAGTATTTCTATATTTTGTCTGTGTAGAGAGGTCAATGTACGTAGTGTAATATTACGATTTAGTTTAACCCCTTGAGGCCCAGAACGAAATTTTCATTGTAATGTAACCACCATTCGACGATTTTAATGAACATAAGCAATATTATATAGATATGACCTGCTTAATATCCTTGTCCATTAGCTAATTGGGTTTATATAGTTACTTTTTCGTAGTTTTATGGCTAATAACAGACGATTTCATATAGCAATGGAAAGATCTGGGCATGAAGGGGTTAAATACACACACAAAAAGAACCATGAACACTACAAACAATAGTATCAATAACAATCATACTAATCACCACCTGAATAAAGTAGCCTAACGTGTACGTATATTTTTTCATCGAGTTTCCCAAAATAATGCAAGAAAACAAACATTCCTAAACAAAACACTAATAATTCTACCTCCATACTTACTCCATGACTATCACACAGAGAGACTATGCCGAGAGTCTAGATTAACCGATTTTAGCCGATTTTCCCATCTCTCTCTTGCTCTCTCTCTCTTGCTCTTAGCTAGATCCGATTTTTCAAAAAATGTCATAACATAATTTTCCGCTCAAATTCTACTCATCTAGTTTGTGTAGATACGATTTTTTCCTTTATTAAATTTTGCTTGTAATTTTGCCTATAAGAATTTTTCCTATCATCAATATTTTCCTGATCATAAGTTTGCTGGTAGTTTTTTCAGTTCATGTCATACTTTATAACTTCATTCAGTTCCCATGTTATCCAGTGTTAGCTGATTTTCCATATCTATACAACTATTCGCCCTGTAATAATATTTCTGGCTTAATATCTTCACGCCCAGATCTTTCCTTTGCTATATGAAATCTTATGTTATTAGCCATAAACTACGAAAAAGTGACTAAATAAACCAAATTAGCTAATGGACAAGGATATTAAACAGGTCATACCTATATAATATTGCTTATGTTCATTAAAATCGTCGAATCGTGGTTATATTACAATGAATGTTACGTTCTGGGCCTCAAGGGTGGTTTATGTGTCTTAATCAGGATGAAACAAAAAGTAATGGATACAAACTAGAAAAACATAAATTTTAAAAAGAAGTAGGAAGAAACTGGTTCATAAATAAGGTAGTAGATTATTGGAATGGACTCAAGTCATCAGGTGGTTAGTGCAGAGTCAATAGGGAGTTTTAAAAGTAGGCTACCTAGACAATTTCATGGATGGGGATGAAAGGTGATGTAGGTAGTGTTAAGTATCAGGAGCTACCTCGTGTAGGTCTCGCAGCCTCTTGTAGCTTCCTTATGTTCGTATGTTCTTATGTCTTTGTGGCTTGTTTGAAGGGATCTTTGGTATACGATATACACTCACACTATAACACACAATACCTATTAAGAATTCACCCTGTATTAATGGTTCTTTATTCTAATCGCCTTGGTCTCATCCTCTATAATGCTAAATTCATCTTTATTATATTTGTTCAGCACTGTAATAATGCCGTTTCTGTCTTAATTTGAGTGTCGTTGTGACCGGTTTGAAGGGATCTTTGGTATACTATATAATTTTTACCGTGCCGCTGTTTACCGTTGTTTAACGTTTCTTATGTTCTTATGTGTTTGTGACCGGTTTGAAGAGGTCTTTGGTATACTATATATTTTTCTTCGTGTCGTCGTTGCTTACCGTTGATAAGGTCGTAAGGGTTGTCAGGCATCACCGTCGTGCTATCTACGAAGTCTCCCGTTTGGGTTGATGAAGGTTCGGTTAAGTCTGCTGCGGTTTTCGAAGTTCCTGTGAGGTTTGTTGTTGTTGTTAGGGTAGCGCTGCCTTCCTTAGTGGAGAGGATGGCCGTCACCTGAGGAAGAAGAAATATACACATCAATAATTCGGCTAAGAAAAATTGTCCCCGTAGATAATTAAGATTTGTCCTCGTATAGAATGAAACTTTGTCCACGTAAAGAAGAACAAATTGAGAGAGAGAGAGAGAGAGAGAGAGAGAGAGAGAGAGAGGAGAGAGAGAGAGAGAGAGAGAGAGAGAGAGAGAGAGGAGAGAGAGCGAGAGAGGAGAGAGAGAGAGAGAGAGAGAGAGAGAGAGGAGAGAGAGAGGAGAGAGGAGAGAGAGAGAGAGAGAGAGAGAGAGAGAGAGAGAGAAGAGAGGGGAGATGAGAGAGAGAAGAGAGAGAGAGGAGAGCAGAGAGAGATGAGAGAGAGAGAGGAGGGGGAGAGAGAGAGAGAGAGAGAGAGAAGTAATGTGTGTGACTGTGTGTGTGTGTGTGTGTGTGTTTACTTGGCTGGCCTTTTCATCGGCAGTGAGTGTTCGGAGCAACATATGAGCTGGGTGGCGAGCTGGGTGGAGCCGTGTGCTGTATGAGATTGGGGGCCCGTGAGCCAGGTAGAAGGGAGGGGGTGGAGACAGTAGTGTGTGTTGGGGTGGATGTGGGAGGGAATATGAAGTTAAGGAAGGGAGGCAAGGAGTGTGTTTGTTGATGGGTAGGGGTGGGAGGATGGGAAGGAAGGGAAAGGAAGGGTAAGGTAAAAGCTTGTGTTTGTGCGTAGGAGAGAATGGGAAGGAAGGGAAAGCGTGTTTTTTATGTGTCAATGTGTGGAAGGAAGGAAGGAAGGAAGGGAAAGAGTGTTTTTATGTGTATCAGTGTGTGTGTGTGTGTGTGTGCGTGTGTGTGGGTGTGGGTGTAGAAGGAAGGAAGGATGGGAAGGAGTGTATGTGAGGGAGGGGGGAAGGGAGAATGGAAAGGAAGGAAGTTGGGATGGCATAAACCGAAAATATTTATATAGAAAGAAGAAAGTTTTAGGTTAATGGATACAGTTTATTTGTACTGGAAGATATTATTTAAGATATACATAAATTTTGCCAAAGTTTTGCAGTTCATGCATATGGAAGGAAGCTAAGACTATTGTTTGGGGTTGTCATTCATCCTACATAGTCATTAGAGATGGAAATGAAGACGTGGAAACAATACATTGAAGAGTGTAGAGGCACTGTGTAAAGATTTAGATTTAGGTAATAAAAAAATAATATAATACAGAAAACATCAATAATGATCAAATATAACAAAAATAAAGCTATTCAAAGAAAAAAAAGGAAAAAAACAACTGTTCTGTAGATGTACAAAAGAACACACGATATATAGGAATGTAGTACAACAATTACATATTACTCTTAATTGTGTACGTGTATGTATATTGGTATCTCTCTCACTCTCTCTCATTCTCTTACTCTCTTTCTCAACCAGGTCCACCCCAACTTAACATAAGACACGTCCCCTTTCCCCTCCCTTTCTCTATCATTC
>JACEEZ010001516.1:0-7500 GCA_016584305.1 Chionoecetes opilio | reverse complement strand
ATCCTTCTTTTTGTTGCCTTATTTTATTTTATTTTTTTGCTTCCTCAATATCCACTTTCTTTTTCTTGTTCATGCCTATATTCGTGTCTTTAATATCTCATCTCCTGTAACCTTGGTCCTTCTTACTCTTCTTCTTTTTCTTCTCTTTACTTCTTTTTCTTCTCCATCTTCTTTTTCTTTTCCCTCTTCTTCTTTTTCTTCTCCATCTTCTTTTTCTTCTCTTTTCTTCTTTTTCTTCTCTTTACTTCTTCTTTATCTTCTCTTTACTTCTTTTTCTTTGCCCTTTTCTTCTTCTTTTTCTTCTTCCTTTTTCTTTTTCTTCTCCCTCTTCTTCTTTATCTTCTCCATCTTCTTTTTCTTTTCCCTCTTCTTTTTTCTTTTCTCTTTTCTTTTTCTTCTTTTCACGTGTCTTAGATCTTCTTCATTCCTCTTATTTTTTTTTTCCTGGCCTTTTATATATCTTTCATTATTTTCTTGCTTGGTTTTTTTCCCTTCTTCAAGAGTCATTTTATTTGCCTTCATATGCAACATCTTTTTCGTTTGGGTCTTTCTTTCCCTTCCTTTCTTTATTTCATTCCATAATTTTGTGTCAATGTTTGTGTCGCTATCATATAAGATTTTTTTTCTGATCTTTCCTCCTTTAATCATAATCATTGTAAATCTTTCTATGCTACACTAGTATTCTTTTGAAAGATTTAGAAATTGTGTTTGTTTTATCATATTTTTTCATTATTACCACACCACCACACCAACACCAAGAACTCAAACTTTTCTTTCTTAAACTTCTCTTGTTCTAAATCACCAAGCTTCATCCCCTTCTTCATCATCTCTTCTTCATCATCATGTTTCTTCTTCCTCCCTCTCGTTCTGTTCCTTCTTCTCCCTCTCCTTCGCCCCTCCCATTAAATTTTAGAGACTTTTCTTTTTCTGAGACTTTACTTTAGTCTTTCCTACTCTTCTTCTTCCTTCTCATCTTCTTCCTCTGTTATCATCATTATCATCATCATCATTATTTTCAGTATTCATATTCATCCCTGAAGACAATAAAACTTAAATATTCATGCCTTCCCCTCTCTCGAGGGTGTAGTAAAAAGACGACTGGAAGGTTAGTACCATTGGGGGCGAAGGGGAGAGGGGGGGGGGCTGGAATCCTTGCATCTGAAACACACCTCTCTCTCTCTCCTCCGTTTTTCTTTATTATTATTATTATTACTACTCCCAGTAAAAACATTAGGGTATTGTTATCATCACTTCTCTTATAACTTGAAATTATTAAGTATGTCAATATATAAGTATATTTCAATAGTCCACCTAAGTCCACAAGAGACAACGAAATTATCATAGCATGAGGTCCATAAAAGAGCTTCGGCTTAATGGACCGTGGCCTGTATGACTGTATAATTGATTATGAAAAATTATTGTATTACACCAAGCCAAATAAACTATTAAGTATCAAGTATATCCTCTATTCCAACTGAACAAGAAAATTAAACCAGAGGTGGCATTTTTTATCTTCCATTCTTTTAAATGTTGATACTTTCTTGTTACAGTTTCAAGGTTTCTCTTCAATGGCACTGATTATAATTATTTGTCTTTTTCTAATTATTGTTTGTCGCTAACCTTTTGCTGTAGTAAAAAAAAATCCAGAATATATTTATGTCCTTGCCCCTGCAATATACATGATGGTCTGCAATGTCAATTTCATACATTTTGCAAGACCATAATATTCATACATATTCCCACCCATGAAAACGACAAAACGCTCTAGTACATTTCCTCTAAGGAATACAGTTAAACTTTCAAACCCTGATATGGTTTAAATCTTTGGGCGGTGTAGTGATATACACTTTTAGTTGCCGATGTAAATAAAAAACAAGTATATATTGAAACTGAAGGACAATCGCATAGAGACGCAGCGGAGAAGCGTTTGTTGAAGCGACGGACCCAAAGGGCTAGTAGTCGGTGGGCAAGGACCCTCAAAAAAACTTTATGGCATTTTTGTTCAAAGTGGCAACCTTGCTAGAAAGATCACTATGGTTATAAGGTTTAGAAACACCCCGTTGCCAAAATGCATTTACCTTTATGGTCAAATTTTGAGGCAAGGTCATTTTTTTGCATTTTCCCTCTTTTATGTGAAACTTAAAAAGAAATGTAAGGTTTGGCAAAAAAACATGGAGGATTAATGATTTACAAGGGTTTTAAGTTGCAAAAAAAAAGGTAATTTGTGAAGGAAATTAAGATTTTGAAGGGCTCATTACTCCATTATAAATCGAAATACACACAAAGTAAAGTCCTTTTAATGTCACTTTTCCTGAAAATAAACCTTCTTCATAAGAAAGCACTACGATGGTTAGGAATATTTTTCCCTGTTCCAATACCATAGCAAATTTATTATCCAGACCATGTCCACTGCCTGCGATGTTAAGCATCCGTTCTGCATCACACCGCATGATTCAACATCAACATCGATTAAACCCGCATGATTCACCCAGCATGATTTCTTCCCATGTCAGCAAAGGAAGAGACAGTATCCCAACCAGTTATGGCATGGAAGCAAGTACTTTCCCTCCACTACTTGTCCAGGAAGTTTTTGGGTTGATGACGTGAAACTGGAAAAATTTCCCTTGCTCTTTGGAGGTGCCGCTCATCAACCACACTTAGCATGGTCTGTCCCTGGTAAAGTGAATGAACAAGAAGAGGACGTCTGTGTCACCACACTTGACGATTATGCTTTCAAATCCAGCATCAATGGCTTCAAGGGCATGAAGGATGTCCGCCTCCTCGTGGTTTGCCTGTAGTGTTGGGATGACTCCCCGTGTTGTCGAATATCCGTCTGGTTTGCTGCCGCCAACAACTATCTCCTTCTCTGTCATTGTGCTTGGCAAGTTTGCCACTTTGGAACATGGCAATGTCTTCCTTGTTTTCATCGAAAAACGATGAAGTTCATCCACGATTGGGGAAGTGGAAGATCTTCCCGGTCGATCACCTTTCGTGTTGGTCTATTCATCTGCCCAGCTCTTTTGGTCCTCGTAGCTGACTTGATAGATAAAGTCCTGTACTGGTCAAACACAACATCAATCCTGGAAACCATGCCGCTGAACTGCTTCACCACAGTCTTCTCGAAGTTTTTAGCATAGTCACCGAAGGTCGTGCGTGCACTTTGGTGACTTCTGTAAGGACTGAATCATTGCATGGCCATCGATTATAATGCATGTTTTTCCTGTTGTATCCTTTGACTGTCTCTACACCAAGATCAGTTGTTAGCAAGGGAAGCATGGCAGACTTCTGGGTACTGTTCATCTTTTTATCTGTGTTTGCCAAACTAAGTGGTCAGACTCTTGGAGCATGACAGTTCATGCTCCAGTACTTTGTGAAGATTTACTACTTACCCAGCTTGTGACGCATTGAACAGTCTTTGTATCAGTTGCCTGTCCGCTTTGATTGTCTTGGTGACCCTCTGCTTTAGATCTTGCACAGGTGTTTTGTACAGCGTTGCAAATGTCTTTGACTTCTGGCGTTTCTGGCGATCGAAAAAGGTACAGTCGTCTCCACTAATCTCTCTTTTACATTCAGTAACACGACATCTTCCCCTCTGTCTTTGGCAGTGAGGAGGTCTGCAGTTACCTCTTATGTGGCAATGTCAGTGATCTCAGCCTTGTCACAGAAGCGCATGTGTCTTCTTGATTGGATGTTGTGAACACTTTGAATCGACGAAACTGGGCCTCAGTCCTGTTTCATTTTGGATGGAAGACCATCTTTCCGAGTTGAGAAATCTTCTTCAGAGTCGTCTTTGCGAAGGCCAAAGAGATGCAAAGTGTCTTCCGATATCTGGGACCTCGCGTACCAAGTTGTGCAAAACTGAAGATGTGATGATGAGTTGTAAAGATGGGAGTTATTCAGGAGTCACTGAATATATGCTATATATGCTACTCTATATACTGCTCGCTGTGGTCGCGGTTCAAAGTGGCCACTTTGAACCGACTTAAGGTCTGTCACAATGACATCCTTAAGAGGCTTCTGGGGCTACTCAGGTAGTCCAGCTCGTCCTTGGCCTTCGGGGTGAACAGCCTATGAACACCCCATAGGAACGGGGTGAACAATCTGGATGTGATCCGTCGACACTCCGCGTTCAGTTTAAGAAGTAGAGTGGAGCTCTCTGCGAAATCCATCATCACCTCCGTCAGGCAGAGCTCGGCCTATGTATGTGGACCTATACAACAGCAGTGGCTGGGCCGGCTGTTTATATAAAATGTGGGGTAGCGCAGGTGTACATAGTATAGTACGTATGCTTTCTATGATTTTTTTTTTCTTTTTTTTTACATCTTGGTTTATAGCGCCTGTAGGCAGTGACCTCTAGGGGTGGGATCGTAAGCCATGGAGGCTCATTTGAGGGCTGTGATGGTTGGCCCTCGCCCGTGATGGCGCAGGCAGGACTTTTATAGTGACGCCTGTGATTAGAGTCTCTCTCGCTCTCGCTCTGCTCTCGCTCTCGCTCTCGCTCTCGCTCTCCTCTCGCTCTCTCTCTCTCTCTCTCTCTCTCTCTCTCTCTCTCTCTCTCTCTCTCTCTCTCTCTTTTTCCCCTCTCCTTTTTCTCTCTCCGCTCTCTCGCCTCCCCTCGCTCTCTCTCTCGCTCTCTCTCGCTCTCTCTCTCGCTCTCTCTCTCGCTCTCTCTCTCCCTCTTCTCTCTCTCTCCTCTCTCTCTCTCTCTCTCTCTCTTCTCTCTCCTCTCCCCTTCTCTCCTCTCCTCTCTCTCTTCTCTCCTCTCTCTCTCTCTCCTCTCTCTCTCTCCCCTCTTCTCTCTCTCTCTCTCTCTTCTTCTCTCTCTCTCTCTCTCTCTCTCTCTCTCTCTCTCTCTCTCTCTCTCTCTCTCTCTCTCTCTCTCTCTCTCTCCTCTCTCTCTCTCTCTCTCTCCTCTCTCTCTCTCTCTCTCTATATAATATATCTATATATATATATATATATATATATATATATATATATATATATATATATATATAATATATATATCGTTAAAAGTGATAGGTAGTTCAGCGTTATTATCTTTTTAAAGATATTTTCTCTGTCTTAAGAGTGTCTTATTCTCTTTTGTAATAACTTTTATGACTTCGCCGTAGCTTGTCATTTTTGCTGTATCGCGATTTCGGGACTAAGAACCCTTCTTCAGCAGCATGTGGAAGATGTTTTCTCCTCAATTGTAGAGGTGAGCATGATTTAGCTGTAGAGTGAAGCGCTATTTATTGATGAAGTCTGGCTGCCACGCAGCCTAGTGGGCGGCGCTGATTGGTAAATAGCTTATGCTTCTCGTTGACTTTTGTCTCCGTGAGTGGGCGACGCTTATTGGTTGCTGACTCCTCGCTTTGTTTCTCTGTGAGTAGGCTGTTATTAGCCTTTGTTCTTTTCATGCTTGGTAGAGCTTGTAGGTCGTTTGCCTGTACGTTAAGCTTGGGATTGATGTCTTTTATGTATAGTGCTTCTAGAATTGGAAGTCGCCGCACATCTGCACACATGTCGACCAATTCTGTATTTTCTTCAAAAAATGTTCTTGTGATGATGATGACATGTTTTTCTATTAGGTGACTTTTTGGGGCTCCGGAAGTTAGGTGGCAAGTAAGACGTCGAGACAGCTTCGTTATCGTCATGCCGATGTAGGAGGGGGGGAGGAGGATTTACATTTTCGCGAATAGCTACATTTTTAACGAGTCTGTCTCGGAGTAAATTCTGCCCCATAAATATATAATATATATATTAAGAATAATAAAATATATATAATATATATAAAAAATTTAATTAAAAAATATATATATAATATATAAATATAATATAAAATTAATATATAATATATATACATATTAATATATATACATTATATATATAATATATAAAATATTTTTATAAATTTAATATTTTATATATATATATATAAAATATATATATATATACACATTCCTACTTCCCCCCATGGGAGCAAAAACAATACCCCCCCTCAAAAAGCGGGTGGGAACAAAACTCCCACTCTAAAATTTGAGAGGGTGGGTGTTGGTGAAAAAATTTCCCACAAGGACTGATAAAATGAAAAGATTAGGGTTTGACCTTTTTTAACCTTTCGGGGTTGAAGTTTAAACTGTATTCTTTAGAGGAAAGTACTAGAGCTTTTGCTTTTTTAGGGTGGGAGTAACAGGTTTTGCAATATGTATGAAATTGATTTTGCGATATTATGAAAAATTGCAGGGGCTAGGACATAAATATTTTTCTAGCATATTTGTGTTTTTCTTACTACACAGAAAGCTAGCGACAAAATAATAATCAAAGAAAGGGGGGGGTTGAGGAGTGGGGACCCGACAGCCCCGAGAAACGGGCCCCTAGGCGAGAAGGGTCGGTTTGCCAGGTACCCTATATCCCCCACCCCCACCAGCGGAGTCCCCACTAGTTCTACCCCCCCCTTTTAAGAAAGGAGAAAGAGCGTTTTTGTTTTAATTAATATCAATTTTTTATCATTATAAGGGGCCTCTATGATCATAACCCTCTTCCATGTACTTCTTCCCCCTCCCCCTCCTTTCCCCCTCTCTTCCTCTACCCCCTTTTCCCTCTACCTCCAATACACCCCATCTTAAAGGGGTCCCTTTGTATCATAACCCTCCATTTTTTCCTTTTCTCTCTTCCTTCTTTCCTTCCCCCCCTTTTCCTCCTCCTTCTTTCTTCCTCACCTCCATACCTCCTCATCCTCTTCTTCCATCCACACAAGATCCCCAAACCCCCCTTTAACTCGCTACAGTCGTCCTTTTTTTTCTTATTTTTCTCTCCCCCCTTTTTTTCCCCTTTCCGAACAGGTCTTTCCTTTCGTATTAAACGCCCCCCCCCTTAGACAACCCTCTGGTGAGAGGGGAGGAGGAGGAGGGGGAGGGTTACAAAGGATTTCAAAGGAAAAAAACAAAAGAACAGACCCCATAGGTCCTTTCAAGGGGGTTGCTTTTAAAGCACACACTAAAGATGATAAGAGAGAAAGGATGGAAGTAGAAGGCTCCTCCCCACCACCCATCCCCAGCCGAAGCTGGCCGGAAATGAAGTGACCAGCAGTATAGAAAAACGCAGGAATTTGTGAGGAAAGTTTAAAGCGTAATATGGTAACTACACTGTTTTTGGGGGTAGGTTTTTGCTTTATAGATTGGTCATGTTATGCGTGGTTTTTTAATGGTTTTTGAACCAAATGTGGAGGTTCAAGGGTGGTGCGGAGCCTTTCCTGGCGCTTTCTTGGGAGGGAGAGTCAATCAGGCCCCAGCTCGTTCAACCATGCGGATGTTTTACTTTCATGAGGACCCGTACACTTCAAGCCCTGCAGCAGGACCCCCGGTACTTAAATCCCGTTGGTCATAATGACAGGGCCCCCTGGTCCACAACCCCTCACAGGTCGAGAGTAGAGTGGAACGTTTAAATCGGGGGATTTGGTGTTTTTGAGGTTAATAGTGGGGTTGAGGGGGGATGTTGGGGGTAAAGGGGTGGGGG
>JACEEZ010001515.1:186487-193609 GCA_016584305.1 Chionoecetes opilio | reverse complement strand
CACGTCATTTAAGCGGTTCAAAAAAAAAAAACCAAGGATATCATTGTATATAAATTGCATGAAGACATTGGTCACTAAGTATCTAAATGAGTGGTAAAAACTAATATTATATGTAACAATCTATTGGAAGGTAAAAAGATTGTCATTTATCTCAAAATCATCACAAAAATAACAGTTACATACCGGCTCTTTCAAGCCATAGGAAGCAGATAGTTATCTAAAGCAGTCCCTCATCGTTAAAGAAAATGGGTAAAATGTAAGATTTTGTAAAACCACTTAATGAAATCTATGCTTTTTTTTCTACATTTAAGGTATTTATTAATTCTGTTTCATTTAATTCACGAATGGTAGATGTATTTGGTCTATTGACATTGTTAAAGGCATTTAACTACTTACATATATCTGACTTTTAAAAGTGTCTTCCCGGGACCTTTTACCTTTTTCGCTTTGGGTGCTCCACTTCTAGTGTTTCTTTGCGTTGGCTTTTGCGTAACGGCGGATAGCAGACTCGGGCCTGCTGCAGGAACAGAACCTTCTGGCCCTTCATCCCCGGCCGGCAGCAAAGCAAAGCACCAGCAAAATGCGTCCTACCAGCAGCACCCGTAGCACTCAGAGTCGAAGCGGTAACGCTCCAGTTCCGTGAGCAGCACCCCAGCGTCAGTAGCAACCTCATCGCAAACGGCAGCAGCCCGATTAGCACCAGTATCACCGACGACGTTCAGACCAGCACTGGAACCAAGGAATATAGAGGACAAGGAAGGTGGAGTCCTATGTAAGCAGAAAATCCCTGCCTATGCACTTGCTGGCGCTTAGATGGCGCTACCGTCGCCTCTTCAGGGAATATAAACAAACAGACCCACAAGGCCCACAGGCTACTGAAAACCAAAAGACGCAAGAATGCCGCCCGCCGCCTCTCGCTATTGCTACTGTGTGTTTTGACAAGAAGAGACGTAACCCCTGGAGTGAGGCTGCAGTTGTTCCCGAAAGATGCTAGAAGAGTAAGTGTCGTTTTAAAGGATATTTGAGTCAATAAGAGAAAATCCAGAGTGACCAAATATCCTTAAAAAGAGCTACCTTTATGAGCGCTCCCTCCCTGCCTCTTAAGCTATCACTGGGCATGTCTAACTCTAAAGGGCTCAAGGTAGTAAAGCCTGCCCCCGTGCTGGCGAAATAAAAGAACTAGATAAGCCCGTTACCGTGCACACGGGATACAGTTGATTCGGGCCGCCAGTTGAATCAGGCCGCCTATATTAAATGCATACTGGACGAATTTTCCCGCGGTCGTTTCAGAGACACAGACTTTTTTTTTCTTGGCCTACAATAAGTCTTGGGGAGCGGAGCCCCCCAGCTAGGTGGTGGTTAATTTGGTTAGGAGGTTAGGTTAGATTGTCGAGTGGGGTCAGTTGTCCCGTCAGTTCGTATAAAATTTGTTTCGTACACCAGTAGATTCGTACTCAAAAGTTTTTCCTATACGAAACCATAGTCGTTTCCTACACTCAGCTCAGTTGAAAGTTGGTTTCGTACATGAAAAAACCTTCTTTGGTGTTGTGATTAAATATATAATATATATATATAATATATATTATATATATTTTATATAAAAATTATATTATTAATATAAAAAAAAAAAAAGGAGCACGTAGTTACCTTCTAAAACATTTATTTGATTATATCTTTCTGTACGCCATTAGCATCACGGAGATTGGGCTAGATGTGGCAGCAGGGAGGACAGCTCTACCATTACTACCGGAAATATGGCACACAGTGGTTGTACAGACTATGCTTTATTGTTATCATCAACCCATCTATATTAAGGGTGTTTTATTCTTTTTAAATGGCTTCCAGCCCTTTATCAGTGTATTGGACAAAGTTTTTATTTTTCTCTCTTAATTATATGGCTTTAGTTTTGGGCAGTACAGTATCAATGTTCTAATTATGTACGGATTATTACTGATATTTGTTTTGACAGATTTTTTTTTGACACTGATTTTTGGAGTGCTGCCTAAACCCCAGTACTAGCCACAACCTCCCACCACATAAGCCACAGCCACAGCCTCCCACCACATAAGCCACAGCCACAGCCCCCACCACATCAGTCACAGCCACAGCAATGGATGGTATTGAGAGTTATAATGTTACTTTTTGCATGATGTTAGTCTCACTTATGAATTATAGTCTGAATGTAATTATCCTTCCCTCGACAATTTCCGTATACAGTCTCAGAAAGATATCAAAAATGAGGGGTTTTTTCGGGGTGTGTGCCAGGAGCCTCTGCTTCCCTCCTCCATGTTGCCTCCTCCAGCAGCACCAGTGACCCACCTCACATACATGCTGTAAGGGTAAAAACTCATCGAGTATTTCCTTTCTTAAAATATGCATAATACCGTTGCTAGTTTTTTGTTTTTTTATTGATACTGTCTTTTTCTTTTCTTATCCCTAAAACGGGTAAAACAACCTTTCTCCTCACTATACATATCCACATGTCCTCCTCATCTTTTTTACCCATTTCCTATTCACCATCTTCATTTCCTTCCATACTGCTAATTCACCTCATTTCTATGCAGAACATAATGAAAATATTTTTTGCAATTATTGCTATTTAACTAACAACAATTTTTTTCAACAGATGGTGGAACAGCAAACAGAGTGAGGGTCACCAGGATGTCCAAGCCTCAAATGCCCCAAAAGTAGTATATTTCAGGAATTTATTTTGCTGTTCCTCTACAATGCATGTTTTTAGATTTTAAGGGGACTAAAAAATTTCATACGGATATTTTTGGCATATTATATTTGTAAAGATATTTAATTTCATATATCTACCAGTCCGTCTCACTCTTGCATCTTTTCCTCTTTCTCACACTATCTACTCCAACACTATATCCTCCCATTTATCAGGGGGTCTCCTCTCACACCCCCAGCATATTTTTCTACACATTATATCCTTGTCATCTCACTCTCACCCATTTTTCAAGGTGTCCATCATTTACCATTTCAGTGTTCTGTGCTTCACCACCATCACCACTCCACAGCTCATTCCTTCTCAATTACTAGACATATCAGCAAATCATCCATATACATTTATAGTACATAATTATGTTAGTAAGTTATCCCTTATGTAAACAATGTGTAACACTTTCCATATTCTCAGGACACCAAAAAGAAGCCTCCTACGAAACCCCAAATCTACAGGCTGCGTATGCGAATACAGCAAATGGGGAGGGAGGCTGTTCGAACACCACACCAGCTGATAGCGACGGCTGCAAATTTTCTGGCCCCGGAGGTGCTTGATTTTTTTTAAAGGACTCATCATTCTTCTTCTTGTGACTTTGTCGCTTAGTATCGCTTCATAGGTACTCTTCCACTTCATCCCTTCTTTAAAACAAAACTTTTTTAACACCCTTGTTTATTTCACCTGGGAAAGACTTTTTTCATCAGCTTTCAATGCTTTGATTATCATCCTAATTCATTGTCTTTTTGGGTGTTCTTATCTCCCACACTGCTTTTAGAACACTGGTGGGTTAACAATACTTTCAGTTTCCTTTCTGTCCCCATACAGCCCTACCCCGTCCCACAGGGCCCTCTTTCTGCTCTAGTCTCCCGTCCCACTCCTCTCTGCCTAGGACTGTTACTATTGACCTATAAGTTTTTCCTTCTGACTCCTATGCTTGTTGCATTCCACAATGACATGTTCTACGTTTCTTTCGCTCCTACCCTGTACTACAATTCGGGTTTTCTCCAGTTCCCTGTTCCTTCCGTTGACTTCCAAGGTGCCTGTTCTTGCTTTGTAGAGTAACTTACTCCCCCAGTCTCCTACATGCCAGGTCACCCCCCTGGTTTCTGTTTCCACTGCACCACTGCAACGTTGATTTCCTGACCATTCCCTCCTGCCATTTAACTAGCCCATTATTTCAATTTTCTTTTGATATCTCTTATCTCCATCTGTTCCATTTCTCTCCTTTTCCATCTCTAGTTCCTTCTTCCAGGTGGAACTTATCTATTTTCCTGTGATATTTTTTTTTGCCCCCTCTATCTTCAGTAAGTCTCAATTTCTGTGGAACACCAGTTTTCCTTTAATTATCCTTTCCTGAAGGTGCTCCATCCCCTGTCTCCCCTTATGGGCCCCTACTCAGTGTTCCTACAAGCTCCTAGACCCCATCTGCCTACTGTGTTCTGAGCCTTTACCAAGTGCATGATGTTCTCCTTCCCTGTACTGAGTCACTTCTGACCCATACAGACAAAAGGGTACAGCCACCCCCTTCCATAAACTCCTGCCTACTTCATATGTATTAGTGACTGTTACCACCATTTATAATCATGCCTATCTTTCCCCCTTCCTTGCCTTCATTAACTTTCCCCTGCTTTTCACCACCTATCCCTTCCTTTTATAAATTCCATTCCTAGTTATACATATGTACTTATCTACTACTTCTAGGACATTATTCTGGGAAACGCCACTGACCTCCTACCTTCACTGTTAAACTCTATGACTTTACATTTCTTTCACTAAACTTCAGGTCCCATTCCTTCCGTAACTTGTTTTGTTATGTGTAAAAACTCCTCCTTTAATCCTTACCCTTTTTGCCATCACACTAAAATCATCAGCATAGGCCAGACATCCTAACTTCTCTCCTCCAATTGCTACTCCTTTACTGGATTCCTATTCTCACGATGAGTTCCTCTAAAAACAGATTAAATAATGTTGGGGACATGACAGATCCTTGTCTAACTCCAATATTATTTTACCATTCCACCTCTGCCTTTTCCCGAACCCCTTTGCTTTCCCCTCCTAACATCTTGTTTCCTCTATCCACAATTTCATTTCTCATTTTAATCTTTCAAAACCTTGGCTAGTATGTTCATGACAGCTATGGGCCTATAATTGGCTATGTCCTCCTTATCTTTTCCTCCTCCTTTGTGTATTAGGGGCACTCTGCTCTTTTCCAGTCCTGTGGCACGCAGCTTTGCTCCAGCACTGTCACATATGTTATATATTGCCTGTTTTAAACCCTTTCTCCTCCATATTAACAAACTCCCCAATGGGTCCATCTGTCCCTGCAGCTTTGCCGTTCTTCAAAACTTTCAGTACTTTTCTACCCCTCCAAGCTCAATTAGGTACGGTTTCCTCCATTTTTCTCTTGTCACTGTAGTCATAATGTTTTCCATTCGCTCTACTTCCTGTCCTTTCTAATTACTTTACTCCAGTAACCCTTCTATTAATGATTCTATTTTCATCCTCCTTTCAGTATCTCTTCCCTCTATTTCAATTTAAATTTCGGGTTTAATCTCTCGTTTCCCCCGAGGTTTTCTTTTTAGTGTTTTCCATCCTTCATTTTCCTTCTTCCCTCGAGGTAAACTGTTTGAGTTTCTTTGCCTTCTGTCAACAAGAGTTTCATCTAAAATTTTTTTTATATTTTTTGTCATTGCTTTATAATGTGTTCTTGCAAGACTGCCTCTGCTTGTGCTACTGTGGGTACTGCATGTACTGTTCTAGCTGTTGCTTTTCTATTCCCCCCTGCATATAATTTTTTCCTCCACTTTTTTGCAATCTTCTAACTGCTACATATGCTGCTTACCCTATATACTTGTTTGTAAATAGTATATTTGAATTTTGTTATAATTTATTTTAATTTTTTTTTATTTTATTGTTTGTTTTATGTTCACCTCATATACTTTGGCATTTGGTATCTGTCCTCTTTTTTCCCTCATGATCTGCAGGAAACAACAGGTTTGTGCTGTTTGTTACAGCATGTTTTTTCAGTAATGGTTTCCACTTAATTTCCTTGCAGTAGCTCTAATGCTTATAAATCTGCTATATTTGTATTGGTTATAAAGTCGTTTACATACCTTTTTTTTGCCTGTTTTGCCCATTGTATGTATCTAAAAGCTTTTGCTTTGTTTCTTTTGTTCTCAAAATGTATGATGTATAGCATAACGTTGCCACACCATTGCTCAAGGTTTCTAACATAAAACTCTTGATGCGTTTTTCTGTCATGTGGTGCAGCATGTTTTGCAACAAACTCATGTGTTTTCTCGTGCTATGCATCCAGTGTCTTTTACTGCTGCCATTAATGCATGATATTAGTTCGATGTTTTTGTGATCTCTTGTATAATGCAACTAACTTCTTGTGTTATCTTCCTGCAATGCATTGCAATGTCTAATAGGCAGGTGTTGCTGTTGTCATGTAGCTGCATGTAACAGATAAAGATCTTTCTGTTCTGCTTTGTGTTACATAATCAAGTATTGCATCATGTTTCTACATGATTTGTAAACCTCAAAGTACATAGACATTTTTAATAAATTTGGCTACCATATTTTGCTTTATATAATTTATTTCCCTTTTCAAAAATACTATCCAAAATATTTATATTTCTTTGAAGGTTATAGCCCATAACCTTCAAAGAAATATACATTTTTTGGATAGTTTTATTAAAAATATATAGAGGAAGTTTCAGGGATATTATGAGCATTTGAGTCCCCCATCGATTCCGTACGTTCTCTAATGTTTCCCATGCTCTGTCTTTACCACTAACGTCTCACTCGAGAGACGCAGAGTAAGGGGCGATCTGATAGAAGTTTTTAAGTGGATAAAGGGATTTAATAAAGGAGAGGTAGGAAAAGTTCTTACGGGTTTTAACCCGGGTAGAACAAGAAATAACGGATTCAAGCTGGAAAAGCGTAGATTTAGAAAAGGGAAAAAGGGAAAAACTGGTTCACAAATAGGGTGGTGAATGAGTGGGGGAATGGTCTCAGTAGACAGGTAGTTAGTGCGGAGTCATTAGGGAGCTTTAAAGGGGAGCTGGATAAGTTCATGGATGGGGATGAAAGGTGGATGTAGGTAGTGTTAGGTGACAGGAACTACCACGTGTAGGCCTCGCGGCCTCTTGTAGCTTCCTTATTTTCTTATGTTCTTATGTTCTTATGTTCACTATCCCGCGGTTAGATGGCGTGACAATCACGGCTTCGAAACTTTACTACAGGAATCACCTTCCTTGTCCTCTATATTCCTTGACTGGAACCGATGACCCCACCTGCGGCAGCGTCCCGGCCCCTCACAGCATTGCCCGGCGTATCTTGCTTGTCTTTGATGACTAGTTTGGTGTATCTGAAGTACGCAAGTTTAC
>JACEEZ010001515.1:168987-173987 GCA_016584305.1 Chionoecetes opilio | reverse complement strand
AGGGAAAAATTGACAAGACCTCGCCTGATACAATCTGTGTGGGTGTATCAGTGTGGGTAACTGTGGTGTAAGTAACCTAGTAATATGTAAATAAGTAATAGTCAAAATGGATAATTAACATAGGTAGAGACATCGCTGGATACACATTAATGTGGTTGCATTGTGTATGTGGTGAGCAAAATTACGTTTGCCAAAAATCATTCAGAAATGAAAATAATGCAAAGTTATTGTAGAAAAAAAATTGACATCAGCGAGTGTAGAAACTGACTGGCAGAGAAATTGAATTAATTATTATTCGTCATTGGCGAACAATGTTATAAGAGATAAGGTTATCTGTGATCAATCAATATTTTCTGATGTCTGTATTAAGACAAGTAGTCATTCGTAACTTCTCTGCGAGTTTGAATTTGTTAGTAAGTAAGGATAAATGGTTAGTTAGTTGTACATAGGCAAAACATGTGAGCAGAATGTAGTGTAAAAAGTTCTGGAGTAACTGCTTGTCATGCATATAGTACCTAGTCTAATATGTTAGTAAGTACACAATCCTATCATTCAAGTAGTGATCGTGGTACAACAGGAAGAACGTAAGTAAATCATACCCGTAGTGAATGTAATTTATGTATGCATTTAATACGTAAGGAATGCAGTCAAGTAAAAATGTGTAACTTGTGTAACAAATAAGTGTGTTAGTATTTCATGCAATTAAATATGGTATGGTAACAATAAGTAAGTTAGTATGTATGTTAATACATAGCAATGTCATGCAAGTAATTAATGTGTTTCAACATTAAGTGCGTAAGAATTCCTTTCATTGAGGAAAGTAAGTAAATAATGTGATCATGCAACAATACGTGCGAAATAATTCCTTGAATTGTGGAATGTAAGTAAATAATTATATAATGCTATGCACTGTGGTGCAACTTTAACTCTAATATAATAGTATTCTAATGTGAAGAGTTATCTGTCATGCATTAGTGTTTCTATCGTGCTAGAGTTACAAGGTAAAATGCAATTATATTATTTTCTATAGTTGGTCAGAATAATATGTAGCTAAACCAAAAAAATCGTAGAACATCAATGTAAAGTATTTTCATGAGCGTATATAACATTGGCTTGGTGTGTTGTGTAGACATTTTCAAAAATAGAACAACACACAATAAAATTCAGAATACATGGTAATTGTAAATTAATCAGGTGAACTGATATAAAATGTAATGATATGGAATGGTATGGAATGGTATGACACTACTGTTTTTCCGTGTGTGATCGCAATTTGTGACGGTAATCAGTTGTAGCAGTGTGTGTGTCATCATTAACTACAGGTGTGTCCTGCGTATCAAAATTAGTGTTTGGTAAAGCATCATCTGTATCTAATCCTCTAGTTACTCGAAACATTTATTCGCGACCGTGTATGTAGTAAGACGTCTCAAACTAAACAATCACGAAAAACAAAGAACATTACAGGAATCAGGTTCAGGAATCGGTAACACTGAACTGTGACCGTGACTGGTATTGCTCGCTCGGGCACGCTAGTTAATGCATTTATGTCAATCTCAGGAGTTTGCACTGGTGCAGTAGTAAATGTGAACTCATAAAGTAGTAAACAGTAGTAAAGGTGCACTCATAAAGTGGTAATTCAGTAGTAAATGTGCACTCCTAAGAGTTATGTCTCCAGGAATTGTAATATATGCATTACTGTTGAAAAAAAATAGTGTGGGAATACCGTGATCTAAAAATTATGATATAAGTGTCCTGACGGTGTCTGAACAGAATTACTCATCGTAACCATCGTAATATAAACGTAAATGTATGTTAAAAATAGCACTATAGTATTTCTAACGTTGAAATTGTCCGTGTATGTGAAATCACTGTGTTAACTCAAAATGTATCTGCTCACCTAAAACTTCAAAACAATTACTTAGCTGGTAGCTAGCTACTCGTATTGGTGTATGATAGGTGAGGTCCAGGTGAGTGAAGGATGAACACAGCGTGGATGAGTGCCATGGATGACTGATGTAGTACAGTCACAGGAGTGCAACATTCTGTCAAAGAACACATATAAGAAAAATAATAACAACATATACATACACAAATAAGAAATCTGAAATAGATACTCAGACAGTTGTGTTGTGGTGCACGCGCTTAAGTCCGTAGCTGAGGAACGGCTGGTAGTGGCGGTAGGTAGTGACACTGTGTGGTAGTGTCAAGTCAGCATTTTTGTGAGGGCGGTAGGGTGGTGCGCTGCGTCAGCGGAATGCTCGGCAGGCTGTGATGTGGGCAGCTGTTGTGTTGCTATGTAGCGGGAGGGGTATCGGTGTTGCGCTGGCCCATGACGAGATGATCTGTGTTGCTAGCGGAGGTGTTACGTTCTGCCATGACGAGATGATCTGTGTTGCGTATCCGGGGCGGATGAGACGTTGCGGTGTCTGGCAGGGCCGTGTTGGATGGCAGTGTTGATGTGGGGCGAACCTTGTGACGAACGAATTTGCTGAGTTGCATGAAGTGTTGTCTGCCTCTCTCTCCATCTGTAGTTGCTTGTAGTTATTGATTGTAGTAGAAGTAATACTTGTAGTCGCTGGCTGGCTTGTGTTGCGTTGGTTACGGAGGTTGCCATGTTGATGGTCGTGGTTGTGGTTGTACTGGCTGGCTGTGGTTGTTTGAAGAAGATCGGCGTATAATCTTGATAATCTTGGTAGAACGTGGAGAAGCTGTAGAATGGCCGGAGAACGTTGCTTGGTTGTGTGTTGTAGAACTTGCTTGTAGAATGCGTTGGGTGTCTTTAACACTGCGTTATGGTGTTATAAGACTGATAAAATCAGTCACCACTGCTGCACACCAATTATATATAGTCTGATAATTATAATTGGTGTGCAGCAGTGGTGACTGATTTTCTTTCTTTCTTTTCTGATCCCACCGCTGCCACCATTTATATAAGTGTCGGCGGACACTCACCATTTATATATTTCGTTATATCCCACCGCTGCCACCAATTATAAGTCTGATATAATTGTAGAGACTTATCTGGTATGAGTTAAATTGGTACTTCCAGCTTTGTACACATTTATTTAGAGTCCAGTAAGGAGCGTAGAGATTACAACCAAGTACAATGAATGTCTTGAGCACAGCCAGGGAGTGTCGGATGGGGCGAGTGAGCAGAGCGTGTTTGTAGCGTCGATGTCCGAGGTCTTCTCCCCCTTCTCCTCGTGATTCTGGCTTCTTATCACTTCTTGTTGATCCTATACTTTATCCTGACAACTAGGTATTTGTCCTGTGACATACTTTGAGAGTGCAAGGTGTTCATGGGTCTCACGGTGCAACAGAGGAGGAAAGATAAACGTATAATTATATATACATTACATAGATATATAATTATATGTTTATAATGTTTCTAAAAATACACTGATTCTTTTGATGTTAATTACATGCACCTATCCTGTATGGAAGTTATAATACGTGTGACCCTTGTTTGATAATTAGGTGTAATTCACTAGTAATAGTTATGCAAGTTAATATATATGTTAGGAGTGATAACTGACTGACATCTCAGCTTACATTTTCACAGCAGTGTGGCGCGCGGGTAAGCACCTCTGCATTCCCGACGCCTTGTCCCGCGCACTCGTCGGCCACCCCGCCCCCGAGGATGAAATGTTGAGCACCGAGACTTGTGCTTCTATCAACACTGTCGTTACTCTGCAGGCCATTCAGTCTCTCGCCAGCCAACACCGTTCGGAATCTTCACCTACCGGTGACATAGCACTGGAGGTCCTACAAACTGCAGCTCGCAACGACCCTTCCTACATCAGGCTGTTAGACTGTGTGAAGAAAGGTTTTCCTCTGCACCGTTACAGTCTTCACAATACTCTGCTCCCTTACTGGAAACTACGTGAGGACTTTTACTGCGATGGGGATCTGGTTCTCTATGGAGCCTGTGTTGTTATTCCAGCTGCTCTACGCCGCAACGTCTTGGCCCGCCTCCACGACAGCCATCGAGGAGTAGAGGCCACCAAGAGACGCGCGAGGCAAGCTGTATACTGGCCCGGCATCAACTCTGACATCGCCAACACTGTCCAAGCATGTGGGCCATGCCAAGTGATGCGGCCAAGCCAGCAGCAGGAGCCCCTGTTGTCCGACGACGACCCCACCTGACCTTTTGAGTCAGTGTCAGCCGACTTTTTTACTGTTTCTGGGAAGTCATTCCTAGTTATAGCTGACCGTCTCTCTGGTTGGCCCGCTGTGGTGCCATGTGGCAGCGACACAACGTCTGCCGCCACCATCCGCCAGTTCCGGTACTACTTCCGTGACGTGGGCGTCCCTGTGCGTCTCAGGACCGACGGAGGACCCCAATTCACGAGCCGGGACTTCGCAGCGTTCCTCGACCGCTGGGGAGTCAGGCATATGGTGTCTTCACCGCATTACCCGCAGTCCAACGGCCACGCTGAGGCAGCAGTCAAGTCCGTCAAACACCTAATCCTGAAGGTGGCTCCATCAGGCAATATCGACTGTGAGGACCTTGACCGCGGACTGCTGGAGCTCCGCAATGCTCCGAACTACACCGGTCGCTCCCCAGCACAAATCTTGTATGGACGACCTCTCCGTTCTTGCGTCCCCATAGAGACATAAGGACAAGATCCTCCTTCTAAATTGCTCTTGTACTCAGCTGTTTTCAAGATAACGAGGACAAAGACGTTACAAGGCTTTTTATCGTGGCACGGACGCAAGGACAACACTTGAGTTGTTATAATAAAGACAGGACGCGAGGGACATCAAGCTGACTCCTATATCTCCTAGACTTCTATACTCAAACCCCCGCCCCACCCAGCGCCACAGCAGCCAGCGCGACAGCCCGTCAACACAACACGCCTCTCTGCTGTGACACTGCCCTTGGAGGAAACACCTCTGATTCAGCTGTACGTGGACTTTCCACTGACTACACTATATAGTAGTACAATCGTGGAGTGAAAGCACCTCTGATTTCAGCTGTACGATGGACTTTCCAAGTG
>JACEEZ010001515.1:155000-168633 GCA_016584305.1 Chionoecetes opilio | reverse complement strand
AGGGGACAGGTTAAACAACCACGGCAACATAGCGCCTTTGATTGTAAGGCGTTCTATCGTTCACTGTAATTTGTATTGCTACCACTAAAATAACCTACTTAAGTAATTGTGTTTCTGTGATCCCACTGGTTGACTGATCACGTACACACGAACATAGAGGGTTTTTTGGACACAACGAACGCGTGATAACCCACACATTAACATATCTATTATCCTAAGGGACTCAGGGCCCTCCCCACCAATTATAAATTTATCAAAACCGCAAGAGTTAAAACGCGAATGTCAACTATAAATTAATGTACGTATATGTGGCTATACCACTTTTCCCTTTATAAGGGGATGCTTTACCATACTCATATGCATAGATCCACAAGCAGTTAAACTTTGCATGTTTAACTTGTGATATTAGCTGCGTCCTTCCCACATGACTATTACGTATAAGCTATAAACATGAAGCCACACATTGTGATTTGTTGAAAATCATAATTTGGTCTTTAAGATTTGGCTTTTGATCTGCAAAATAATGCATGTGTTCAAAAGATTTCTTTTTTATCACAAGTAACTCACCAAGTGAAAATAAATGCAACAAAAAGCGCGGTTAGTTGCCAATCCCTATTCAGCAGACAGTAAGAGATTGTAGAAAAAAAGATAGTCTAATTTAGTTCGGGAAGTGTCTTGACACTCATCTCTTGAAGATATTTAAGCCGTAGGATGGTGGAAAAATAGAAACAGGAAAAGAGTTCCAGATGAGCAGTAAAATGGATGAAAGGGTGAAGATACTGGTTGCATTAACTCTTGCATTAGGAAGATGGACAGAATAGGGATGATAATGAGTAGAATGTCTTGTGTGCAGCGAAGGAGCGGTTGGGGGGGAGGCATGCAGTTAGGAAGTTAAGAAGAACAGTGAGCATGAAAATAACGGTAGAAGATGGCAAGAAAAATAGCATTTGCGTCGGGCAAAAGACTAAAGGGACAGTCGTCAGAGGAGGAAGGGTTTTTAAGACGAAAAGTTTTTGATTATCCCCCTTTTACGAGAGGGGTATGAGTGGACCCCCCCAAACATGAAAAACTACCCCCAACATGGGAAGAAAAGGGGTCCCGTACAGTTTTTAGAACTTTTAGGAGAAAAAAAAAACCGGGGACGTGATAGGACACCAAACTTCTTAGCAGCTTTTTTAGCAAGGGGAGAGTTTTGAGTTTTCCCCGTTAGATTTTCATTTAAAGGTTTTAAAAAAAATTCTTTTAAAAAAAGGGGAAACGATTGAGTGTTAATTTAAAGGGGGAATAGTTTTTAAAAGGTTTGGTGGGTTTAGAAGAGTGAAAAAAAGGGGTTTTTTTGAGGCATTGAAAAAAGGGAAAGTTTTCTCCCCAACAAAAAAAAAAAAATTTAAACCCGAAATTAGGCGCTCTGGGGCATGTCTTCAGGGAGTAAATTATTTCCCTTTTTGGGGGAAAAAATGAAGCGTGGGAAAATCACCAAGGAGGGTTTAGGGACATTGGTTGACTTAAAAGACTTTAAGGGAGTTTTAGAAAGACAGTGGTGTTTAGGAAAAACCCCTGGGGAACACACTTTAAAGGACGGGGGAAAAAGAACAATAACCGCTACAGCAGATTCAATAAAAGGTTAAAAAGGAAAAAATTAAGATGTAGATGCAGAAAAGGGATAAAAATTTGATGAGAAAATTTTTAAATTGAAAAATTTTGTCCCCGGGAACTATTTTAAGGGAAACAGAAAAAAACTTCAACAAAAAACCCCAAAAAGGGAGGATGCCCCAAGGTTAAGTTGGGGGAAAGCTAGAAGATCGCCAGAGGTAAAATTTAATGGTTCTAAATCGGGAATGTGGGCAGGTGACAAGGGCCAAAAAAGGGTTTCTTTTTTGGGCCAATTACTTTTTTTTATTTACATCAACGATTTGGGTAGTGAGTTTAGCTTTGGGTTACAGCAAGTTTGGGGTTATCCCTAAGGTTTAAGTAGGAGTATGGACACGGGCTGATGAAAACATTTTGCAGGGAAACTTAGATAAACTTAATGAGGGGTTTGGGTTAGAGGGAAAATTTGGAATTTAATATTGATAAGGGGCAACTTTATGAAAGTTGGTAAAAAAAAACCCCTGGTAAAAATAAACCATAGAAATGTATCGCTAAAAAGTCAGGAGTGAAAGGTCTGGGGGGTTGAGGGTGAGCTCAGACCCCCCAACCTAGGAAACAAGGGAATTTGGGGCTAAAAAAAAAAACCTTTAGGGTTTGGGAAATCATTAACAGAAGTGTTAAAGTAGAAGTGCGGGGTTTAGCCTGAGTGGCGCTCGTGGGGTTTATTCTAAAGATTTTTTTGGCTCTATTCAGACCTCACCTAGACTAGGGTAATTTTTTGGTCTCCAATTACAGGTGGAAAAACCCCTTTGTTAAAATCAGGGCAGATAAGGATGACCAAAAAGTTTAAAGGGGATGGGGAACTTATTTATGAAAAGGATGAAGCTTTTAAAATTAAAACCCCAAGGGTCAGTCAGTTTTTACTCCTAACAATATAAAAATTTCCCAAAAAATATTACTAGTAAATTTACAATTTAAAAATCACAAAAGTGTAACATTATTATAAATTTCCCAATTATGGGATAGTAAATTTACTTAACACAAAAAAACAGAAATTTTTAGAAACAAAAAAAATAAAAATTATAAGAGAAATAAAATATATTTTAAAATTTTATCTTTCCTCCTTGTTTCACCGTGGGGAACCCAAAAACCCCTTTGCACTTTTAAAAAGTTATGCCTAAGGACAAATCCCTAGGGGCAGCAAAAGTAAAAGGACCCAAAAGAAGGAAAGAAGCCAGAATCACGAGGGAAAAGGGGGAAAAGGGCCCTCGGAAATCGACACTACAAAACGCCCCCCTACACTTTTCTCCGCCGGCACCCCTGGCTGTATCAAGAATTCATTGACTTGGTTGAAATCTCTACGCCCTTTAAGGACTCAAATAAAATGGGGGAAAGCTGGAAGAAACCATTTTAACTCAACCAGTAAAGTCTCTACAATTATAAAGGATTTTATTTTAAATGGTGGCCATGCGGTGGTCATAAATACCCGAGACATATAAAAGGGTTTGGGACGGTGGTGATGATTTTACCCGTTTTTATAAACCAAAAACCCAAAGTTTTAAGGGGCCCAAAAAAACCATTCACAAGCAAGTTTACAAAAAGCCTTAAAAGGTTTTAAACCCCTTCGGGCCTTTTCTACAGTTTCCCCAAAAGTTTACCGATTTCAAGTTTGTACGCCGATCTTCTTCAAAAAAACAAACCAAAAACCAACCCGAGCCACAAACATCTTTCCCAAACCGAAACCCTACGCAACAAAAACCCCCCAAAGCAAACTAAAAGTATTATTTTCATCAATCAAAAAAACTTACAAGCAACTACAGAGGGAAAGAGAGGGGAGAAAAACACTTCATGCAACTAAAGAAAAATTCTTTCGCAAAAGGGTTCCCCCCACATCAACACGGCCCCCCAAACAGGGCCCTGCCAGACACCGAACGTCCCCCCCCCCGCCCCGGATCCAAAAACATCTTTCTGGGTCAGGGCCAACGTAACAAACCCCGCTAGCAAACACAGAAATCTCGTCATGGCCAGCGCAACACAGAGGCGAAACACAAATACCCCCAAAGCAACCCCCCGGCAAAAAACAGCAAACCGGGACAAAAAACCACCGAAAAGCCCCCCGAGAAACATTCCGCTGACGCAGGCCCCAACCCTACCGCCCCCAAAAAATTTCAAAATTTGGGAAAATCCCCTAGCAACACAGACTCACAAAACCCCCGCCCCCCCCTAACATTCCCCCCTTTTTTTCCTTTTTCAAAAAATTTTTTTTTAGGACTTGAGGCGCGGTCACCAACCTACCAACAAAGGGGTTTTTTAAGGAAAATTATTAAAATTATTTAAAAATTTCTATGGAAAATTTTTTTAAAATTTTATTAATTTTTTTTCTTAGTTTTTTTCTTTTCTTTTTGGGACAGAAAATTTTTAAAACCCCCTTTTTTCCCCGGCCCCCGAATGTAAAAAATTTTTCTTCCAAATCCAATGACTTCATTCCCCCTTTGGTGTTTAAAAACCCTTCACCCACCGGAAAACCCCTAAAAAACTTTATCAAAAAAACACCAATAACCAGCCAGTTATTTTAACCACCAAAAAATTAAAGGGTTTTTTTCATTTTTTTTTGGGGAAAGGTTCCCTACAGGCCAATTATTTCCAAAGGGTTAAATTAAAAATTTAAACACTTTTAACCCGGCCCCAAAAACCCCAACTTAAAATAAAAGTAAAAAATTTAACAAAAAAACTTTATTATCCCATTACATATACCCCTTTGGGACATTTTTCGGGGCACCTAAATTTTTTTCCCCGTTTTGAATTTTTTTGGTGTGTTGTTCTCTTTTAGAAAATGCCTAAAAAACCCACACCAAGCCAATGTTATTACATTCCCTTTAAAAAATTTCTTACATTGATGTTTTTCGAATTTTTTTGGTTTAGCTACATATTATTTTGAAAAAACTTAGAAAAAATAAATTTCATTTTACCCTTTTAACTCTAGCACGATAGAAAAAAATAATGTAGGCAGATAAAAATCTTACATTTGAAAGAAGAGAGACGCATTTGTAAGGGGGGATCGATAGAAGCTTTTAGGTGGATAAAAAGATATAAAAAGGGGGGGGGTAGGAAAATTATTAAAGCTAGTAACCAGGGTTAGAACAAGAAGTTTCGGAAACAAGGGGGAAAAGGTTGATTTAAAAAAAAAAAAGGGAAAAGTTTATTCACAAATAGGGGGGGTAAATTTTGGGGGAAAAGATTGGAAAGGACTCAGTAGAAAGGTTTGTTAGTGCGGGGGTCATTTGAGGACTTTTTAAAAAAGGGGGCTAGATACATTCCGGATGGGGGTGAAAGGGGGGTGTAGGTAGTAACAGGAACTAAACCCCGTGTAGGCTCACGGCCCCTTGTATGTAACTTTCCCTTTTTTTTTATATTTTATTTTTTATAATATAATATCAAAAAATTTTTTAATTTTTTTTAAACAAAAACCCAAAAAAAACAACAAAAATTTTAAAAAATCCCCTTATTATTATAAAAAACTAAGGGTAATAAAAAAAATATTTATTTTAAATTATTTTATTTTTTTAAAAAATATTTTAATCCAAAAGGGAAAGGGAAAAAAGGAAACAAAAAGAGGTTCCAAAGGAGTTTCCCATGAAAAAGGGAAAAAAAAAGAGGGGGGATTAAGGTACGATTTCCCCTTGAAAAATTAAGGGAGGAATGGAAAAATAGGAAAAGGAAGAAAAAAAAAAAGTTTTTTCAGGGGGCCGGGAAAGGGGGGGGTGGAGTTTAAAAATTCGAAAACTTGGGATTTGGGGAAAATTGGGAAGAAAGGGAAAAACAGGGAAAATGATAAATTTTCAACCCTTCAATTATTTTAAAAAAGTTCAGGAACGGGGGCTGGAAAAAAATAGAAAATAAGATTTAAGGAAAAATTTCCAAAAAACCCTTTAAAATTAAAAAACCCTTTGGAAAAACTTAAATTTATGAAAAAAAAAAAAAGCCCCGCCAAGTCCCCACGGAACTTAAAAGGCCCCCGGAAGAAAAAGGGGACCCAATGGGCGCAGGGACTTGCACATTTCAAGTCACGTCTCTAAACCAAACCCCCACCCGCCCGGGCCCGTTTAAAAAATGAGGTTCAACTGGAAATGGTAATCAGATCACTTAAAAAAGATTTTCAAAAAAGGGAAAAAAATCTCTTAAAAATCTTTTTTGGGCACTACTTTTTCCTTTTTGGAAAATTTTTGTGGTCGAGGATCAGATTATCTCCGTGAAGTCCTTCCTCAAGTCCCTCTTTTCCCCCCACAGGTCTTTATCTTAGCAAACCCGGGGCCCCAGGGATCCACCGTTCGTTTGCCTCCGCACTTTAGGGACCTTGGTATGGGGAAGAACAAAGTGGGGCTGGCCATTTAGGAGGGGGCAGGGAAATCCTGGTGCAAGACTTTAGGAAACAACGGGCAGAGATGAGCCTGTACCCCTGTCCCTTGGGGGGGCGGTGTCAACGTATTGGGAAAAATGTGGCGGGTAAAAAAGTTTGGTGGTTGGTTTATCTAGAAGACGGGGGTTCGAATTTGCAGTGAAAAATCCCGTGAAGGGGTAGTGATGGTTTTTTTTTATTATATACAAGGCTTGTGGGCCCTTCGGCCCATTTTTGATTTTTGTAGTATAGTAATATTAGACAAATGTGATTGCAAACCCAATCGTGTTGTTACTGTCGAAAACATGACAAATTTCTGGGTTAACCCTTTTCGTGTGTTTTCCAACTTTTGTGTTCGGTGATTCCAACAACACAATCCACACGCACAAAACGTCCAAAATCTACTGATTTTGGGGAATGCGGCAAGACGTTCCGCGATTTTTTCCTGTAATCTAATCCCTTTTTCAAGTTTTTTTGCCAAAACCCCCCTTTCAAAATTATTCAATCGACATGGACCAAGCCGTTCCCACCTACGATTTATTTGCGTTTTTTTATTTACCCTCACAAAATTAAAATTTTACTTTTCGGCTACCCAAAACAACCAACACACACACAAACACCGGCTACTCCTATAGTATTTTAATGTACTTCCGACCCCCATTTCCCACGTTTTAATTTCGCGATACGAGGGAAAAAAACACTACTTAAAGTAATCGCCCCAGCCATTTCATCATTCCTGTTTTAATGAAATCAAATCATAGCCATAAGAGATATCAACAATATCTACTTTTTGTATCCGTCAGCCTTTTTTTTAAATAACCCGCAATCAAATCTGCAATTCCCCATTTCACCAAGATTTCCAGACGCTAGGCTCAGGCCCGTGACGTAGCATCAGGGAGGACCCTCTTCCCGCCTTGATCAGAGGCAGAAAACACAGGTAAAAAATAGTATTGAAGATATTTGGGTGTTTCTGATAGATTTTTTTTGCATATGCCACATGCATGCATCTTTATGGGTGCGCATGCCCCCCTTCTTCACAACCCGCAACCGACACCCTTCCCACACACACGCCTGCCACACGGCTCCTTCCCACACACACGCTTGATACACGCCCCCTTCCCCCACACACCCTGCAAAACCGCCCCCCGCCCCACACACACGCCGCACCCCGACCCCCTTCCCACACTCACGCCTGCACACACGCCCCCGTCCCAAAACAACCCCTTTCACACCGACACCTTCCCCCCCTCACCCTGACACACGCCCCCGCCCCACAAACCGCCTACACCACCCCCTTCCAAACACCCTGCCCCACGCCCCCTTTCCCGCACACACGCCCAACACCCCTTCTACCACACGCCTGCACACCGACACCCTTCCCACACACACCCCTGCACACACGCCCCCCTTTTCCCACACACACGTTTGCATAACGCCTCCTTTCCACAAAAAAGACCCCACCACCCCTCCTTCCCACACAACCCCTGAGACACCCCCTTTCCCCACACCACGCCGCACACCGACCCCCTTTCCCCAACAAGACGCCTGCAACCCCAACCCCTCACACACCCCTCTTTCCCACACACACGCCTGACACACCCTCCTTCCCACACACAGCTTCCTTCCCACACACAGCTGAAACCCCGAACCCTTCCCACACACACGCCTCCCACACGCCTCCCCCACACACCGCGCACACCGCACCTTTTTTACACCACCCTGCACACACCCCCCTTCCCACACACACGCCTGACACACGCCCCCTTTCCCCACACACACCCCCTCACACCGGTGTGTTGTGTGTGTATGTGTGTGTGTGTGTGTGCGGGAAAGGGGTGTTGGTGCGCAGGGGGTGTGGAAGGAGGCGTGGGCAGGCGTGGTGTGGGAAGAGTGTCGGCACAGCGACAGTTTCCTTGCACCGAAGTAAATCGTCAATAACATTTGCCGACGGTGCAACAGATGTCTGGGGGCCCCCTGTTTGACGTCAAAATAACAGTCGAGCCTGTTGGAGGGAAGATTTTTTTTTTCCCCGCTTTTTACAAAAGTTTGGGTTTTTTCGGAAAAAGGCCCGGGAAAACAATTATTTTTGGTGGATTGGTGTTTTGAATGGACATTCAACAAATTTTGGCAAAAAAAAAAGGGTCGGACGATTTTCTTTAATGAATACTTTTATTTGCCCCCTTTATGAAGCCCCTTTTTCACCTGAGCATATTATATAAAAATTATATATATATATAATATATATAAATTATATATATATAAGCGAAAGTGGGGTGTGTTTTTGTGTGTCTGTCTTGTGTGTGTGTGTGTTCCCCTCTAGGTTCCGCCCCCCGTGGCGGAACCCATCCCTATGGCACTTTTTGGAATCAGGTTGACCAGGGGAAAAAGGTTTAAGCCCAAAATTTTGAGATTCCCCTCACTTCTTTTTTTTTTTTTTTTAGCAGCCTATAGCCCCAGAATGCGAATAAAAAAATGGGTTTCGAGATTGAGGAAAAAAAAATTTAGTAGGGTGATGGGTAATGGGGGTGAGGGGGGAGGGGTTTGGGAATGGGGTGGGGTAGGGGTGAGTGAATGGTGGGGGGTGATGGGTGAGGGTTAGGGAATAGATGGGGGGTGTGGGTATGGGTGGTGAATGGTTTTGTGGTGATGGGTAAGGGTGAGGGAAGGGTGGGGGGTGATGGGGAAAGGGGAGTGAAAAGGGTGGGGGGGGAGGGTAATGGGTGAAGGAATGGGTTTGGGGGGATTGAATGGGTTTGGGTTTTAAAACTACATTTTCCCCATCCTGATTTTTAAAAAGTAGAAGGGGGTATCGGAAGTCGTGTTTTTGGGGGGCGAAGGGCCCACCAAACACAGGGGGGCCGAGGCCCACCAATAGCCCTCCGCAGGAGCTACCAAAAGTCCGCCCCGGAGGGCGGGTTTTCGGCTAGTATATAAAATATAAAAAATAATATATATATATATTTTTATATATAAATTTTAAAATATATATATATTTAAAAATTTTAACTTTTAAATTATGCTCAGCATGCGAAAAGGCTACAGTAAATGGCGGAAAAAAAGTTAATGTCATTAAGTAGGTTTTGGTGTGCCCTTGGGCCCTTTCCTTTTTTAAAAAAAAAAAAAAAAAAATTTTATATATAATATATACAATATATATATATTATATATATATATATATAATTTTTAGAGAGAGAGAGAAGAGAGAAAAAAAGAGAGAAGGGAGGGGGAGAGAGAAGAGAGAGAGAGAGAGAGAGAAGGAGAGAGAGGAAAAGAGAGAGAGAGAGGAGAGAGGAGAGAGAGAGAGAGAGAGAGAGTTTTACGGGCGGGGATTTCTCGAGACAGTCGTTAAAATGATAGCTAGTTCAGCGATTATTAACTTTTAAAGATATTTTCTCTTGTCTTAAGAGTGTCTTATTTTCTTTTGTAATCACTTTTATGACTTCGCCGTAGCTTGTCATGTTTGCTGTTTTCGCGATTTAGGGTCAAGAACCCTTTTTCAGCAATATGGGAAAAATTTTTTCTCCTCAGGAGTTTTTAGGGTCATGATTAAGATGCAAGGAAGCGCTATTTTAGCCGGTCTGCCTCCCCCGCAGCCCATTACCCTGCGTTTATTTGGGAAATACTTTTGCTTTCTTTTTTGAGTGGGAGACGCTGATTGGTTGTTTGATCTTGCTGACTTTCTGTGAGTAGGCTGGTATTTGCTTTTGTTCTTTTTTATGCGGACAGAGCTTGCAGGTTGTTTGCCTGACGTTAAGTTTGGATTGATCTCTTTTTTGTACAGCGCTTCTAGGATGGGGGAAATCCCCGCCCAATCGCACACATGCAACCAATTCTGTATTTTTTTTCAGAAATTTTTCTTTTTATGATGATTCCATGTTTTTCTAATAGGGGACTCTTGGGGCTCCGGAAGTTTTGGTGGCAGGTAAAAAGTCTGGACCCGCTTCTTGTCGTCATGCCCATGTAGGGTGAGGGGAGGACTTTACGTTTTTCTTTTGTGTGTCCTATATACACAGGGGCTTTGTTTTGTCTCCCCCTTTGTCTGGCTTGGGCTGGTACGGAGAAAGGGGTTGCGGGTGTTCTTGTTTTTGTAGAAAATTGTATTTTTTCCTCTCTTGGGTTTCGGGTTTTACGTTACGGGGCGTTTGTGATATTTTCCCTTTTTTTTTCCTGGTGAGCGGGAGAAGAAGCCCGGTAGAAAATATTAGTCTTGACTCTTTTTTTGTGGCGTTAGGGTTGTCCCAGTTCTCCAAAATTTTTTTAGTCTGACGGTTGATTTCTCTCTCGTGAAGCCGTTTTTGATGAGGACTTTAGTGGACGCTGATTTCTTTGGCAAAGTTGCCAGTACTGAAAAGGGGTGAGAGCCTTTTTTGATGTAAGCCCGGTCGTTTAATCTTGGGCATTCGCTTTTTCCGTTGAGCAGTGTCCGGTTTTTCGTTGGTTTACGAGGCTTTGTGATGAAGATTTTCTTCCTGCTAACAAAGGACGTCTAAAAACGGCATTGATTTTTCTGAGCTGCTTTCTATGGTGAAGGTGAGGCCCAATATCTTGTAGACAGAGCTTCAGCTGTTCTGTTTTGTAGGACTTTTTGTTTTGAGAAGATGTCATCGATGTAGCGGGAGTTAGTCGGGGGTTGTATTTTTTTGAATACTTCTTCTTTACCAGCCCCGAAGAATTTTGCCAACAATACCCTAAGGGAGAGCCCCCTAGCGACGCCGTCTATTTGTTTTATACTTGTTCCCCCGGGGAGAGGTAAAAGGTGCTTCTTTTGTGCAGCATTCGAGAGTCCCCGGGTTAGTACAGGTTCCCGGGACGTCAAACGGCGGGATGGAGTCGTTGTTAACACCCGGTTGATGATTATTTTATGGTACGGTCAACAGTGGTTTGGTGAAGGGGGATGCATCAAGCGAAGCGATTGCACCCTGGGTTGTGGGTCTTGAGTATGTCTAGAAACTTGATGCTGATTGAAGGGGTTAGGGATTGGGGGCTATGGATCAAAAAATACCCCCCCCCACGCTTCTTTGCGAGGGGGTACTCGGCGTCGGGTTTTTGGGAAATTTCGGACGAAATTTTTGCCCCGGCTTGTGTTTTTATTTTCCGTGCGTAACCCATGCCGTATTCCCCCAAAAGCTTTCCCAAAATTTGAGGGGGTGTTGGCAGAATTGTCTTTTCTTATCAATTTGTTATTTTTAACGAGTGTTTTAGATAAAATTTATAAGGGAGAAAATTCTGCAACACCCCCTCAAATTTGGAAAGCTTGGAAACACAACCCCTTACAACTCCCACTTCCACACCACTCCTAACACAGCCCCCTATCCCCCCACTACTACCACAAACATAACCCCCCCCCTCTCTCTTCCTCCACAAAATTTTCCTCCCCCTCCCCCCCAAATAAACCCCCCTACCCCCCCAACTAAATAAAAACCACCCCCCAAATTTATTTTCCCCCCCCCCCAAATTATAACCAAACCCAATAACCCCCCCCTTGGAACAGTGTTAAGGATCCACTTATGAGATGATCCGATCACTTCTTTTTTTTCTTTTTTTAGCAGCTATAGCGAGAATGCGAATAAAAAAAGTGGGTTGCGAGATTGAGGAAACCTTGATGTAGGGTGATGGGTAATGGGTGAGTGAGTGGGTGGAGGATGGGTAATGGGTGTGGGGTGATGGGTGAGTGAATGGGTGGGGGGTGATGGGTGATGGGTGAGGGAATAGATGGGGGGTGATGGGTAATGGGTGAGTGAATGGGTGTGTGGTGATGGGTAATGGGTGAGTGAATGGGTGGGGGGTGATGGGTAATGGGTGAGTGAATGGGTGGAGGGTGATGGGTAATGGGTGAGTGAATGGGTTGGGGGTGATGTGAATGGGTTGGCGTTAATACATACATTTCCAAATCCATTATTTCAAGAAAGTTAGAAGGGGCTATCTGGAGAGTCTGTGTTTGGTGGGCCGAAGGGCCCACCAAACACAGGTGGTGGGCCGATGGCCCACCAATAGCCCTCCGCAGGAGCTAGCCAAAAAGTCCGCCCGGAGGGCGGCTTTGCGGCTAGTATATATATATATATATATATATATATAGTATATATATATATACGTATATATATATATATGATTTTATATAATATGCTCAGCATGCGAAAGGGCTATCAGTAAAATGGCGAGATAAAAGTTAATGTCATTAAGTAGTGTTTTGTTGTGCCCTTGGCCAGTTCCTTGTGATGTAAAAAAAAAAAAAAAAAAAAGTTATATATATATATATATATATATATAGAGAGAGAGAGAGAGAGAGAAAGAGAGAGAGGAGGAAGGAGAGAGAGAGAGAGAGAGAGAGAGAGAGAGAGAGAGAGAGAGAGAGAGAGAGAGAGAGAGAGAGAGAGAGAGAGAGAGAGAGAGTATATACGGGCAGGAGATTTTCTCTGAGACAGATCTTGTTAAAAGTGATAGCTAGTTCAGCGATTATTAACTTCTTAAAGATATTTTCTCTTTGTCTTAAGAGTGTCTTATTCTCTTTTGTAATCACTTTTATGACTTCGCCGTAGCTTGTCATGTTTGCTGTATCGCGATTTAGGGTCTAAGAACCCTTCTTCAGCAGCATATGGAAGACGTTTTCTCCTCAGGAGTTGAGGTGTGCATGATTAAGATGCAAAGTGAAGCGCTATTTATAGCCGGTCTGCCTGCCACGCAGCCTATTACCGATGTCGTTGATTGGTAGATAGCTTTTGCTTCTCGTCTTCTTGAGTGGGAGACGCTGATTGGTTGTTTGATCTTCGCTTGACTTTTCTGTGAGTAGGCTGGTATTTGCTTTTGTTCTTTTCATGCTGGACAGAGCTTGCAGGTTGTTTGCCTGTACGTTAAGTTTGGGATTGATCTCTTTTATGTACAGCGCTTCTAGGATGGGAAGTCGCCGCACATCTGCACACATGTCAACCAATTCTGTATTTTCTTCTAGAAATTTTCTTGTTATGATGATGCCATGTTGTTCTAATAGGTGACATCTTGGGGCTCCGGAAGTTAGGTGGCAGGTAAGACGTCTGGACAGCTTCGTTGTCGTCATGCCGATGTAGGATGAGGGGAGGACTTCACAGTTTATTTCTTTTGCATGTGATCCTATATACGACATGGGACTTTCGTTTTGTCTCCTTCGTCTGGCTTGGGCTGTTACGGAGAAGGAGGTTGCTGGTGTTCTTGTTTTTGTAGTAAATTTGTAGTTTTATTCTCCTCTCTTGGTCTGCAGGTTTCACGTTACGGTGGACGATTTGTGATATTATTCTTTCTTCTTCCTGGTGAGCGGTGCAGAAGAAAGCCCGGTAGAAGATAGTTATGTCTTGACTCTTTTTTGTGGCGTTAGGGTTGTACCAGTTCTCCAAGATTTTCTTAGTCTGACGGTTGATGTCTCTCTCGCTGAAGCCGTTGTTGATGAGGACTTGAGTGGATCGCTCGATTTCTTTGTGCATAAGTTGCCATGTACTGCAGTGTGTGAGAGCTCTTCTGATGTAAGCACCGAGTCGTTATAATTATCTCTGTGGGCATTCGCTTTCTCCGTTGAGGCAGTGTCCGGTGTTCGTTGGTTTACCGTAGACGTTTGTGATGAATGATTCTTCTTCCTGCGTAACAAGGACGTCTAAAAACGGCATTGATTTGTCTGAGCTG
>JACEEZ010001515.1:0-147500 GCA_016584305.1 Chionoecetes opilio | reverse complement strand
ATTTAATCATAGGTGACAGCGACGCAGATGAATTGTTAAATATAATCCAGGATAACTTCCTAAGTCAAGCAATCAAGGAGCCTACTAGAGGAGATAATATTCTAGATCTATTGCTGACAAATAGAGACGATTTAGTTACAAATGTGGAGGTCGGTGGGAATTTAGATAATAGCAACCATTATGAGATCAGATTTAGCTTAAAATGGGAAGTTGGAAAATTAAGTGGCAATAAGCATCGAATACCAAATTTCAGAAAGGCCAATTATGCAGGATTAAGAAGACACCTGGAGGTTATTAATATGAGGTGTGGGATGGAGGAGAAGAAAATTTCCCAGAATAAGGACAGGGCGGTGACAGCTGGAAAGGCCAATTATGAAGGATTAAGAAGGCACCTGGAGGTAATTGGCGCGGTTAGATATGGAAGTGAGGTCATGGCTGAGGAGGTAATTAGAGCGGCTAGACAGGGAAGTGAGGTCAGGGCTGAGGAGGTAATTAGAGATGTTAGAAATGGAAGTGAGGATGGGGCTGAGGAGGATTATACCTCATTTGTAAGGAATATAATTGACGGACAGAAAAGAAATATTCCTTATAGGGAAATAAGGTCCAGAAAGAGTGATCCAAAATGGATGACCACCAATTTAAAACACAACATTGGAGTAAAAAGAAACATTTATTTAAGATTCAAGGAAGGATTGGTAAACAAAGAACAGTATAACGTGATGGCAAGGACAGTGAAGAAATTAACTCGAGTTGCTAAGAACAATTATGCGATTAAAGTAGCAGGACAGGCGAAAAGGGACCCAAAGGGGTTCTATCAGGTTTATAAAACAAAGACAAGGGAATTAGTTGGGCCGTTAAGGTCAGGACAGGGTGAGGTCCGGATGAACGGATGGATGATATGTGTAAGAGTCTAAATGATTATTTCTTAAGTGTTTTTACGGAGGAGGATACACAGACGATACCTGATAGTGAACAGATGTTCGAAGGAAGCGATGAGGAGAAACTCAAAGATATTGTGATAACTAGGGAAAAGGTGGAAGAGGGTATAGATAAAATGCAAATTTTTAAATCCCCAGGACCAGATGAAGTGTATCCCAGGGTATAAAAGGAATGCAAGGAGGTTGTTAGTGAGTCGTTAGTGCACATTTTTAGGAAATCGGTTGAGATAGGCGATGTGCCATTATTGTGGAGGAAAGGAAATGTTCCCATATTTAAGAAAGGAGACAGAGGAATAAAGTCAAATTATCAACCCGTAAGTTTAACATCAGTGGTGGGTAAATTATTGGAATCTATTATTGCAAAAAACATTAGAGAGCACTTAGATAAACATAGTTTCATCAATGATTCACAACATGGATTCACCAAGGGTAGGTCATGTCTCACCAATTTATTGAGTTTTTATAGGAAAGTTTATGAGACGTCAGATAATGATAAGGATTATGATATAATATATCTGGACTTTAGTAAGGCATTTGACAAAGTACCACACGAGCGACTCTTAAATAAGGTTAGGGCTCATGGAATAAATGGGAAGGTTCTTCATTGGATCAGAGCTTGGCTAAGTAATAGGCAACAAAGGGTTACAATTAATGGTTCTAAATCTGAATGAGGACTGGTGACAAGTGAAGTTCCACAAAGGTCTGTTTTGGGTTCCTTACTATTTTTTATTTACATCAACGACTTGGATAGTGGGATTAGCAGCGATATCAGCAAGTATGCTGATGATACTAAGTTAGGTAGGATTATTGGATCACAGTCTGATGTAAACATATTGCAGGGAGACTTAGATAAACTTAACGAGTGGGCAGTCAGATGGCAGATGGAATTTAATATTGATAAATGCAGCGTTATGAATGTTGGTAGAAAAAACCCTGGTAATAGATACACCATAAGCAATGTATCGCTGAAAAGATCAGAAGGTGAAAAAGATCTTGGAGTGAGGGTGAGCCCAGACCTCCGACCTAGGAAACAATGTATTGAGGCCAGAAATAGAGCTAATAGAGTATTAGGATTCATTACCAGAAGTGTTAAAAGTAGAAGTGCGGAAGTTATTCTAAAGCTTTATCTGGCTCTAGTCAGGCCTCACCTAGACTATGCGGTTCAGTTTTGGTCTTCATATTACAGGATGGATATAGCCTTGTTAGAAACAGTGCAGAGAAGGATGACCAAAATGATACAAGGGATGCGTAACTTTAGTTATGAGTAGAGATTGAAGTTATTAAAATTAAACTCACGCGAGAGACGCAGAGTAAGGGGCGATCTGATAGAAGTTTTTAAGTGGATAAAGGGATTTAATAAAGGAGAGGTAGGAAAAGTTCTTACGGCTTTTAACCAGGGTAGAACAAGAAGTAACGGACTCAAGCTGGAAAAGCGTAGATTTAGAAAGGAAATAGGGAAAAACTGGTTCACAAATAGGGTGGTGAATGAATGGAATGGTCTCAGTAGACAGGTAGTTAGTGCGGAGTCATTAGGGAGCTTTAAAGAGGAGCTGGATAGGTTCATGGATGGGGATGAAAGGTGGATATAGGTAGAGTTAGGTGACAGGAACTACCACGTGTAGGCCTCGCGGCCTCTTGTAGCTTCCTTATTTTCTTATGTTCATATGTTCTTATGATTGTGATCAGAGGAGCCCAACAGAGCGAATAGTTTCACAGAGTAAACAGAAGGGTTATAGGATAAGAATGTTAAGAATGTTGCATGGTCGGGTTTCTAAGGTAGTAGGCGGTAGCAGAGTGGTTAGCATCTCTGAGTGGTGTTCTCGGTGACCCGAGCTCGATCCCCGATGTGAACCAAAATCCACTTAAAATCTTTCTGCACCGTCGAGTGGCCTAATGCTGCCCATTAACTATACCTTCGATTGCAAGTGCATCGGAGGACACAGGGGGGCGGCATGAGCCTTTAATCACAGGCGTCACTACAAAAATACTGCCTATGCCACCACGGGCGAGGGCCAACCCTCACAACCCTCGAGTGAGCCTCCAGGGCCTGCCATCCCACCCCTGGAGGTCATTGCCTACAGGCGCTATAGGCACAAATGTAAAAAAAAAGGAACAAATAAATCATGAATACGGGTAGGGTGCTGCACCAGCTGCTCTCGGTCATTAATGATAGCAATATGTAGGCTTGTTCACCAGGCTGGTCAGTGAAGGGGTTGATAGCCAAGGCTGGGGGTGAACATTGAAATTCCTGAGATCTGAAAATACTATAAAAGGAAAATGAGTGAAGATATCCTCCATTTTGGATGTTAAATAGTCGAAATTTTTTTATATAGTCTGAGAAGTTAGGTGATATATATACAGCACAGATAAATATAGTAAGAGAGTGACATTAACGTCAAGTCCAGATGGTAGAAAATTCTGAAGATATAAGACCGTGGGCACGAGAGCAGGTGATGGCGTTGCATACATTAATACGCAACAGCCAGCTTTGGATTTAAAATGAGGATAGAGAGTGCAAGAGAAAACAGATAAGGACTGCTGACGTCAGTGCTCACAGACACCTGGATTTTGGTGGAGAATAGAAAATTTGGTCTAGAGGAGCGGTGAGATTCAAGATCTGAAGACCGAAAGTTAGATTTAAGATCACAAATGTTGCAGAAGCTTAAGAAGAGAAAGTTAGAGGAAGTATCAGAAGACATAAAGACAGCTCGAGTTGTCACCGTTAGATCGGTCCGACCTGGGGATATTTTTGGTCCAGACAGAGACTCCGAGGTAGTGTGAGTCATTTCAATAATTTTTTTAATGAGGACAGAGTATGTGTGATGTTCATGTAGTACAGTGTGAGTAGTGAGAGATGTCTTTCGAGTGCAGGCTACAGCTACTCTCTTGTATATTTGAGACACTAAGGATATAGACAGAGAAGACACGAGGAGTTTCATTAATAAGTCTGCAGCATCCCCTCCCTCCCCGTTAGTATCTCCCCGGGAGTTTTTTACAATGGCAGCAGGTGCCTGGCTGCCTATTCCAAGGATTTATACTTAATACATATTTATCTCATACTTGGTTTCCCTGACATAATTATGGTCGTTTTTACTCTTGCAGACACACGCTTTGAAATGGACGACCCACGTGTTTTAGATTTCATTGATCTGCTGATGACAATAAGCAGAGACTTTGAGGGCTCAGTGACGCTATTCAATTTCCTTCCATGGCTGGGCAAAATTGCGCCGGTCTGGTTGCAACAACAGTTGGGTCTTGAGAGCCTGCAGAAGAATTCTGAGAAATTGGCAAACTTTGCTGAAGTGAGTGAAATCTAAATTTTAATTATATATATATATATATATATATATATATATATATATTATTGTATATATATAATATTTATTATTAGTGTGTGTTGTGTGGTGTGTGGTGTGTGTGTTGTTAACTGTTTTCATAATTTTTTTGTCAGGAATGTGTGAAGCAGCATGCAGATACACTTGACCCTCTTCATCGCAGAGATCTTATCGATCAATACCTGATGATCATGAAGGAGGACCAGGACTCCGTATTCAAGCGTGAGTAATTTTTGTCTATTACAGTCTGAAGGTCTTAATACTGGCCCCGCTCTCTCTCTCTCTCTCTCTCTCTCTCTCTCTCTCCTCTCTCTCCTCTCTTCTCTCTCTCTCTCTCTCTCTCTCTTCTTCTCTCTTCTCTCTCTCTCTCTCTCTTCTCTCTCTCTCTCTCTCTCTCTCTCTCTCTCTCTTTATGGAGATGGAGTCGTGTTCTTAGATAAGTTAAGATATCATCAGTCATCGGCAGGAGAGGAGCTGCTGATACTTGTGACCGACCTCTTCATTGCTGGGGTTGAGACCACCTCCTCTACAATACTCTGGACCATCCTGTACCTGGCCAAGTTCCCAGGGGTGCAGCAGAGGGTGCAGCAGGAAATTGACGATGTACTGCCTCGAGGAATCACCCCGCAGTACCAAGACAGAACCAAGTGAGTGCTCGGAGATATTGATATAAGGGTGCAAAATGATGATAAAGGGTACACACACATACACACACACACACACACACACACACACATACACACATACACACTACACATACACACACACACACACACACACACATACACACACACACACACACACACACACACTATATACACAAGAACATTCACTATTCTAAAGTTAAGATTGACTAATTGTGACATCGAGACGGTGTAACGGCATGATGGAACACTGAAGAGCCTTACAGTTTATTGGAAGCCAAAAAACCATCAGGTAATGATTACTGCCTTTTGCGAACAGTGAAAAAAGAGAATGCAGAGTTGAATGGAGTAAGAAATGGGGTAAGAATGCACAGGGCAACACTTCTTTCTTACCCCATTCCATTCTTACCCCAGAATGTCGCATGGCAACAGGACCACAGTTGAGAAGCAAATAGTTCCCAGATCTGTTAGTTATTACGCTCTAACATACATGCATATACAATGTCATTATAAGGTCATGCCTACACACTGACCAGGACCCCACGAGTATAAGTTATTTCTCGTATATAGCACACACACACACACACACAGACACAGACACAGACACACACACACACACACACACACACACACACACACACACACACCGCGCGGTGGTCAGGTTGATAACGTGACGGTCTCCCATTCTGTGGGTAGGCGGTTCGAGTCCTCGCGCTCCCGAGGATTTTTCACTAACAAATTCGGGCGGTTACTGTCCACCTTGATTGAGCAAGGGGATGGGGGTGTGTGGTGTGTGAGGTCCCAGCATTGCCCAAAGATCGGTAATAAAGAGCTCTAAGCTCGCACTGAGAGGGTGAAAACTGGCGATCGCGAGCCAGCTCGCGTGGACAAGACCATAGGTGAATAACACACACACACACACACACACACACACACACACACATGCTAAGAATATTTGCGACTTCAAAGCCAAGCTGGATAATACTAGTTTTGGAGACGAGACAGCACGAGCTTAGCTATTTTCCTGCCTATCACAAGTAGATGAATACATACATACTCACAAATCGCGCTCGTGGCTCAGTTGTCTAGAATAGTGATTTATCATTGACCTATGTGGGTGGTTATTGTCCCCCCTTCAGCAAGAGAAAGGGTGTGCTGCTGTGTGCTGTGTGAGGTCCTAGCTTTACCCTAAGATCAATCTCAATGAATTGTAAACCCTTTCCAGAGAGCTAACAGATTCTTTGTCTTCTTCCTGTTTAACGTCAGATTGTACCATAATTTCTTATGAGGTTAGACTGCCGATGATACGCTTCCAACCATCTTTATCCATTTTCTCAACCCCTTCAATGCCCAGTGTTGCTATAACCTCTTCAACACACTGCTTCCATGTCTTCCGTGGCTTCCGTGTGTGGACGTCAACCTGGCACGTCCACTCCAACAGCTCTCCCCAATGCCTCGCCACTTTATCTGTCTCTCATCACTTGCCCAAACCCCCTAAACCTTCTTATTATCAGCACTGTACTCAGCTCTTTCAATCCACATCTTCTTGCCACCTCTTCACTGGACACTTCATCTCTCCATGTGATCCAGCCATACATCTAAACATTATCCGATTACAACCATAATGCTCCTGCAATGCCCTTGTCTCAGAACCATACAGCAATACTGATATTATACATGCTTCAAATACTATCCCTCTGTTTTTCTGTCCCGCTATCTCTTCCCACTGCATCCATGTAGTTGCTACCCGTGTTTCTACTGCACTCTCCACTCCACCCTCGCTATCTAATATGTCACTAAGATAATAAAACTGTTTAAATTATTTTACTACATCACCATTCACTTCTATAGTTTCTACCTCTTCCTCTTCTGGCGGTCCTTATCTGTTGATTCTCCTTACACACGCTGGATTGCAGAAATCTACACCTTATTCGGGTGACATTGTCACGAATAAGTTTTATGTTACCACTTCTCATATTCCTTGCAACGAATAGAGTTTACTCCAATTCCACTACCGAACACTCCACAGGGAAACCTTCTCACTTGTATATGTTGCTATATTTTCTTGCTTGTTACCAACATCTTCGTCTTGGCAATATTCACCTTCACATCTCTTATCTCCATTGCTTGGTTCCAGAATATACATTTTCTCTTAACTTCCTCCTTTGTCTCAGCTGTAAAGACGAAATCATCTGCATATAGCAGTTCCCATAGAAATCATATTCTTCACTCCTTTGTGGCCTCTTCCATCACTACCACAAACAAAAAAGGACTGAGGACTGAGTCTTGATGCACCCCCACTCCTATCTCAAAAGCATATGATGTTCCTCCAGCTACAATCATCATTGATCTCTTCATACAGTGCCAATACCAACCTTGCAAGCCTCTCCGGCACCTTCGGTCTTCGTAATGTCCATCTAATTGCTCTTCTCGGAATCTTGTTGAATGCCCTTTTAAAGTCCACAAACACATGTTATGTGTTACACATATTAAGGGTTACAGCCTCTTCTTATCCGCCTTATATTTATCCTGCAGATGTCTTGTGATAAAAATTGCAACGGTAGTTTACTTTCCAGCCATAAAACCAAATTGGGTCATCGATATTAATGATTATCTTAGATAAAGTCGTTAACACAGCACCCTCTCCCAAATCTTCATCCCATGTTCTAACAGCCTAAAACCTCTGTACCACCACGTGACAGTGCATCGCCTTTAAACAGTTGGTAAGTTAAAATTATCCTTCCATTCTTCTGAACCTTTCTCCTCCCTCATAATGTTTGTTTTTTTCTTCAAAAACTTCAGGTAGTTTTCTGAGATCTGTCCTTCCTGCTAATTTCAACATATCACTGCTTGCACCCGATGGACCTGGTGCCTGTCCAGCTCTCATCCCATTCAATGTTTTTTCTCTAGAAGGGTAACAGCTGAAAATCAATAATAGTATAATAATAATATATGGTTTATTCAAGTTTGCCTCGCTGAGCTGAGAATATACATATATAAATAGTACAGAAAAATAGTTGAAGTAAGATCAGATCGTGAAGTAATGCAGCACGTGATTAGGTCATAGGTAAATCACACACACACAACACACACACACACACACACACACACACACACACACACACACACTTAGGGAACTCCGTAGTGTAAGGGTTAGCACGCTCGGCTCACAACCTAGAAGTCCCGGGTTCGATCCCCGGGCGGAGGAAGACAGACGGGCGGTCTTCTTTAAACCCGAGCCCCTGTCCACCCAGCAGTGAATGGGTACCGGGTGTTAGCCGGGGGGTTTGTGACCCGCTTCCCGGGGTGATGGCTTCTGCCAACACTAAGAACTATGGATGAATGATCAAAATGTTGATATGGAGACGGGGCCACACGAGCGTCGCTCTGGCCCTGTAAAATACAACTAGATGAATACACACACTCTCTTTGAGTACTCCGTAGTGTAGCAGTTAGCACGCTTGGCTCACAACCAAAAAGTCCCGGGTTCGATCCAGGGCGGAGCGAAGACTGACGGCGGTCTTCTTAAAACCCGAGCCCCTGTCCACCAGCAGTGAATGGGTTACGGGTGTAGCCGGGGTTTGTGACCCGCCTCCCGGGTGGTGGCTTCCCCGAAACTAAGCACTAAGGATGAATGATAAAAAATTTGATATGGAGACGAGCGTTGATCAGGCCCTGTAAAATCAACTAGATGAACACACACACCACACACATCAAACATCACATCACATCACACACAACACACAAACACGAATAATTGCTCAGACTTGAAGTCTGAGCAATAAACTTATTCATTCAAATCCCCACACAAGATCGTGATCGGCACACATGAAAACGCAAAGAGTAACTTCCGCTAGTCCTAAATGTTCCAAATAAACTGATGAAACGAGATCTACCATTTTGTGTAATAGAAATGGTATGAATGCATAAGGGGATAAGTAAGTATATCAAGTATAGGCGTCCAGCCTCCGGCCCCTTTGCTTTTGGCTCAGTTCTTGCGGCTGGAACGTGGCAGCGAGCCACGTTCCAGCCAATTAACTCATTACGCTAATTACTCATTAAGGGCTTGTTCTACGCTAAAGGCTTGTTGCACAGACCCCCATTGATATTGACAGCACTACTTGCATGTCAAATTTCAGCTCAATCCGACAATAATTAGAAGTAGTTTACGCTAACTACTCATTAAGGGCTTGTTCTACGCAAAAGGCTTGTTGCACAGACCCCCATTGATTTTGACAGCACTACTTGCAGTAGTGCTGTCAAAAATCCACACAAAAATCCACACAAAACAGTTATCCACTTTTTGGCTTAAACTTGGTTCCACGGTTCTTATGGTAAGAAGCAGCTCGCTTCGCTCGCTGCCAATAACTAAATATTTGCTGAAACGCTTGAATTGGTCAGTTTTACAGACAGGTGATTTGTTTAAATGTCCAGCCATGGTGGAAGGTGATACCCCGACAACAGGAATTCAAAGGAGAAGGAGAAAGAAGGAGAAGATTCAGGAGTTAGTGAGAGAAATAATCTATAATAATATAAGCGAAAGTGTGTCTGTGTGTCTGTGTGTATGTCCGCGATAGGTGCTGACCCCGTGGCACAATCCCATCATATGGGACAGTTTTGGAACCAGCTCGACCAGGGGCACATTATAAGCCCACTTATTAGATGATCCGATTACTTTTTTTTCTTTTTTTTAGCAGCCTATTAGCGAGAATTGTGAAAAAAAAATGTGGGTTGCGAGAATTGAGGAAACCTTGATGTAGGGTGATGGGTAATGGGTGAGTGCATGGGTGGGGTGATGGGTAATGGGTGTGGGGTGATGGGTGAGTGAATGGGTGGGGGGTGATGGGTGATGGGTGAGGGAATAGGTGGGGGGTGATGGGTAATGGGTGAGTGAATGGTGTGGTGATGGGTAATGGGTGAGTGAAGGGTGGGTAGGGGAAGGGAAAAATTGGGGGGGGGGGAAAAATNTGCCGGGACCTGCAAGAAAAAGATCTGCAGGCTTGATTGCAGGTGGGCCCTCTCGTTTCCCAACGCTGTATATTGGAAGTAAATCGCTGGATGCCCGGGATAGATCGCTTCTTATCTGCTTGGATACTGCCGATGGAGGTTGGGCGGAAAAACAGGACTGCGACTTGGGTTTGGACGATGATACCGTTGACGCGATGCGAGTTCCGCCACCACTCAGCGATTCCTCTAGCCTGTCGATGTTATCGAATGCTAATACAGTCGGGACCGAAGGGTGCACATGTGACGGAAGTGGTACTGTACTTTTCCCAATTTTGCAATTTGTCTATGCATAGCGCTGTCTCGATTTCTTCCAGAACTGTGTACGAACATCCGTCCCCGAGTCGATTCAATATTTGATGACCTTGTATTACCGGTGAGCGTTTTCATGGCCCACGGAAGTAGGACATGCTTCGATGTTCTGATGGTACCCGGTGTACAGCATTGGATGATATCTGAGCCATCGACCATACCAGTGTGTCGGCACGCGCAGAGCTACCCCCACTCCCGCAAATCAAAGTATGCAGAAATAACGAAGAGGAATCTGGTATCTTCACGTTAATCTGAAGTGAGTTCTGCTGGCTGAGGCGGCCCAAAACGTTCATTGTAATGAGCATCTTTGATCTGGTGTCGCAGTGAAGTAGCTGCACGCACAAGGGTTACTTTCATCGTCCGTTCGTTCAAATGCTTTCACTTCTGCTTTCAGGTTTACGCACTCTGCAGCAATCTCTCGCTTTGTCAGTTTATCGGGCATCAAGTATACACGGTGTTTCACATTGAAGAAGATGAGCGATTCTCCAAACTCTCTTTTAGTCCATGAGCCAAGACCCAAATTTTTGGGGATATGGGTACCACCGGGGTGATAATTCTCTTAGGTGTTTTAGCTTGCTACATGTCTCTATTTTATGTTTTGATATGATAGCCCTTGCACACTGGTAGCTTAATGGTCGTTATCACTTCTTGAATAGCCCACACCCTACCGAAAATTTCAGAAAAATTTTAAAATGTCAAATTGGGGACAGGAATGCCTAAATGTCACTAAAATTAATATAGTAATTGTCACTTTTAATACAAGTCCTGTAAATACACACAAGCATGCCAGGGGCTTGTACTTACTATTTGGGCCAATTAATCCTCCTCAATATCATCTACGTCAGACTCGGAATCTGACTGTTGTGCTACCGGCTCTTCTTCAATACCCTTGTTCTGGCATGTCTGTAACCTGACATGTCGTACACTTCAGGCCATTGCTGAGGCAAGGCACTTAGGGGAGTTCGCATGACCCGCACACACTTGCAGGAAGTAGCTGCATAACAGCATCTGGTGCTGGTGAGCCTGCATCCAGTTGACAGCAAGCTTGCCTCCTCATCTGTCATCCAGCCGCAGTCTGTTGGGTTCGCAACAAATGGCTGGCTCTGCAGATTCCCCTCCAGATCGCAGCTGGTAGTTTGCACGTAGTGCATGCATGAAGAGGCAGTCCTCACAAGGAGGGAGTTGATTTGGACTCCACCTCTCCACGTCTCGCACAGAACAGCTCATACCGAAGCTTGTTCACCTCAGTTGTGTGGGTAGATGGCAGGTACATGGGCAGGTGTTTTCCCTGTAGCTTCTCAAAGATTTCCCAGGAGACATTTCCCCATGAGCGCCCAAGTTCGTGGAAAGCACCCTGGTATGTCTTGTCCATCTTCACCGGCTTGAGCGTCGTCATCTTCCCCGGCCAGCGAATGCACTGGACGGTATCACAGCCTGTAAAGGCATGCATACCAATCAATTGAATCACACACGGCGCCTCCCAGTGTACGGCTCAGTGTGGTGATATCCAAGAATCTTGTCCGGTTCTTCGTCCCGCACTTCTGGAACAGGTGGGATGGGATCTTGGGGCCCACATGCCCAGACACAGGACCATGACGTCTGTATCCTCTGCAGTGATGATGACAGACTTGTACCAGATTCTGCTGCATAAAAGTGATGGAGAAGGAGGCGTTGTGTCTGCTTCTTCTTGACTTGACTTAAGCTCAGGACCCTCTTCCCATTTGCTCTTGGTGATCTTGAAGCAGAGTGCTCACATGTGACATACAGCTCCTTGCCCTCGAGCTTCTCCCGGGTGCTGTGGTTTTTTCCATTCTTCTACCAGGAACTTGATGAGACTTGCCTTGTTGGAGGAACTCCCGAGTAACTTTCTCCACTGCTGGATGTTGGCCCAGGTTGAATGTTCTGGAAATGGATCCCTGTGCCTCCCACTTCTGTTGGCTCGTTCTGCATCTTTGATGGTGTCTCCTTGTGGGACGTCAAAAACAACATCAATGCGCCTGCTTTTAGAAACCCTCATGGACAACGTGACTCAGTGCTGGGGCCTGCAAGCTGTGAAAAAGTGTTGTCTTTTCCCCTTCAGTTTCTGGACCAGGCTCATCCCATCAATTATGGTAGCAGAGGGCTGGGGGATCACCTCTGCAGGAGAAACATTCCTCTCCAACTCCCTTGCTAGGGCAGCCTTGTTGGTCTTGCGGAGAGACCCATCACCGCTGGCAAGTGCCATGGCAAAGGCCCAGGGGATGAGCCAAGACATCCACTCATTTTGAGCTTTTGTTCTCAGCAACAAGGATCATTGGCCAAATGGGTTTTCCTGTCAGCCTTCAAGATAGCCTCCTTGGCATGGCCTTGTGAGCGTGGCTTCATTCTGATTAGTGAACGTTCTCAGTTTCGTCTTCGTCATCGTGTCATGAAACTGTATAGTTGGCGTATCGGTCTCCAGGCGCTTTTCCCTTTGGGAAGGCTTGATATGATCCTCTCCTTTCTGTAGGCCCCTAGAAAGTCTTTGGCAACTTCTGGTGGTGCTGTAGTCGCAGTTGACAAATGACAAGATCTCCTTGCTCTGCGTTGAAGGGGTTCAAACCAGCTGGTCTCCATCAGTTGAACTAAAGATTGGAACATCGGCCTCATCTCTTCTAACCTGGGCATCTGTAGGTTGGTGGCTGAAGTCAGTATACTTTTGGCCTACTACCAGGGCCCCTGAGCTGCCTCAAGTATCTGTGCGATACCCGATGTCAGGTAGTACCTGGCGACAGCTCCACCTTTTCGGGGTGAAGCCTTTTGTGCCCCGGGGTGTCTGGGTTTGTCTTTGTTGATCGTCTCTTCGATGGTCTGGTCCACAGGAATCCGTCCAAAGGGATTCTTGCTACCAAATCTGGCCCAAAAAAAGCCACCTTGCATGAAGTGTTCATGGACCTCTGGGTGTTCAATGGGCAGTCGAGACATCATGGCATAGTAGTAGGTCAGGAATCGGGCATAGTTCCCTTGTCATAGGCAAAACACCACGGTATCATCTGTCGGATTGCTCCTAGGTGAAGCATCCAGTTGCCTTCTCTGGAGGCTCGAACCAGGTCCAGCAGGATCTCAACCATGTCCAGGTATGACATCCAGAATGCTGAGAGGTTGTGTCATCTCTTAGGGTCTCAAGATAAAACTTGGAAGAGCTTCAGGATATGTGTGCATGATTCACTCTCCATCAGCTCTTGAAAGGTTCCCTGAAAACACATGCTGTGGAAGCTTTTGATGTTCTTCAGTGTTCCATCCAGATGGTGTATGGTCCCTTGAAGGGTTTTTCTTCTAGCCATGGAAGGAAGCCTTTCCATGCAAGCCTAAATCAGTGCTTCATACACGAGCTTTTGCAGTCTCACTGCTCTGTTGTACCTCCGGCCGGCCATCACCCCTGACACTGATCCTCTGCGATGACACCTGATTCCACACACAGATCTCTAAGACCTGCATCCTGAAACCTCTTCCTATGGGGGAGAGGAGATTGCAGATTGTGTGGAAGACGCCCATCCTGATGATAATGTTCTTGAAACTTCTCTTGTTCCCGAAAAACCTCGGCAGCTTGGCATAAGAGTGCTTGATCAAACACGCACACAATCTTTTTAAGCTGTAAGGACTGCATGATGGCATGCGTTTGCTCCAAGACTTCATTAAAAGGTGGACATTCTGTTGCGGGAGCATTGATAGTGGGCAGGTAGCTTACAGGTCCTGGACCACTGCAATGTCTCTGCGGATTTGATGTTGAAAAACCCAGTCCAATGCTGATGGACTGGTTCTCATGGTCTGACATTTGAGTAAAAAAGCCAAATATGGTTCTTGGTCTTTGAATCCTGGACCTCTTTGGTAGTGTCGACATACGCAGTCTCAATCCTGGGTGGCCCTGCCCCCCGCCCCCCAAAATTGTATATTGGCAGGAATTTATGCGGTCAGAGTGATCTTCTTATTGGACTTGGTAATCTCTGGCAGGACCCCTTTTTGGCACAGAGCCTGCAACCTGGAACTGGACAGCAATGCCATTGACTCTGTGAGAAGTACCTGCTCCACTTAGGTCTCTTCAGTCGGTCGATGTTATCCCAGGCCAGGGTTGTGAACACACCAGGGTAGATGTTTGCTGGCAGTGGAAATGTCATCCTTTGAACATTCCAGCTTCTGGAACAAAGGGCTGTATCGAAACTCCTCAAACATTGAGTAGGACACACAGTGGCCAAGGGCGATTCAGAGTTCGGATCAGTTCTGTGTTCCTGTTCAAACACTTTACAGCATTGGGACAGCAGTACGTGCTTGGGTGGCTTTGTCTTGCCACTGGTTTAAAAGCAAAAAAACCAAGTCACTGCCGAAGGATGTGGCCCAAGACGTTGAGCTCTTTCAGAGGGGGGTTTGACACTCACATCTCCTGTCAGCAGGGTGTGCAGGAATTTAGTGACTGCTGCAGGAATAAAAATTCTGATCTGTATCGGGAGGCCATGGCTGACTCACATCTTGCTTATTGATCTCATTCCTCAGCTGCATTCCTGCTTTGGTAAGATATCTTCAGAGTTAGCTGCTCTTGCTTCTTGCAGAAACTTTTTTTCATTTTGTGTGCTTGTCGGGCAAGGTCGGGCCCATTTAGAGGCTGCGTGGATAGATTAGAAACTTTCCCTTTCTCATCTGGGACAAAAGCGTAGTGATTCCCCAAACTCGGTTTCAATCTTTCGGCGAACATGTTTCTTTGTCGCTGGTTCAGTTTATAATACCACGGGACATCATGGATCTCTCAAAGCCCAAGATGTGAAGTTTATCATAGGCAGTACCTCTGGGTTGGGGAAAAAATTCAGTCCTTATATACAAGAAGAGTTCCTCGAGGGCTTCTATCTCAGCCTCTTCGTAGCGTGCTCCCCCGCTTTCTTCCTGATTTCAACTGCACCCGACCTGGCGGCCGCTGGGGAATCATCTTTTGTGAAGAGTTTGTAGCAAGACTTGTGGTGTGACCCTCTGCAGCAACAAGGTCCTGCTAAAGTAACCAAGGATTCTCTGGTTGAGTTTCCTTGTTCGTGCTCTGCGGATCTTTCATCTGTCGTAGCTCAACCCCACTGGATGAGTGGCTCCCTTGTCTTGCTGCTTTCATGTACTTGCTTGATTCTCGCAGAAGAGACATACTTTTGGGATCACCTGCTAGTTTCTAGGGGCATCCCTTGATGGCCCCCCTCCTGGGTCGACGCTTGCTGATTCTATCTTGACACCCTTGGCAAGGATTTGAATCCAGTGGACTCTTTATTGTAAAGAGACTACGACATTTACGGTGATAAAAGTATGTGTGGTATTCCTCCTTCTTCAAGGCCCTTGGCTGCTTTCCCGGACGGATCATGCTGCCGATCTCTGCAGCCCTGAGCAATGTGTTCCAGGAGTCCAAATCCTGTGGTGACACCAGAGCATCGTGTCATCATCAGAGCAGTGGATGATAAGTCGATCCCTGCTCTCTTCCTCGCTGATGGTTTGCATCATGGGCCCTCAGACAGTCAGCACACACCTGCAAAAAAAATATCACCATTAAACATTACATGAACAAACAAACAAACACATTTACATGGAAACCATTCTAACATATGTTTGCTCCTTCCCAAAAATAAATTATCCCCAAAAATATCACAAAAAAAAACACCAAATATGAAATAAACCCCTAAATATGGGGAAACTTGAAATATACATCGAATAACTCTTGTAGAGAATCAAATTAGCTACAAGAGCTGTTTGAATATATTTTTTAATTTCTCCAAAATTTAGGGATTTATTCCCGATTTATGGGAAATACCCAAAATTAATTTTTTTTAGGGTAAATCCCAAAATATGAGGAAATTTGAAAAATACCTAGGAACAACTCTGGTAGAGAATCAAATTCTACATAGGTGTCCAAAGTTCGCAACGATCGTGTGATTGATTTTAAAGAAAATGAGGAAAAACCCCGAGCGTCACGCTGAAAAATTTTTTTTTTATGGGTTAGCACCCCCATTGCTTTCAAAAAAACAGGACTAAGCTACCAGTGCGGGAAGGCTATCATATCTTAATGTATTTACAGTCACTCTATAAACATTTAGTACCATTCGTGTTAGTCACCCAGGTGGTACCGATATCTGGCCTGGTCATGGACTAATTGATCTCTTCATACAGGGGCCAATACCAACCTTGCAAGCCTCTCCGGCACCTTCGGTTTCGTAATGTCCATCTAATTGCTCTTCTCGGAATCTTGTTGAATGCCCTTTTTAAAGTCCCACAAACACATGTTACAGCCTCTTCTTATCCTCCTTTATTTATCTGCAGATGTTCTTGTGATAAAAATTGCAACTGTATTTTACTTTCCAGCCATAAAACCAAATTGGGTCATCGATATTAATGATTATCTTAGATAAAGTCTTTAAACACAGCCCCCTCTCCCAAATCTTCATCCCATTTTTCTAACAGCCTAAAACCTCTGTACCCCCACGTGACAGTGCATCGCCTTTAAAACAGTTGGTAAGTTTAAAATTATCCTTCCCATTCTCTGAACCTTTCTCCTCCTCATAATGGTTTTTTTTTCAAAAACTTCGGGTAGTTTCTGAGATCTGTCCTTCCTGCTAATTTCAACATACCCACTGCTTGCACCGATGGACCTGGTGCTGTCCAGCTCTCATCCCCTTCAATTTTTTTTTCTCTAAAAGGGAACAGTTTAAAATCAATAATAGTATAATAATAATATATGGTTTATTCAAGTTGCCTCGCTGAGCTGAAAATATACAATATAAATAGTACAGAAAAATAGTTAAAGGGTAAGATCAGATCGTGAAGTAATGCAGCACGTTGATTAGGTCTAGGTAATCACACACACACAACACACCACACACACACACACACACACACACACTTAGGGAACTCCGTAGTGTAAGGGTTAGCACGCTCGGCTCACAACCTAGAAGTCCCGGGTTCGATCCCCGGGCGGAGCGAAGACAGACGGGCGGTCTTCTTTAAACCCGAGCCCCTGTCCACCCAGCAGTGAATGGGTATCGGGTGTTAGCCGGGGGTTTGTGACCCGCTTCCCGGGTGATGGCTTCCGCCAACACTAAGAACTAAGGATGAATGATAAAAAAATGTTGATATGGAGACGAGCGTTGATCAGGCCCTGTAAAATACAACTAGATGAATACACACACACACACACACACACACACACACACACACACACACACACACACACACAAGATCGTGATCGAGCACACATGAGACACGGGAGTAACTTCCGCTGTCCTAAATGTTCCAAATAAACTGATGAAACGATGATCTACCATTTTGTGTTAATAGGAAATGGTAATGAATGCATAAGGGGATAAGTAAGTATATCAAGTCTAGGCGTCCAGCCTCCGGCCCCTTTGCTTTTGGCTCAGTTCTTGCGGCTGGAACGTGACAGCGAGCCACGTTCCAGCCAATTAACTCATTACGCTAATTACTCATTAAGGGCTTGTTCTACGCAAAAAAGTTTGTTGCACAGACCCCCATTGATTTTGACAGCACTACTTGCATGTCAAATTTCAGCTTAATCCGACAATATTTAGAAGTAGTTTACGCTAACTACTCATTAAGGGCTTGTTCTACGCAAAAGGCTTGTTGCACAGACCCCCATTGATTTTGACAGCACTACTTGCAGTAGTGCTGTCAAAAATCCACACAAAAATCCACACAAAACAGTTATCCACTTTTTGGCTTAAACTTGGTTCCACGGTTCTTATGGTAAGAAGCAGCTCGCTTCGCTCGCTGCCAATAACTAAATATTTGCTGAAACGCTTGAATTGGTCAGTTTTACAGACAGGTGATTTGTTTAAATGTCCAGCCATGGTGGAAGGTGATGCCCCGACAACAGGAATTCAAAGGAGAAGGAGAAAGAAGGAGAAGATTCAGGAGTTAGTGAGAGAAATAATCTATAATAATATAAGCGAAAGTGTGTCTGTGTGTCTGTGTGTATGTCCGCGATAGGTGCTGACCCCCGTGGCACAATCCCATCATATGGGACAGTTTTGGAACCAGCTCGACCAGGGGCACATTATAAGCCCACTTATGAGATGATCCGATTACTTTTTTTTTCCTTTTTTTTAGCAGCCTATTAGCGAGAATTGTGAAAAAAAAATGTGTGTTGCGAGAATTGAGGAAACCTTGATGTAGGGTGATGGGTAATGGGTGAGTGCATGGGTGGGGGGTGATGGGTGATGGGTGAGGGAATAGGTGGGGGGTGATGGGTAATGGGTGAGTGAATGGGTGTGGTGATGGGTAATGGGTGAGTGAATGGGTGGGGGGTGATGGGTAATGGATGAGTGAATGGGTGGGGGGTGATGGGTAAGGCGTTAATACATACATTTCTACATCCATGATTTCAGGAAAGTTAGAAGGGGCTATCTGGAGAGTCTGTGTTTGGTGGGCCGAAGGCCCACCAATAGTCCTCCGTAGGAGCTAGCCATAAAGTCGTCCTAGTCGACTAGTTTGGCTAGTCGACTTTATGGCTAGTCGGACTAGCCATAAAGGACGCCCTCCGGGCTTTGCGGCTAGTCAACAATAAGAATGAGTTAAGCATTGTCTTGGCATTGAACCACGAACAGGCTACCACCATTAATGAAATGACAATGAATAATGACCAGACTGCAAAGGAAATAGGAAAGAAAGGCTCAAAGAGGAAATCAGGAAACTACTGGAGGAGATATAGCAAATGAAAGAAGAGCTAAGGGTGCATGAGGCCAAGGCGTTAGTTCATGATCAGGAAACTTGGATTAAATTAAGGCAGAGCAATAAAGATGGAAAAAGCTGTACGAGGAGGGAAAAATTGGCTTGAAGGAAATTTTTAACCAGTAATTAAAGAAGAACCAATTCAATGTAAAAACACAATATTATTAGGGTTCAAAAGACCAGGACAAATTTTGTACAAGAAGCAGTTGACAAAAAGAGATGTGTAATTATAACAGGATTAAAGGATATATCCATGCCATAAACAACAGAGAGAGAGAGAGAGAGAGAGAGAGAGAGAGAGAGAGAGAGAGAGAGAGAGAGAGAGAGAGAGAGAGAGAGAGAGAGAGAGAGAGAGAGAGAGAGAGAGAGGAGAGGAGAGACGAGAGAGAAAAAAGAGAGAGAGGAGAGAGGAGAGAGAAGAGAGAGAGAGAGGAGAGAGAGAGAGAGAGAGAGAGACAGAGAGAGAGAGAGAGAGAGGGAGAGAGAGAAGACGAGAGAGAGAGAGAGAGAGAGAGAGAGTTAAAATTTGCTGTATCAAAGGAAATGTGCAGTCTGTTTGGAAGAAAATATGAAAGCGCAAGAAGAAATTGAAGAAATTTTTCGTTTGGGGGATATTTGAAGAAAGGGGAAAACAAGGAAAAATGAAGGGAAATTTCGATCCCAGGTTACAGTAAATGAGTTAAAGAACAAAATATGGAAACTTGCTGGAAAAGAAATGTTTGAAGCAGTATGGTTGAGAACGAATATTTACGAGGAGGAGATCAGGGAACTTGTACAAAGAGGCCAGAGAAAAAAAACTGATGAGAGAAGAAGGCAAAGTTCTACTGACGTGTGAGGGACATGAGAATCAAAACATGGTATTGGCAGAGGGAGTGAGAGAGAGGCATGGTTTGGCAAACTGCGGAAAGAGTGAAAATATGCCACCGTTGATGGGTTGAGATCAGCAAGTTTGGATATAAAGGTTTTCATGAGGAACAAGGAACCCTATGTGGTGTGTTTGGTTGAGACTAAATTGAGCAAGGAGGTAGAAACAGAATTCAGAGATGAAAAATATAACTTGTGGAGAAGAGACCGAGACAATGAAGTAGGAGGAGGACTTATGATTGCATTCAAAAAGTTATTCAAAATATTCAAAGTGGAGAGAAGGCAGAAGGAACAGTACTGTATAATTTATTCAAATAAGCTTAACAACTAGTAAAGGAGGAATAATATATATTGCTGTGACATACTTTTGGGACATACCGGCTTTTGGGAGGCGGTAGCAGAGTGGTTAGCGTCTCCGACTGGCGTTCTCGGTGACCCGAGTTCGATCCCCGACGATAACCAAAACCTTTCTGTACCGTCGAGTGGCCTAAGAACACCAACATGCCCTGCTCATTAAATCTACCTTCGACTACCTACCATCGGAGGACACAGATGGGCGGCATGAGCCTCTAATCACAGGCGTCACTATAAAAATCCTGCCTGCGCCACCACAGGCGAGGGCCAACCATCACAGCCCTCAAGGGAACCTCCAGAGCCTACCATCCGAGCCCTGGGTAACCACTGCCTACAGGCGCTAAAGGCACAGATGTAACAATAAAATATAAATAAAATACTACGTTCCACCAAAAAATAGATCATGGAGAGGTGATGAATACCAACTAATGTTGAACGACAGAACCAGACATCTGCAAAATCTAATGGAGAAAAGTTCTGGCTTGATTTGGATGGGGGACTTTAACTGTAAGGAGGTGAACTGGGAGGAGTGCTCTGCCGAGTGAAGTGATGATTCATGGGGTCCATGTCAAAAACATGTCCAAGATGTTTTCCCTGAAAAAAAATTAATTCTTAGAAGGAGAGGGAAAAATAATAAGCACCCAACAAAGTTTAATAAAAATGGAAATGCAGGAAAGTTTATAATTATTGGAATCCCCAAAAAGTAAATAAAAAAACCAGTGTTTCGTTAAACAAAGGCCTTGGAGATTAAAGGCCCACGCGTTGCATTCACATTATTAATTGTTCCAACCTTTCAAACATGAAAAATCAAGCGCACACAAAAGTAATCAGTCCCTAAATACCCACGACAAAAAATAATAATCAACCATAATGCAAGAGAAAATAGACTAGGCCCAAAGGGTCCTTTGACTTTAAAATCATGAACCCAAAAAAACCAAGCAAATGCTCCACTTACAACATTGACCTTCAAACAACTACAATACTTCAATAGCTTCACGATGAACAAACATGTACCACATAACCAAACAGAACAAGACCAACCAAGTCCGGTCCACCCAGTATCCTCATTGGGCAGACTGGGAAATGAAAAAAAATACTCTAATATGCACAATGACTAAAAGATGTAGAAAAGTAAAACAATGCTTTGTTGGTATCGCCCCAAAAAAGGGCCCATGACTGCAGTAATGTTCATTTAACCCCTACACAGTAAACTATGTACGTATAATACACACACACCTGAACACGGGAAAACGGGCCAGCACCAGCTGGTGGACGTGAGGGCGGCAGGAGGGTAACTGGGCGTGACATCAGAACCCCCGATCCACGTCAACTACCATGACACAAGCGCAGCGGCTTACGTACACTCTACTAAGTATCTAAATCTTAAATTATACACACGTTCTTTTTTTTCTTTTTCTTTTTTTTTAAAATCACAAGGAATGGCCAAGGGCACAACAAAAAATGGTAACACAAAGCCCGCTTATTTGCCAGTACTATAAAGAAGACAGTAAGAAAAGAAAAGAAAAAAGAGGGGTGAGCCAAAATTTGTTCGGGAGGTGTCTTGTTACTCCTCTTTTGAAAAGATTTAAGTCATTTGGAAAGTGGAAAAATAGAAACAGGAAGGGGAGTTTCCCGAGTTTACCAGTGAAAGGGATGAAAGAGTAAAGATATGATTAACTCTTGCATTAGGAAGATGGACAGAATAGGGGTGAGAATGAGTAGAAAGTCTTGTGCAGCGAGGCCACGGAGGGGGGGAGGCATGCAGTTAGCAAGTTCAGAAAAGCAGTGAGCATGAAAAAAACGGTAGAAGAGAGCAAGAGAAGCACATTGCGGCGGTGATTTAAAGATTGAAGGGCAGTCAGTCAGAGGAGAGGAGTTGATGAGACGAAAAACTTTTGACTCACCCTGTTTAGGAGAGCTGTGAGTGGATCCTCCCCAAACATGTGAGGGCATACTCCATACATGGGCGGATAAGGCCCCTGTAGAGAGCAAGCAATTGGGAGGGGGAAAAAAAGAACGCAGACGCCACAGGACACCCAACTTCCTAGAAGCTGTTTTAGCAAGAGAGGAGATATGAGATTTCCAGTTCAGATTTTTAGAAAGGATAGTCCTAGAATGTTCATTCTAGAAGAAGGAGACAATTGAGTGTCATTGAAGAAGAGGGGATAGTTATCTGGTAGGTTTTGTCGAGTAGATAGTTGAGAAATTGGATTTTTGAGGCATTGAAAAAAAAACAAGGTTTTCTTTGTCCCAATCAGAAATTATAGAAAAAGATCAGAAGTTAGGCGCTCGGTGGCATCTCTCCCTGAATCACTTAGTTCCTGTTGAGTTGGACGTCTAATAAACGACGTTTAAAAAATGCAGGGTAGAATCATCAGCGTAGGAGGGATAGGGCTTTGAGTTAGGGCTTAGAAAATCATTAATGAATATAGAAAGGGGAGTGGGTGATAGGACAGAAACCTGGGGAACAACCCCTATTGATAGATTTAGGAGAAGAACAATGTCCATCTACAGTAGCTGCAATAGAACGGTTTGAAAGGAAACTTAAGATGAAGGTACAGAGAGAAGGATAGAAACCGAATGAGGGTAGTTTGGAAATTAAAGATTTGTGCCAGACTCTATCAAAAGCTTTGATATGTCAAGGGCAACAGCAAAAATTTTACCGAAACCCCTAAAGGAGGATAACCAAGATTCAGTTTGGAAAGCAGAAGATCGCCAGTAGATCGCCTTTACGGAAACCGTACTGACGATCAGATAGAAGAGTGTGAGCAGATAGATGCTTAAGAAATCTTCTTATTAAGTATAGATTCAAAAACTTTAGCAAGGCAGGTAAGTCAAAGCTATAGGACGGTAGTTTTAAGGATTAGAAAAGGTCACCCTTCTTAGGAAAAAGGTTGGATGTGAGCAAACTTACAGCAAGAAGGAAAGGTGGAAGTAGATAGACAAAGACGGAAAAGTTTGACCAGGCAGGGTGCAAGACAGAAGCACAGTTTTTTAGAACAATAGGATAAAACCCTATACTACACACAATAGTTCAATAAATACAAGAATGATTGCCCAAAAAATAAATTACAACAGTAAGTGAATAAAAAAAATCCCCCCGAGCTAAGCAAAAAAAGGTCGAGCAAAGCCGTGGCCGGAAATGGGAAAAATGGGCCAAACGAACCACGAGCAAAGCACCCTAATCCCCAATCAACTTTCAACAATCATTGGCGAAACAACCAGAAACATCACCATCACCAAAAACTATCTCACAGGTTGTGATTCAACCAAGCAAATCGCAAAAGTGCAGGATGAAAGCCAATCGTGACTACCTCAAAACTGGAAAAACACCAAAAAGATTGACTTCATGATAGAAGAGTTTCTAGTAATGGTACAAGTCTGGGAACCAATGCAAAACAATGGATGAGCTAAAATATACCTCTTCCAACACCAAAAAGGATATCTTTACCTACCCCCAGCAGTGTTCTATAAGGGGCCCAATCTTAGGGCATTTACAGGACGTACAGCAACTACACTGTTGGAGAAAGTGTACCTTGATCCAAGGAATGTTTGGGTTGCAGCGCTTTGGTGGCATCCTTGAGCGGACGAGTCAGGCTACTGCCCGATGACTTCCAATGCCATGTAAATGAAAGTCCATGTGCCACTAAGCGATGTGTTTGTAGCAATAGAAACTTAATTTGTTTTTAGTACTGAAGCTGCCAAGCTTCTGACAAAAGATGTAATAATCCAGCTTGTTAGATAAAAGATGGGNTTATTTATGCATGAGATATTTTGCGCGCCTCTTAAAAAAAAAGATTATAGAGTCACTGCCCTCAGTGGCATAATAATTTTCAAGGTATGCAACTATGGATGGTGTACGTATGCCTGTATGGCACTAATAATCTGAATACATTTTCTTTTCTCATCATTTTCTAGGTATGTTTTAATACAGATTAGACACCCCTAAATCCCACCCACCCTCTTCGATGATCACCCTTCTTCCAACCACACCATCAACTTGCCATAAGCTGCATGATCTCAGATAGTAATTTATCCCTAACCCCATTGCATCATATTCCCTGCCAACTGTGATGCTAATTAATGTTTATATACACACAACAATAACTACCTGTTTTCCAGGTTTTGATTCAACAAGCAAATTCGGCACACAAGCTGCAGGACTGAAAGCCAATCCGTGTCACTACCTCCAAAACATCGAAAAGCACCAAAATGAGATTGACTTTCCATTGATAGAAGAGTTTCTAGTTAATGTGTACAAGTCTGGAACACAATGCAAAACAATGGATGAGCTAAAATATCACCTCGTCCACCACAGCAAAAAGACTATCCTTTACCTACCCCCCAGCAGTCGTTCTATCAAGGGGCATATTCTTAGGGCATTTTACAGGACGTACATGCAACTACACTGTCTGGAGAAAGTGTAATGGTATTTACCTCAGGTTTAAGTAAATTCATATTTTTTTTTTATTTGACCCTAAATGTTCACATGGACCTACATTATTCTGTTTGGTAGTTTTAAAAACTTAGCTAATGTGTAATAAACTAGTACAGACTAAAAAACAATGAAATTTGTCACTTCATATATTTTATTATATTTTTTGTGTATTACAACCCTAGATTTTTCAAATTTTTTGATATAACTTTGTATTTACGATCCTACTGAAAAGGTTAATTATGTAATCAACTTCACTTTAGCTAAATCTTGTAGCTGATAAGTTAAGCTTTCTTTTGAGTGGTAATTCATTTCCGTAAGTGTCTTTGTTTAGGTGATCGAAATGAGGCTCACCCGTCATTCGGAGGGTCATTTCCGGAAAGCATAATTTTGACAAATCTGTGATTTATAAGATTATTGCCAGGTTTCAGATGACCCACCCTCGTTAATATTATGCCCCAGGTGGTCCTCTTATCAGAATCAGGTGAGTGATCTCGGGGCCCTCTCAAACATGAAAACACCCCTTGGCTCCTGGACTATAAGAAGGGTGACCGTTCTAATCCTTCAAACTACCTATACCTATAGAATATAGATCACCTAATAACTGACTTCCTGTCTTTCTGAAGCTTTTGAATCTATACTTAATAAGAAGATTATTAAGCATCTATCTGCTCACAATATGCTATATGATCGTCAGTCAGTACGGTATTCCTAAAGAGCGATTTAATGGCGATCTTCTAGCTTTCCTAATTGAAGCATGGTCATCCTCCTTTAGGGGAAATCGGTGAAAACTTTGATGCGTCCTTTGACATGTAAAACGTATTTGATTGTCTTGACAACAAATCTATCATATCTAAACTACTCCTCATTCGGCTCTATCCTTTTCGTGCACCTCCATCTTAATTTTCCTTTCAAACCATTATATTGCAGCTACTGTAGACGGTCAATGTTCTTCTCATAAGTCTATTTATAGGGGGTGTTCCTCAGGTTTCTGTCCTATCACTAAAACTCTCTTTATATTATTCATTAATGAGATTCTAAATTTAACTCAAGCCCTATCCACTCCTACGCTGATTTTTCTACTCTGCATATTTCAACTTTCATTCATTAGACTCCAACTCAATATGAACTAAGTGATTTACGGAGAGATGCATGAGCGCCTAACTTATGATATTTCTATAATTTCAGATTGGGGAAAAGCAAACCTTGTTTAGTTCAATGCCAAAAAATACCCCAGTTATTCACCAACCTATTAGACATAACCTTTTTAAATTTACTTTCTCTGTACAGGGGTCATTCTTTTGCCTATGTATGGAGTAGTTATGTTAAAGGGGGGGGATCCACTCATACAGCTCTCCTAAACAGAGTTGAATCATAAGCTTTTTGTCTCATCAAATCCCTCCTCTGACTGACTGGTTGTCAATATTAAATCACCGCGGCAATGTTGCTTCTCTTGCTATCTTCTATCGTTATTTTCATGCTCACTGCTCTTCTGAATTTGGGCTAACTGCATTCCTGCCCCATCCCGGGGCCCAAAGCGAGCCAGACTTTATACTTATTCTATACCTATTATGTCCATCTTCCTAATTCAAGATTTAACCAGTATCTTAAACTTTTTCATCCTTTTCACTATTTTATTCGGGAAATATATTTAGTATCTATTCTTCCCCCTTTCCCTACGGATTAAATCAAGAGAGTAGTGCAGATGCCTTCCGAACTAAATTGGATAACTCCCTTTCTAATTTCCCCTTATTGAAATCTTGTAATAGGGCCTGGCAACTAAGCGTTTTTTTTTTTCTCGCTTTTGGCCAGTTCTTTGTGATGTAAAAAATAGTTGGGATAGTGTTCTTGTGCCAGACGGCATGTGGCACACATTCATGTTTGGGGTAATAATAATATGGGGTATGGTGTTGCAGGGTTAAAGGAGCAGAGAACAGAAAGGGGTTTCAAGCATGATGAGGCATTGGTATTGGTGTAATTCAAAAGGTATTGAAATGCCTTCACATCACTATTGCAATTTTTAAATAAAATATAAAAAACATGCGCTACATACACAGAATGCTCGTGTTATATGAGCATTCGGTATAGAAAACTCGATGAAAACGGGGATTCATGAGTTTCCACACATCTTTGTTGTAAGGAGGCGTCGCAAAGTGGTTAGCGTCTCCGAGAAGCGTTCTCGGTGACCCAAGTTCGATCCCCGATGAGAACCAAAATCCACTTAAAAACTTTCTGCCGTCGAGTGGCCTAAGAACACCCACAGCTGCCCATGAACTCTACCTTCGATTGCGAGTGCTCGGAGCAAACAGGGTGGCGGTATGAGATAACTAATCACAGGAGTCACTATAAAAATCCTGCCTGTGGCACCACGGGCGCCGGCCAACCGTCACTCTCCTCAAAGTAACCCTCCAGGGTTTAAACATCCCACCCCTGGGGGGTCACTGCCTATAGGCACTATAGGACAGGGTGTAAAATAAAGAAGAAAACAAATCAAGAGTCTCGTTGGGGAGTCGAGGGCCATTTTAACCTTAATGGCCTCCGACCCATTTACCGAGCCTGAACAAGCTCTTTTCCAAGTCTCCTCTCGGACGAGTGCTATCCGAGCAGCAGATGGGAGCCTCATGTCGGACATGGAGGGCAGATAGTTCGTTGGGCTGATTACTTTGGGCAGTTTTTTCACGGTGGAAACCCCCCAATTGGGGCCGCTTCAAACCACTGGATTATGGACAGTGGAAAGCCGATCCTCTCATTGACGAATCGCACCCTCTCTTGACGAAGGTCAGAAAGGCTGTAGCAAATTTAGGGGTGAAAAGGCAGCGGATGTTTGTAATATCAGTGCGGAACTCCTCAAAGCTTGGAGTGAGGCCATGATACACGGGTTGCATGCTTTCCTGACTGCCGTGTGGCAATCAGGTACCATTCCCGCTGACTGGAAAGGGTGGCTGGTCGCCCCTATCTGGAAAGGGAGACGGAACCGTCAGGACTGCAACAATTACCGCGGTATTACACTGCTCAGCGTGCCAGGCAAGGTGCTTGCCCATCTATTGCTGAAACGGATCCGCTGTCATATGGTGAAGCATCAGATATCTCAGCAGTCTAGGTTCACGCCTGGTAAGTCAACTACGGACCGTATCCTAGTGCTTCGTGTCCTGGTGGAACGCTGATGTGAGTTTCGACAGGAGATGCTTGCAGCCAATGTTAATTTCAAGAAGGCGTTCGACTCAGTGCATCGTGAGTCACTCTAGGATCTTCTGCGACTTCGCGGGATTCCTGCAAGGACTATTGGTTTGATGCCTGGCCTGTACTCTGGGACTGAGAGTGCTGTAAAGTGTATCCAGTATATCCAGTATGATGTATCCAGCTTTTTTCCTGTGAATACAAGAGTGAGGCAAGGATGCGTCCTTGCCCCATCACTTTTCAACACTTGTATGGACTGGGTACTGGGCATTTTGCACAATCACTTGAACACACACAAAGTGATTATGGGGCATCCCACGACAACACCAATATAACTGATCTTGTGTTTGCCGATGATTAAGTAATCTTTGCTGAGTCGCTGGAGGTCCTGGTGATGGCTATCAAGGCGCTGCACGAGGAGGCAAAGCCTTTGGAACTTGGTCTCTTGGCCCAAGAACAAGGTCCAGATGCTTGGAGACTTATTAGATGAAACAGTACAGTCTTTTCAAGCGTGCAGCGAGGACATTGACATTTTGGATAATTTTAAATACCCTGATAGCGTAGTCCATAATGACGGTTCGCGTCGTTAGGCGTCGTACGCGTCGTAGGGTGGGCGATGTGACGCGCCCCTCGGCGTATGCCTCCACTGATTTATTGATTATACAAGCAGCCATGCGCCACCGTGGTGTAGTGGTTAGTGCGCGTAGCTACGAATCCGTGGGCCAGGGTTGAAATCCCGGCCAGGGTAGTCGGTGCGCAGCCCACACAGCTGTTCATCCTTCCTTTCGGGGTTGGTCATTAAATGGGTACCTGTGCAAACATGGGGAAGGTAACTATGGTAACCTGGATGTCATACAAGCCATGTGTCCCGGGCTAGCGGGTTGTCACCCACTACAGGTTCAAGGGCTAATACGACCGATATGACCACCGAGGCCACGCGCAGCTTAGCGTATGCCCTCATCTTTACGTATTATATAGTAATAATTCAATATACGAGTAGGCTCCGTGGAACGTATCTACTCATATAATCACGAGAATACTGTAATGTACAGTATTTATGAGAAAGAGTAGCATGGTGGTATGGACGTCAGACATGAGTACTATAGTCTATTCACTTAAGCCTGGATTCCTGGGCTGGGAGCTGCTCGATGCCTAGGCGAGTTTGTAAGGACGTCGCTGATTGGCTGATAGCCTCGGGCAGGGTGGCGATGGTGGTGGTACTTGCCTGGCCGCAACCCAAAACCCTTGCGTTGCCTCATAAAAATATTCATATTTCTTGGCTTTACTCATCTCTTACACAAAATAGGCCTATTTTGTTTGCATCAGTAAATCAGGCAGTGATTGTTCAACAACAACACGCCATTCATAACTCAATAGGGTAAAAAATAAAGTCATGACTGACTATCACAAGAGTAGGCGGACTTTTAGGTTTTCAGTGCATTGAAATGTTGTACTCCTACCCGATATAACCCAAACTACCAGATAATAGTTATGAAAGCTGAGCCTACCATCGGGGTTTTATAATACATTGCTGCATATCATGAGCATAAAAAATTACAGTAAGACTTCACTAATATTTTAAAATAATTAAAGGAAAGTAAAAGGTGTATAAACATTACTTCTTGCTTATTTTGCTTCAACTCGCTCTAACTCCATATGTTTTGGTCACATTCAATTTTTAAAAACTGTTTCAAAATCCTTATACTTTTCCGCTTCCTGTGGTATGTAGCACGTACCCAAAAAGGAAAAGATAGGTGGTCAAAATGGCTAAGAAAGTTAAACTGTTTCAAACTGTGCCGTGACGGGTTTAGCCTCTGATAGCTCTCCGAAAACAGTTCTCCTATATAGGGAGCAATGCTCACCCGTCACTGTCCAGTTTGCAGTAGTAGTTTTAAAACTTCTAAGCCATTTTGACCACCTACTCTTTTCCTTATTGGTACTACCGACAGTTACCACAGGATAGCGGAAAAGTATAAGGATTTTGGAAAACAGTCTTGGAAAATGGAATTGCACCAAAAACATATGAGTTAGAGCGAGTTGAAGCAAAATAAGGCAAGAAATAATGTTTATACACTCTTTTACTTTCCCTTTAATTATCTTAAATATTAGTGAAGTCTTACTGTAATTTTGTATGCTCATGATATGCAGCAATGTATTATGAACAGATGGTAGGCTCACGCTTTCATAACTATTATCTGTAGCTTGGATCTCGGGTAGGAGTACAACATTTTTCAATGCACTGGAAAACCTAAAAGTCGCCTACTCTGTGTAGTCAGTCAGACTTTATTTTTTACCCTATTGAGTTAGAATGGCGTGTTGTGTTGAAACATCACTGCTGATTTACTGATGCAAACAAAACATAGGCCTATTTGTGTTAAGAGATGAGTAAAGCCAGAAATATGATATTTTTCTGAGGCAACGCACGGGTTTGGGTTGCGTGCAGAGGCAAAGTACCACCACCACGCCACCCAGCCCGAGTCTATCAGCAATCGCGACGTCCTTACAAACTGCTAGTAGCGAGCAGCTCCCAGCCCAGGAACCAGGCTTAAGTGAATAGACTATAGTATCATATAAAAATAACACTTGATTAAACCGCGGCGAAGATTATTACGGAATAACGCAAGGTCATACTTTTCCCATTATTTCAATAACTTCCAACATATTATCAACACATATCAATACTCAACGAGTTACACCTAATATGGAATATGTAGATGATGGAGTTAACATTTGAATAATATCATGATTTAGCATAGACTAGAATATTATTTGAAATCTTTTCCATATAATGCACTAAAACTGCCAGACGTACAATAGCCAATACAAAGGGTTAAAAAACCAACCAAACAAGGGCCCTAAATTGTCACCCTTAACAGCGAGACTATAATGAAACTTAGTTCATAAACCCATTTTTCCCCGCTCCTTCACTATATTGGAAATAGACGGGATGAATATATAAAATATTGCCAGACGAACACGTTTTTAGGAATTCGTGACGGCGCCTGGCGCCTGTGCAGGTAGTGAAATAATCAGTAAAGGGGCGGTCACAATAGCCATTTTACCCCGTGGACTGGGCGGTTTAGGTGGACTGGGCGTCCAAGGGCCGTCCAGTGGCTGAAAAACTGCAGCATGACGCCCAGCGGTGGACGGAGCGAATCGTTTATCGTGGGCGGACCCAGCCTCAACTATGTCTGGGCCAAGCAGAGAGGATCGAAGAGGAGGAGGAGTCTATAGTAGTTAAGCAAGCTAATGAAGAAAAATTAATATATCTTTATTCAAGATAAGGATTTAATACACGTAGTAATCCTAGATAATTACATTTTTCTGAGAGATGATCAACGATGAGGGGACTTGTATACAATGATCACTAAATCAAAGCTACCACACTCGCTCTTTAACCTTGGAGCTTAAGGTATAACAAAGCCGTAATTGCCGTAGAATAAAACCTTTCTTTGTGTAGTAAGGATTGCGATGATTCCCTGAGGAACTCTATGACCCCTCGTGGATGTCTATGATGCTATCACAGGCGTGGCACCAAGCAGTAGTGGAGGGGTAGGGGACAGACGTTAGGGGTGAAGGTTTATGAAAATCATCCGATGGGAAGTTTTTGCCGAAAAACCAAACCGAGAATCTCGCCGACGTGGAAAATTGTAACCTAACCAGGACATTGGGCATCTTATTAACCTAAATGAGCAAGCTTTTGCTGGCATGTTTCATCCCTGAATGCAGGAAATACAGGTAAAACCTAGGTAATAATGGACGAGGACTGCGTCGGTCATTTGCAGTACACCGACAAATTTTTCCTGCCCAAAAATAGGTGCTTTTCGAATGGAGATGAGTTTCATTATTTCTGGAAACAATAGTTTTCATACAAAAAAAAAAAGCACGAATTTTATGGTCGCCAGTTTCCCATTAATAACACTGAATTCCACAGAAAAGCACTAAAACTTGACGGGGAAAAATGTGTCAGGGTCTCCAGATAACATGGACCGTGATTGAATAGAGAACATACCAAACCTAAACTTAACCTAACCTTATAGGTTTTAATGAAACCTAAACATAACACCCTTAACCACAAAGTAATACCTAACCTACCTTATAGGTTGTAACCGAAAACCTAACCTACCTTAACCACAAAGGTAATACCTAACCTTAACTTACACAAAGTATACCTAAACCTAACAGTTAACCCACAAAGTATACCTAACATAACCTTATAGTTTAATAAAACCTAAAACCACCTAACTAACCTAAGGTTCGGTTAGGTATACTCTAGTGGTTAAGGTTAGGCTACGTTTCATTAAAACCCTAGAAGGTTTAGGCTAGGTAGGTTGCGGTATGTTCTATTCCAATCACTTCCCGGTATCTGAGACCCTGACAAGTTTTCTTGGTTAAGTATTTTAGTGGTTTTTTTTATAGAAATTCCCAGGTTTTTAATGGAAAACGTCGACCATAAAAGTCGGTGAAGACTTTTTTTTATTTTATGAAAACTATGCTTGTTACGAAAAAAAATATTATCCATTAGAAAAAACACTATTTGGGCAGTAAAAAATTTGTCAGTCTCTGAAATGACCGCGAAGTCATCGTTCCATTATTACCAAAAGCCATGATTAAATGTGTAAAATTGGCGGTCCCTGTAATATCAAGAAGTGGAAGAATCGCGTGGCGGCGAGAGTTCCGATCGGCGACAGTCAGGTACCCACCGCGATAGGAATTCTCGCCGCCGTCGTCAAGTGTTCCAATTCTTGATATTACAGGACCCAATATCATTTAATCAAGTTTTACCGTGTTTCGGCACATTCAGGGAGAAATAATATCGTTAGCTGATCATTAGGTTAAGTTAGGTAGCCAATGCCCAGGTCAGGTAACATTTCCACCCGTCGGCGAGAGTTCTAGATGTGTCTTCGGCGATAATTCCATCGGCGGACAGGTTCCATAACCCGGCGGGTTACTCACGAGCACACTCAGGTGTGCCGATTGAGTTGTCGCGTGGTATATCTCTTAATACCCCAAAATAACCGAAACTACACCTAAAACACATACAAAATATAACCAAAATACCGAAAAATACCGATAATACCACCTAAATATCCGAAATATACCGAAATACAAAAAACAAAGACAGATCACCGATAATACACATAACTATACCAAAATACACAGAAATATACCGAAATACACCCTAAAACACCGTTTAAAAAATTAGTATACGTCCTGATACCTTATTTAGTGTGGATTTCATGTATATTTCGGTGTATTACTGGTTATATGTTGGTATTAGAGGACGCCACGTTGTGCGTTGATTTTTGATTTGAGCATCTGCACCTAGACACTGGGCTGGAAGGGCGCCGCGGCAGACAGTAGTGTGACCATTGGCTCTGGGCACGCCACAGAAGTAGCTCTGCTCCCAAGCCACGCAAAAAAAACCGCCAGTCCACGGGTAAAAATTGGCAAGTGTGACCGTAGCTTTAGTTGGAAAACGCACGGTGGGTTGGATGTTGTTATGTTGTTCGACCGCAAAAACCTATATCCTTCTACATGGCTCGTTCACGCCGTTCAGTGTTCCACAGATACACCAGCATGTAAATCAATAACGAAAAGTTTTGTAATTTGAAAACTAAAGCAACATGTCCGTAGCAATTATGATCATAGCAATCTCCATTTTTCATCGTATTACTGGAAACTACACAGGTATATTGTCTGAGTGTGGTAAATTTTCTAAGCATATTGCATTATATAGTAATGTTTTTACAAGTGTTGACCAGCCCGTATAGTCTATTAATACGCAAGGGTTGTGCAACTCCCCTTAAAACATTATATATCAGCAATATACTAGACAAGTATAACCATAAATATTCCCTACAATCAGTTAATATAACAGCGGCCAAAATGGTCATATGGCCCTACGTGACGGGCCGCTGGGAGCGGCCGCCGGTGAGCCTCTGAAGCAAAGTCCCAGCGGCCGTATACGTCGTAACACTTCGATCGGGCCACCGAATTAAGAATCGGAGGGCCTCCGGAGGCCTTCAGTCTGTGTTTGCTGGGTACAGGTAATAAGCTGTAACGAAACCATACATATATGTACCATTATAGTGGTATTGATCGAAGTAATCACTGGGATAGGATAGATAAATGACACTACATGAGAAAATAATACTTGTGTTTGTTGGTGACACTATTTTCAGGCAACCACAAAATATATTCGCTCGTATCAACGATAAATTAAAGTTGCGCTTTCCGCGCTATGCGCAGTAGTAGGGCCAAGCCAACCTTTATATTGGCAACTCTTCCTTAATCGCACACCTGTGTAGCGATTGACCAGCTACCTGGACCGAGTAGCTACACTGCGAAAAATACGCACTGAAACATGCTCCCTGGGTGAATAGTGTTTGACAATGTATACCAATTGTATAATAAATGCACCTACATGAGAAAATAATATAACCATGGTTTTTGGTTTCCTTATTTTATCAGGGTACAACCACATTCATCGCCACATAGCTACAAGGTAAATAAGATGTAAAGAAGCATATATTCACTGTATCTGTACCCAGTGGTCTATGATCGAAGTTATCACTGACTAGTATAAATAAAGACATACATGAGAAAAATAATATGACTTGTGTGTTGGTGACACTATTTATCCAGGGTGACCACATTCATCGCACATAGGTACATGGTAAATACGAGCTGTAAAGAGCATATAGGTACAATATGGAGGACACCAAAAGGATAATTTCACAATAATATACATCTTTTTTTAATATTGAGCGCAAGTAGGAGACAGTTTTATTGATTTTTTTTAAGTTTTTGTAGCTACAGTATACTGAGCCCAAATTTTTTTTTGAACAACGTGAGTATGTACGGTCTGTAGCGAACGTGAAACTCTCCTCCATTACAACCACCATATATACCACATGTAATATGTACACAGGTGGTATATGATCGAAGTTATCACTGAATAGTATTACATAAATGACCTACATAAGAAAATAATTGACTTGTGGTTCTGGTGACACATTTATCAGGGTACCACATGTGCATCGCCACATAGAATAAGGTAAATAAGATGCAAAGAAGAATATATACCACTGTATATATACCACAGTGGTCTATGATCGAAGTTATCACTGACAGTATAAAAACCCAGTAAACATGGCTATGCGGGCTGTGGTCACGAGCTGTTGACTGGGTACGTATCGCACGGCGGCCAGCGCGACTGGTTTCGGAAAATCGGATGAAAAACCGATGTTGGACCCTGCAGAGGGAACTGTATATGGGCCCAATTATTGGACAAATTTGAACAGCCACAACAAAGTCTTCCTTGACTCAGCCCCACACATCTTTAACTCTGTCCTCAGCCTTGACTTCCAGATCCTCGATATGTTATTTATTCATGTTTTGATCACGACATGTAGTGTGACACGCTTAATTGTCACTGTAATTGGTGATATTGTGTTTAAGCCACGGTTCCCACCTTCCGCTTGTAACGTGCGTCCATTACAAACAACCAAAGACGTCACAATGGACGTCACAACAAAGTATACCGCAACCGCCGTACCGCTGATACGGCCGCCGTAACGCTGTACGGCCGCCGTACCCCCAAACGATTAAATTCAAGTCAGCTCTCACGCTCGGGCAGGTGTCCGCTCGAGCGGACGAGTGCCAACTGTGCCAGTTACACAAATTCCACTCAAGCCCCCCCCCCGGTGATGAGGGTGACGTTCATTGTGAGCGGTGTTGTATTGTAAGACGGCCGTACAAGCGGGCTGATGGGAAACGGCCTTTGCTAGTACATTGTATTTATTAGTAAATTGGCTGTAAATAGTTTTTCAAATATATGGAGCTTACAGAAGTTACCAACTGTAAAAGTATTATAACAATACAAAAAATTCCGAACAGTAGAATATTTATGTTGCTGTGTTGGCACCGTACCGTTGGAGCCAAGGATATATGTACTATCCTGGGCGTTGGGAGCCGTGGCCTTTTAAAATGGGGCGTACGGCGGCATGATGTTTCAAGACTCGCTCAGTGCACAGGACGCGTTCAGGATCAAAGAACACAGATTACAGCCACCCTGCTTAATTGCGACAAGTTCCCACGATCACCACGACGACCTGCGGTCATCAGTATAATACTGTGCCTCCTTGAGTAAGTCCGGCTGGCTACACACCTGTGATTGAACGTGAAATTAGGCCCTTGCTGGCTACCATGCCTGTGATTTGAACGTGAAATGATGCCTTGTGGCTACCATGCCTGTTGATTTAGAACGTGACTTGATGCCTGTGGTTGGCTACCATGCCACTGTGATCCGGAACGTGAAATTGATGCCTTTGCTGGCTACCATGCCTGTGATTTTCGTGAAATTGACTGCCCTTGCTGACAACCTGCCTGGATTTTACGGTGAAAATTGATGCCTTGCTGGATACCATGCCGTGATTTGAACCGTGAAATTGATGCCTTGCTGGCTCCATGCCGTGATTTGAAGTGAAATGATGCTTGCTAGCGTACCATGCTGTGTGATTTGTACAGTATAGAACATTGATGCCTGGCTGGCTACCATGCTGTGATTTTTAACGTGAAATTGATGCCTTTTGATGGCTTACATGCTGTGATTTTTACGTGAAAGTGATGCCTTGCGGCTACCAGCTGTGAATTTGTTTTTGACGTGAAATTGATGACTGGGATACCATTGCCTGTGATTTGAACGTGAAATTGATGCCCTTGCTGGCTACAATGCCTGGTGAGTTGAACGTGAAATTGAATGCCTTGCTGGCTACCCTGCCGGATTTTTACGTGAAATTGATGCCTTTTGGCTACATGGCCTGTGATTTGAACGTGAAATTGATGCCTTGCTGGCTACCATGCCTGTGATTTTTACTTGAAATTGATGCCTTGCTGGCTACCATGCCTGTGATTTTTACGTGAAATTGATGCCTGCTGGCTACCATGCCTGTGATTTGAACGTGAAATTGATGCCTTGCTGGCTACCATGCCTGTGATTTGAACGTGAAATTGATGCCTTGCTGGCTACCATGCCTGTGATTTTTACGTGAAATTGATGCCTGCTGGCTACCATGCCTGTGATTTTTACGTGAAATTGATGCCTGCTGGCTACCATTGCTGTGATTTTTACGTGAAATTGATGCCCCGCTAGCGGTAATAATGGACGAGGACTTCGCGGTCGTTTTCAGAGACACCGACTATTTTTCCTGGCCTACAATAGGTGATTTTTCTAATGGAGATAGTTTTATTTTGCGCAAACCCATAGTTTTCAAAAATAAAAAATAAAAATCACCGAATTTTATGGTACCGTTTCCATGAAAAACACTGTATCTCCATCAGAAAAAGCACTAAAACTTGGCCATGAAAAATGAGTCGGGGTCTTATAGGTTTTAATTAAACCTAACCTAATCTTATAGGTTTTAATGAAACCTAACCTAACCTTATAGGTTTTAATGACTCTTGGTAAATCTTAAAGTAGTCGTCCAGACCATTTCATCATTCCTGATTTAATGCAGTCAAATCATAGCCATTGACGAGTATATCAACAATACGTCGTCACTTTTTGTATCCAGTCAGCCGTTTTTAAATAATCCGCAATCAAAATCTGCAAATTCCCCGAGTTCTCAAAACGCACTCAAGATTTGCAGACGCTCAGGCTCAGGCTCCGTGACGTACCATCAGGAGGCTCATCTTCCCGCTCTGATCAGAGAGGCACGTAAACACAGAGATAAATATAGTACTTGAAGATATTTGGGTGTTTCTGATAGATTTTTTTTGCTATATGCCACATGCATGCATCCTTTATGGGTGCAGCAAGACAGCTGTGCCTTTCGAGAAAAGTTTGCACACGGAAAGGAGTGGCGTGTGTAGGAGTGGAGTGGCGGAGTGGCGTGTGGTGATTCACGCCTATAGTGTGTTGGGGCGAACAGTTGTGTTGAGAAACGGTGTGTAGTGAGGGTAGCGATGGACCACCACGACTGAGGCTTTGCCTCTTAACAAGACCAAGTAAACCAAGTAAACCAGTTGTGGAGTGGGCGTGGGCGTGCCCTGTGGTGGTGTGGCTGTCACACTTTCTGCCTTCCCGCCCGCATATTTTCCAACTCTTTGCTGTAGTTAATGCTAGTATGTGGTTTCCGAGGAATTACGTTTGACTGTAGCTCCAAAACTAACCATAGGATTTTCTCGAAAGTACCTTCATTGTGATTCCCACACACACATGGTTTAACCTTACTTACCAATCCATGTTTTGGAGAAGTGCCAGGTCCTCCTGCTGAACCTCAGGCTCTGCTAACACCTGTTCATCCACCTCGTACTCGGGCTCAAACATATAGGATCCCATGACAATCTGAGGTTCGTTTTCCTCATAGTATACGCGACCAGCGTCATTTCTTTCGGTGTCAGATTGAGCATCGTACTCTAGATCTGTCACAGCGACAGATTCACTGTCTGACACCGAAGTTCAATCGCTCATCATAACATTTGCCGACAGGTGTCAGACAGAGTGTCTGCGGGCGTCCCTGTTCTGACGTCATCAATAACAGTCGTAGCCCTGTTGGAGGGTAGATTTTTTTTTTCGCGCGCTTTTTACAAAAGTCGTGTTTTTACGGAAATATGGCCTGGAAATCAATTATTTTTGGTGGATTAGGTGTTTTGAATGTACATTCAACATAATTCGGCAAAAAAAATTTGGGTCTGGACGACTACTTTAAAAACAAAGACTCCACCCCCTATCTTCTTCTTCTTCTTCTTATAGCCAACAAGCTTGGGGACATGGTGGGAAACCGGGGTTTTTGGGTGAGGGAGCACACACATAAGGGAAATATGGCCCCTCACAAAAAAATCCTTAAACTAGGGAAATTTCCCTAGTTCAGACTTTATCGGGGCCATATTTCCCTTATATGTGTGCTCCCCCACCCAAAAACCCTGGTTTCCACCATGTCCCCAAGCTTGTTGGCTATAAGAAGAAGAAGAAGAAGAGGAGGTTCAGCCTTTATTCTAAAGATGACAAAACTACAGACCTAACCTAGTACCCCTCCTCGAGCCCCTCATGCTGTGCACTAACCTATCCTAAACTGCCCTAACTTAGCCTGCCCTAACCTAACCTGCCCTAACCTAACCTACTCTAAACCTGAAATTTAATATCGGCCATGTAGGCAAAGTAAGGATTGGCACTCATTAAAATCTAAACAGATGTGTTAAGGACAGTAAGTATAATACGTAGAGCCAACATTTGGGTCAGCTTAGCGTGGAGCCCTTGTTATTAAGATTTTCCTGAAACTTAACCACAAAGTATACCTAACCTAACCTTATATGTTTTAATGAAACCTAACCTAACCTTAACCACAAAGTATTCCTAACCTAACCTTATAGGTTTCATTAAAACCTATAAGGTTAGGTTAGGTTTCATTAAAACCTATAAAACCCTGACAAATTTTTCCCGGCAAAGTTTCAGTGTTTTTTCTGATGGAGATAGTGTTTTTAATGGAAACGGTACCATAAAATTCGGTGATTTTTATTTAAATTTTTTATTTTTTTAAACTATGGGTATGCGCAAAATAAAACTATCTTCACTATAAAAATCACCTATTGTAGTCCAGGAAAAAATAGTTATAAACCCATAGTTTTCAAAAATAAAAAATAAGAAATAAGAAATAAAAATCACCGAATTTAATGTCCACTTTGAGGATAGTCACAGGACTGACTATGAGGACCAGGGTGAATACGGTCAAATAGATAATTTCCCTATACCAGTACCAAGAACAAAGATTACAACCCTCCAGAAAACATCAAGACATGGTCAAATTGTAAGCTCTAAGAGGCCATTTTATCAATCATGAAGTCATCAAAGTGGACATTAGCCAGAAAAGCTAAAAAAAAATGTTCGAACTATCCATATTTTGCTCAGCACAGACAGGGAGTAGAAAAACCCCAAAGTTTCCCTTCATCTGAAGCTTGTGGCTCTTTGAGTCAGGGTGATGTGACAATTCCTCTTATTGAAACTTTCTTCTTAGAAAATTCCACTAATGAAACAGAGCTGTGGTCATGTGATGGAGAGGAGGCTGTTGATAGTGGAGTCAAAGTGTTAAGTGTAGATAAACCATTACTGGACAGTTTTAAGTGGTCCGGGTACTACTTCTCCAGTTTTGGGAGATAAAACTGAACTCTTCTCAAGTGATGAAGGGGAGGCTTCTGATTATAATAGATTGGGTGTCATTCAAGAAAGCCTTCAATTACTTCATCAGAAAATGCACAAGGCCAGTTGCGTCAGTGGGCTGGTGATTATCAGATTTCTCACACAACTGTAAATTCGTTGTTAGCAGTCCTCAGACAAAATTATGATGCCTCTCTTCCTATGGGTGCACACACATTATAAGGCCTCTTCCATTTGCGACATTTCAGGAACCAGTTCACGGAACCCAAGAACTCAGGCGTTCCATTTGCGCACGAAAACCTGTGTCCGAGGCGACGTGCGTAGTGACTCAGCAAAACCCTTGAACTCACATCGAGAGGTCGGTAGAGTTTTCAGTTCATACCAAACAATGGCCGCCTTGGGCCCTATTTCATCTTATCGTGAAGGGTTTTCCGCATGCACGAGTCTGAGAGGATGTCAGACAGGCCTACAAGGTACGTAGTGCTGTGATGTGATTGTGTGAGTAGAGATTTTTATGGAAAAAACAGCAGGAAAATGCTTAAATATGCGGTGTTATTTTTGGCTGTCTCAGGCGTGAAACCTGAAAAGTCGTATTTTTGGCTGTCTCAGGCTTGAAACCTGAAAAGTCATATTTTTGGCTGTCTCAGGCTTGAAACCTGAAAAGTCGTATTTTTGGCTGTCTCAGGCTTGAAACCTGAAAAGTCGTATTTTTGGCTGTCTCAGGCGTGAAACCTGAAAAGTCGTATTTTTGGCTGTCTCAGGCATGAAACCTGAAAAGTCGTATTTTTGGCTGTCTCAGGCGTGAAACCTGAAAAGTCGTATTTTTGGCTGTCTCAGGCGTGAAACCTGAAAAGTCGTATTTTTGGCTGTCTCAGGCGTGAAACCTGAAAAGTCGTATTTTTGGCTGTCTCAGGCGTGAAACCTGAAAAGTCGTATTTTTGGCTGTCTCAGGCGTGAAACCTGAAAAGTCGTATTTTTGGCTGTCTCAGGCTTGAAACCTGAAAAGTCGTATTTTTGGCTGTCTCAGGCGTGAAACCTGAAAAGTCGTATTTTTGGCAGTCTCAGGCGTGAAACCTGAAAAGTCGTATTTTTGGCTGTCTCAGGCTTGAAACCTGAAAAGTCGTATTTTTGGCTGTCTCAGGCTTGAAACCTGAAAAGTCGTATTTTTGGCTGTCTCAGGCGTGAAACCTGAAAAGTCGTATTTTTGGCTGTCTCAGGCTTGAAACCTGAAAAGTCGTATTTTTGGCTGTCTCAGGCTTGAAACCTGAAAAGTCGTATTTTTGGCTGTCTCAGGCTTGAAACCTGAAAAGTCGTATTTTTGTCAGGCAATATCTAGCTTGTTCAAGGCACACAGTAGGTGTACATACATCTACTCGTATAAAACGATGATATGCAGCGTTCCACTGACCAATTAGAAGCGTTAATCTTGTGTGACAGCCACTCGTAATTCAAGTCTCCTTCATGGGGAAAGATACAAAATTGTGTTAATACTTGCATTATACACATTGTTAGAGCCAAAATGGCATAGAAAGATCCTTATTAGTGGTCTTTTTTCCTCCAGACCTTCACAGATACCTCTAAAACGTAATTTTATAAAGTGGAAGAGAGATGATCCCTAAACTCCTACCCGGTTACAATGGACGAGAACTGCGCGGTCGCTACCGCCGTTACCACTTACGTTTTTAATATTATTTTTTGCTCAATATACTGTACAGTATTAATCCACTTCCGCATAACCACTAATTTTAGGCAAGGATTTTTTTTTTTTTGTTTTTGTTTTTGTTTTTTGTGTGTGCTTAAGTTAACTCCTTGTCTTGTTATTTTTTTTTGTCTGTATGCCTCAGGGCGATAATAAAATTATTATTATTATTATTATTAACCAGTGTCTCAGAAAATGACCGCGCAGTCCTCGTCCACTTTTACTCCTAGCCGTTTCCTCTTTGTGTTTCTGTTGTCACTATCTCGGTGCAACCTTATTGCCCATACGTGTCGTTCTCCTTTTTCTTTTTTCTCTTGTTATTTGAACTTGAAATAGTGTCGGAAAATTTAGACTTCTGCGTGAAATGTATGGTTAATGTAACACATCTTGAATTTCTGCATGTTAGGAAAACCAATATAACTATATTACTCTGCACAAAGAGTTAATGAGTCATTCTGGACAAGTTCCTCAACATGATGTTAAAATATGCCCATTAGTGAAATTATCTGTGATTTGAGCACTTATTTTCTAAAAACTCGTGGACCCATCTGCTAATGTCTTAAAGTTGTTACTAGTGGCCATTACATAACCAGAGCAAAATTGTTAGTTTTGTTAAGATTAATATTTTATTTATAGGTACTCATGTGGACAGTTACCTGGGACTTAAAGTAATCGTCCAGACCCAATTTTTTTTTGCCGAATTATGTTGAATGTACATTCAAAACACCTAATCCACCAAAAATAATTGATTTCCAGGCCTTATTTCCGTAAAAACACGACTTTTGTAAAAAGCGCGCGAAAAAAAAAATCTTCCCTCCAACAGGGCTACGACTGTTATTGATGACGTCAGAACAGGGACGCCCGCAGACACTCTGTCTGACACCTGTCGGCAAATGTTATGATGAGCGATTGTACTTCGGTGTCAGACAGTGAATCTGTCGCTGTGACAGATCTAGAGTACGATGCTCAATCTGACACCGAAAGAAATGACGCTGGTCGCGTATACTACGAGGAAAACGAACCTCAGATTGTCATGGGATCCTATATGTTTGAGCTCGAGTACGAGGTGGATGAACAGGTGTTAGCAGAGCCTGAGGTTCAGCAGGAGGACCTGGCACTTCTCCAAAACATGGATTGGTAAATAAGGTTAAACCCATGTGTGGGTGGGAATCACAATGAAGGTACTTTCGAGAAAATCCTAGGGTTAGTTTAGGAGCTACAGTCAAACGTCATTACTCGGAAACCCACATACTAGCTTTAAAACTACAGCATAGAGTTGGAAATATGCGGGGGGGAAGGCAGAAAGTGTGACAGCCACACCCCACAGGGTCTCTCACCACAGGGCACGCCCACTCCACACGGGTTTTATTTGGTTTACTTGGCCCTTGTTAAGGCAAAGCCTCACAGTCGTGGTGGTCCCCCCTGCTGCCAGTCCTGGCGTCCCTGTCTAACAGGGCCACCTGGTCTGGTATGGTGTTGGACTGAGTCACTGTCTTACGGGGGGGGCGCCCGCCCTGTCCAGCACACCCGTGTACACAGACTCACCTCACACTCGTCGTCCCAATTAACCCAACACTGGGTAGGCGGACTATCGCGCTGCACACTCTCACCCAGTCTTTCACCCGCTGTGTACACTACACACCGTTTCTCAACACAACTGCTCCCCCCAACACTATAGGCGTGTATCACCCTACAACGCCACTCCTTTCCGGGGTGCAAATTTTTTCTCGAAAGGCACAGCTGTCTTGCTGCACCCATAAAGGATGCATGCATGTGGCATATAGCAAAAAAAATCTATCAAAAAACACCCAAATATCTTCAAGTACTATATTTATCTCTGTTTTACGTGGCTTCTCTGATCAAGCGCGGGAAGAGTAGCCTCCCTGATGCTACGTCACCGAGCCTGAGCATGAGCGTCTGCAAACCTTGAGTGTGTTTTGAAAACTCGGGAATTTGCAGATTTTGATTGCGGATTATTTAAAAAACGGCTGACTGGATAAAAAAAAGTGACGACGTATTGTTTATTATACTCGTTAATGGCTATGATTTGATTGCATTAAATCAGGAATGATGAAATGGCTGGACGATTACTTTAAGGTATCAATGATGCCTTAGTCCACCCATCTTAGCATGGCAGACGCCCGCTGCTCGAGTAAGGTCACCAAGTTACCTGCCAGAAGAGCCAAGTTTTGGTTAGTATTAAGAGTAGTACCCTGTAACATGTTTCAGGGCAGCAGTAAAGCTGTAAAAAACATGCAAATCAATGAGAAAAAGCTTAACCTCGTATGATACCTAAGTATATTCTTTGATTTCCATGTTTTACAGTTTTACTGCTGCCCTGAAATATGTTACATGGTACTGAGACAATGAATATTTTATGAGAGTTGTTAGATGCACTGGTATACAGACAAAGGATAATAATATATACCTGATACAACACCTGTTTGAACTTTTTGACATGGATATTTTAAGCTTTTGAGTAACTGATTACTTGTAAGTGTTCTCATGGAATGCTAGTGACTCAATTTCACCTGTAACATGCATCAGGGCAGCAGTTAAACTGTACAACCAGTGAAATAATAGAGATATATGGAGTGGTCTATAGGAGTTCGCGTGTCGACAACATTTCGCACAACAGCGACAGTAGGAACGGTAAAACGATTCAGTTGCTATGTTGGCTTGAGGCCTCTTCCATTTGTGCCCAAGTTGCATGAACCAGTTTCAGTTAGGGGGGTCGGTTCAGGGTTGGTTGGTTCAGGTGGGTTCAGGGTTGGGTTCTGGGTTCAGGGTTGGGTTCGTGTGTCACGGAACGCAAAAAACCCCGTTTTTGTTTACAAACATACTCAGCTGGCGAGGCAATTTAAGAGAGAGAGAGAGAGACAGAGAGAGAGAGAGAGAGAGAGAGAGCGAGAGAGAGAGAGAGAGAGAGAGAGAGAGAGGAGAGAGAGAGAGAGAGAGAGATAACGAGATAACGAGAGAGAGAGAGAGAGATAACGAGAGAGAGAGAGAGCGATAACGAGAGAGAGAGAGCGATAAACGAGAGAGAGAGAGAGAGGAGAGAGAGAGAGAGAGAAGAGGGAGAGAGAAGAGAGAGAGAGAGAGAGAGGAGAAGAGAGAGAAGAGAGAGAGAGAAGAGAGAGAACTAGAGAGATAACTAGAGAGATAACGAGAGATATAACTCAGCTAGCTGCTATGTGAAGGGATCATATCAAGTTTAAGATCGCGGGAACGCATGGCCTCCATCAGCCATGTATGCTCTTTTATGCCGTCTGACATCCTCTCCGACTCGTGCATGCGGAAAAACCCTTCACGATAAGATAAATAGGGCCCAAGGCGACCATTGTTTGTTATGAACTGAAAACTCTACCCAAGCTACCGACCTCCCAATGTGAGTAGAGAAAGTTCACGGGTTTGCTGAGTCACTACACGCTTTGCCTCGGACCCAGGTTTTCGTGCGCAAATGGAACGCCTGAATTCTTGGGTTCCGTGAACTGGTTCTTGAAATGTCGCAAATGGAAGAGGCCTTTGCTTGTGGCACGATTCAGTTGCTGTGTAGGCCCGCTTGTGGCATTATTTGGATGCTAAATCGGCCTGCTTGTGGCACGATTCAATTGCTGTGTTGGCCCGCTTGTGGCACGATTTAGATGCTATGTTGGCCCGTTTGTGGCTCAGTAGTGGCAATAGTTTGGTTACGGATTGCCGACACAGATCTGACACAGAAACGTAATTTAACCGACACAGGCCCGGGGTGCAAACATCAACGCACAAGTTGTTGGTCCGCAGCCAGGCCGATAACTTCATTACGGTTTGCCGACTCAATGCCAATATGCCGTTTGTGATTTGCCGACACTAATTTGATGCCGGCTCGTCATAACAATGTTTGCTGGGAAATGACCTACATGAGAAAATAATATAACTTGTGTTTTGGTGACACTATTTATCAGGGTACCACATTCATCGCCACATAGCTACATGGTAAATAAGATGTAAAGAAGCATATATACCACTGTATAGTGGTCTATGATCGAAGTTATCACTGACTAGTATAAATAAATGACCTACATGAGAAAATAAATACTTGTGTTTTGGTGACACTATTTATCAGGGGAACAAATATATCGCCGTAACAACGATAAATAAGGTTGCGCTTTTCCGCGCATGCGCAGTAGGGGCCTGGGGCCAGATGCTGAGAGTGAGCTAGGGCGCCCTATCCACTAGGGTGCCTGTGGTAAGGCGAAACGCCCTCCCACCGCAATGCTCAGTCGAGATTGCTGCCTTAGTGGCACCGCTAAAGGCGCTGAAAACTAAGGCATGGTCAGACCCTGACTTAGTGAGCTGCTGTGGGCCTTTGACAGACATTCATCTTCTGTTTATAAAGCAAATACAGCCTTGTTTCAGTTCCTACAACGTAACAATTGGTGTTTACGTATTAATAGTGTTGCAAGGTGTGTATGAATTGATCGTGCAAGACTAATGCGGCATTATAGGGTGTTATATGCTGGTGATAAGAAATGTTGTGTTGTGTGTTGGTTAGGGGCGGGCGGCGGGCGGCAGGTGCTCCGCCCGCACTAAAATGTTGTACTATTATACGGTATTATCATACTACCAGATGATATTTAGGACAGCTGAACATACCATCATCTTCACGAGACATTAGTGCATATCATAAATGCATAAAACTTGCAGAAACATACCTATAAAAAGATAATGAGAGAAAAATGAAATCGTGTATAAACTTTTTTTCACCTTTTTTTTTTCATCTTCTCCTTATTCCTGGAATTTTGCTTGCATTAAATTTTCACTCACTGTCCCGGAATCGGCACAACCTTAACGATTACATGGTGTATGGCACGTCCAAATTTGCAAAAATATATAAAGTGGTCAAAACCTGCGTTGAACGTAAAAACTTGTGATGAAACAGCTTTTGGCGGGGGAGAGCGGTGTGTCCTTGCCATAAGTGCTTGGTTAGGGGGGAAAGGGGGCAACATTCCTTGCTTCAGCAGGGGACGTGTTCAAGCCTTGTGATTGGTCGAAGCTGCCTAAGCAGCGTCAGATAGGCAACGTGATTGGCTAGTAGGATTCTCGGACCACGCCCACGCCATAGGCTTTGGAGGTTAAGGCAGTGCAAAAGCGCCTGAACTTTTGACTGTACATGGGCTTTAGTCGGTGGCCTTAGCCGGGCCGTTACAAAAGCGCCTGAAGACGGGTAAGGCGCTCTTTTTGCCTTACCTCTATGGCATTCTCAGCATTCCCCCCTGGCAACCTTTTATATTGGCAAACCCCTTTTTATCATCACACCGGGCTTCCCCGGGCGGGGACGGCGGGCCGCGCTTGTTTGGGGGAGCAGGGAATTCCGGGTCTACGTCCATGGGCGCCCCGATACCCCAGGCAAAGACCCAGGCGTGGCGGCGGCCAAGGCCGCCGAAGGACGGCAGGACCAGGGAAACACAGTGGACGGGGAGAAGGCACTAAACCTAATGTTTAACGAGCCGACAGGGGGCGCGCGCACCCCAACCCAAAACCCGGTGCCGGTGAAATGTCTAGTCCACAGAGCAGTACGTCCTAACCCGACGGTGGTCCACGAGCTAGTCCTCACCAGTCAGCTGTTCGACTGTAAACAAACATGTTCTTTGTGGTTTGTGGTTAAGATTATGTTTCATTTAAAAACCCATAAGGTTAGGTTATGTTTCATTAAAACCTATAAGGGTTTGGTTATGTTTCATTAAAACCTATAAGGTTAGGTTAGGTTCATTAAAATCTGGTAGGTTAGGTTCATTAAAATATATAAGGTAAGGTTAGGTTTTTTTTTATTTTTTTTATTTTATTATTTTATTTTTTCGTGGCGCAAAAAAAAAACTATCTCCATTAAAACACGCACCTATTTTTGGGCCCAAAAAAAAAATGTTTTTGTCCCCTAAAAAACGCCCGCGAAACTCCGTCCATATTACCGACGGCTATAATTACGTCCCTTTGAAAGCATTAAGTTGTAATAAAAACAATTTCTTTCATGAACGTAAAAAAAAGTAAGTGAAAGGCTTGTGGAGCCCCCCAAAACTAATGGGGGATTATGCCCCCAAAAACATATTTACCGAAAGGAAATGAGGTACTTATATTGTATTGCCTTTTCTTTGCTGTGCTTTCCTGTCCCTTTATGTTTTTTTTTTGTCCCCAAAAATTTTTCAAAATTAGAAAAGTGAGCTTAATTTTTGGGTTAGGTTAGGAGGCTTTAGTTTCTTAACACCACGGTGTCAGGGTGGTGTGGTGAGGTCATCTTTGAGTAAATTTTTCCCCCCACACTCTAAAACATTCTAATTCTTAACACCAGGGTCAGGTGTGTGTGGTGAGGGACCCAGAAAACAAATTTTTCCCACACTCTAAAACATTCAAATTCTAACACCACTGGTGTCGGGGTGCGGGGTTTGTGTGGGTAAGGGACCCATTGAGCAAAACTTTTCCCCACATCAAAACTTCATAATTCTAACCCATGTGTGCAGGGTGGTGAGGTGGGGTCACTTTGTAGTAAACTTTCCCACACTCTAAACTTTCATAATTTTAAAACCCCACTGGTGTCAGGGTGGTATGGTGAGGGACACTCTTTGTAGAAAAATCTTTTCCCCACACTCAAACATTCAAATTTTTAACCCACTGTGTGTGGGGTGGTTTGGGAGCTAAATTTTGTAGAAATTTTTCCCCACTTAAAATTCATAATTCTTAACACCACTGTATGTCAGGGGGTTTTGGGGGTTTCGAACGGGATAAATTTTTTCCCACACTCGGGTTTCAGGGTTCTTAACACCACTGTGTGTCAGGGTGTGGGGTCAGGTCCCTTTTGTAGTAAACTTTTCCCACATTAAACTTCATAATCTCAACACCACTGTGTGTCAGGGTGTGTGTGGTGAGGTGACCCTTTAGCAAAATTTTTTCCCACACTACATTCATAATTTTAACCCACTGTGTGTAGGGTGTGTATGGTGAGGGCACTTTTCTAGTAAACTTTTCCCACATAAACATTCCCATAATTTTACACCACTGGCGGGTGTGGGGGTGAGGTACTCTTTGTAGTAAATCTTTTCCCACACTCAAAACATTCTAATTCTTAACACCACTGTGTGTCAGGGTGTGTAGGGTGAGTACTTTTGTAGTAAATTTTTTCCCACACTCTAAACTTTATAATCTTAACACCACTGTGTGTCAGGGGTGTGAGGGAGGTCACTCTTTGTAGTAAATCTTTTCCCACACTCTAGGCTTTAGATTTTTTAACACCATGTGTGAGGTTGTTTGGTGAGCTGACTCTTTTAGCAAATTTTTTCCCACACTTAAACATTCATAATTCTTAAACCACTGTATTCGGGGTGTGTCTGGTGAGTTCAGAACGGAAAAAAACCCTTTTTCCCACACCTAGGCATTCATGGTTCTTAACCCCAACTGTGTGAAAGGGTATTTTGGGTGGGGTCACTTTTTGTAGTAAATCTTTTTCCCACACTTAAAACTTTCAAAAATTCTCAACCCCACTGTGTGTCAGGGTGTGTGTGGTGAGGTGACCCTTTGTGCAAATTTTTCCCACACTCTAAACTTTCATAATTCTTAACACCACTGTGTGTCAGGGTGTGTATGGGGGGTTTCATTTTTTAGAAACTTTTCCCACACCAAAACATTCATAATTTTAACACCACTGTGTGTCGGGGTGTGGGTGAGGTCATCTTGTAGAAAATCTTTTCCCACACTCTAAACTTTCATAATTTCTTAACCCCACTGTGTGTCAGGGTTGTTTTGGGGGTGAGGCACTCTTTTAGAAATCTTTTTCCCACACTCTAAACATCATAATTTCTTAACGCCACTGTGTGTCAGGGTGGTGGTGAGGTCACTCTTTTTTTAGTAAATCTTTCCCACATTAAACATCATAATTTTAACACCCCTGGTGTAGGGTGTGGTGGTGAGGTCACTTTTGTAGTAAATCTTTTCCCACACTCTAAACATTATAATCTTAACACCACTGTGGTAGGTATGTTGGGGGAGTTGACTTTTGTGTAAATCTTTTTAATAGAGTCATGCGAGAGACGTGGTGTTATATAGAACCGGCTTTTAAATGTTAAAATGTTACAATAGTCACTTGAATATTTTTTTAATACTTTTAAAAACGTATTAAATATAATTGAAAAAAATTACTAATTTATTTGAATATCTTTAAAAATAATCATATGGTTTTATTTTACAAGAAAAATTGACTTCAACTTTGCATACAAAGACATCACGAGCGACTGCCTCAGACTGACGTTCAGACGGACTAATAGTCAGAGCGAGAAAAAAACCCAAAGGAGTTCGACTAACTAGACGGAAAAAGTGTGGTGACGCCCCCTTTAAAGGCGGCGTCACCACAGCATTTTTTTTTCACGTTTTTAGCGAAAAAAATTTGGGGGGGGGGTTTGCCCGGGGTGGGGATGGGCAGCGCAGCGAGGGGCCCATCCAGTGGTGGGTCGGAGGGAATTTTTTTTTTTAAAATTTAAACAGTTCCAGGGTAATTTTTAGGCCCAAAAAAAAGAGACGAAAGTGGAATTTAAACTTAATTAATGACACATGAATTAATAGAGCTATACCTGCATCATACCATCTAAAAATATAAGCGAAAGTGTGTGTGTGTTTGGTATAGGTTCCGCCCCCGTGGCGGAATCCCATCATATGCACAGTTTTGGAACCAGGTCGACCAGGGGAAGTTTTCAGCCCACTTATGGAATGATCCGATAACTTTTTTTTTTTTTTAGTAGCCTATTAGCGAGAATTGTGAAAAAAGTGGGTTGCGAGAATTGAGGAAACCTTGATGTAGGGTGATGGGTAATGGGTGAGTGAATGGGTGGGGTGATGGGTAATGGGTGTGGGGTGATGGTGTGAATGAATGGGGGGGGGGGGTGATGGGTGAGGGAATAGGTGGGGGGTGATGGGTAATGGGTGAATGAATGGGTGTGTGGTGATGGGTAATGGGTGAGTGAAGGGTGGGGGGGGAGATGGGTAATGGGTGAGTGAATGAGTGGGGGGTGATGGGTAAGGCGTTATATATATACATTTCTACATCCATGATTTCAGGAAAGTTAGAAGGGCTATCTGAAGAGTCTGTGTTTGGTGGGCCGAAGGCCCACCAATAGCCCTCCGCAGGAGCTAGCCAAAAAGTCCGCCCCAGAGGGCGGCTTTGCGGCTAGTATTAACTAAATTTGATAATATGAAGAAAATTTTATTCGTTTATACAAAATAATAAAATTGCCATTTTTCTCTCTCCACTAACAAACACAAAGGAATTGCACAATGTATGTTTTGGTTTGTTTCTCAGTAAGGTTTTATCTTGATAATGAAAAAATATAAATATATATAAACTTACAATATATTCAAGGTATTTCCCTTATTGCACAAAAACAGGTACATGGGATACTGTTGTTAAAAAGAATAAAGTACATGATCATGATAAGTAACTAAAAGCCGATTTAACCTGCCTCCCTCTGCCTTACCCTGGCACCCACTGCCTTAACCTGCATACCACTGTGTTAACCTGCCTCCCGTCCTGTGTTACCCTGCCTCCCACTGCCTTACCCTGGCTCCCACTGCCTTAACCTGCCTCCCATCCTGTGTTAACCTGCCTCCCGTCCTGTGTTACCCTGCACACCACTGCCTTACCCTGGCTCCCACTGCCTTAACCTGCCTCCCGTCCTGTGTTAACCTGCCTCCCGTCCTGTGTTACCCTGCCACCCACTGCCTTAACCTGCCTCCCACTCTGTTAACCTGCCTCCCGTCCTGTGTTACCCTGCCTCCCACTGCTTACCCTGGCTCCCACTGCCTTTACCTGCCTACCACTGTGTTAACATGCCTCCCGTCCTGTGTTGCCTTGCCTCCACTGCCTTACCCTGGCTCCCACTGCCTTTACCTGCCTACCACTGTGTTAACATGCCTCCCGTCCTGTGTTGCCTTGCCTCCCACTGCCTTACCCTGGCTCCCACTGCCTTTACCTGCCTACCACTGTGTTAACATGCCTCCCGTCCTGTGTTACCCTGCCTCCCACTGCCTTACCCTGGCTCCCACTGCCTTACCCTGGCTCCCACTGCCTTAACCTGCCTACCACTGTGTTAACCTGCTCCTGTCCTGTGTTACCCTGCCACCCACTGCCTTACCCTGGCTCCCATTGCCTTAACCTGCCTCCCGTCCTGTGTTACCCTGCCACCCACTGCCTTAACCTGCCTCCCACTGTGTTAACCTGCCTCCCGTCCTGTGTTACCCTGCCTCCCACTGCCTTACCCTGGCTCCCACTACCTTAAACACCTTTAGTGGTGTTCCTCAAGGATCAGTTCTCGGACCTATCCTGTTCTTAATATACATAAATGACATTGACGAGGGAATCACATGCAAGATATCGAAATTTGCTGATGACACGAAAATCACAAACATAGCCTCTACAGAATCTCAGCGCCGACTCATACAAAACGACTTAAACACGTTAACAGAATGGTCAAAAACATGGCAAATGAATTTCAACCTTGACAAATGTCATGTACTACATATCGGTAATAACAACCCTCTAAAAGTTACGTGATGAACGATTTCCAACTAACAAGTGTTGATAAGAAAAAGATTTAGCCGTTATAATCTCGAAAGATCTCAAACCGAATAACCAAATTATAGAGGTAGTAAAAACTGCAAATAATTGGTTGGCTTTATTGGACGAACTTTCAGTTTCAAATCTGAAAAAGTTATACTCACTCTTTTTAACTCGCTTGTTCGCCCCCATCTAGAATACTGTGTGCAGTTCTGGTCACCTTATTATAAAAAGGACATAGATAAACTAGAAAAAATACAGCGCAGAGTAACCAAAATGATACCTAGATTGCGTAATAAATCGTACGAAAATCGGCTCAAAGAACTTAACTTATTCCCACTAACAAAACGAAGGATAAGAGGTGACCTCATCGAAGTCTTTAAAATCTTCAATGGATTTACGAACGTAGTCCCAGAAAATCTTTTCACGCTAGACCGGTCAAGCTCAACTAGAAACAACGGATTTAAAATAAGCAGGAAACGGTTTGTAACGAACGAAGCAAAGTACTTCTTCACAAACCGTGTTGTAAACGTATGGAATGGGCTGCCGTCAGACGTAGTAAACTCAAATACAATAGAATCATTTAAAAATCGCCTCGATAAATATTTCATATCAAATCCCCGGTTGTCACTGTTTATCTCGGAATAATAAATTTATCTCGCGGGCCTCTGATACTTACTCTCATTGCGTAAAATGATTGCGAGTCGCGTCTACACAACCCCTCCCACACGTCTCAGACAGCCCCGAGTAAACGGTCACTACTACAACTTTTGACCTGTGACGGGCTGTGGTTCAGTAAGGGCCCTGTCAGTTAGTGACCACCATCGGGATTTATATACCAGGGGTCACTGCTGCAAGGGCATTGAAGTGTACGGCGTCCTACTTGGAAAGTGCACTACCGCAGTGGATTGAACGGAGGCTGGGGCCTGATTGACTGCTGCCTCCCAAGAAAGCGCCAGGCAAGGCTGCCGCACCACCCTTGAACTTCCACACTGAGCCTACACCAACACTACATTAGACCTCATAACACACACAGATAGCCCCGAGTTAACGGTTACCACTACTACTCTCGACCTGTGACGGGTTGTGGACCAGTAAGGGTCCTGTCAGTTAGTGACCACCATCGGGATTTAAGGTACCAGGGGTCACTGCTGCAGGAGGCATTGAAGTGTACGGCGTCCTACATGGAAAGTACACAATCCGCAGTGGATTGAACGGAGCTGGGGCCTGATTGACTGCTGCCTCCCAAGAAAGCGCCAGGCAAGGCTGCCGCACCACCCTTGAACCTCCACACTGTGTTCACACCATTACAAAACACACATAACATGACCTATCTATCAAGCACTAAACCTACCCCCACAAACTAGTAGTAGTTAGCCATAGATTACAGCTTTCAACTTTCCTCACAAATTCCATGCAGTTTTTCTATACTGCATGGTATCACTTCATTTCCGGCCAGCTTCGGCTGGAGGGATGGGTGGGTGGGGAGGAGCCTTCTACTTTCCTATCCTTTCTCTCTTATCATCTAGTTAGTGTAGTGTAGTTAAAGCAAACAGCCTTGTAAGGACCTATCGGTCTGTTGCTGTTTGTGTTTCCTTTGTAATCCTTTGTAAAAAAACCACTACAGCACCAGGACGACGGTACAGTGGTATGTACTGCAGGACTGTGTGATCATCGTAACCCTGGTGCTGAAGGGGTTAATCCCTGACCACTTATGGTCCATGTTAAGTAAGAGTTAGGGGCAACTGCCGTTTGGTGGATTCTCCCGAGTTTGATTGTGACAGTATTGGAAGAGAGGCAAATTTGTCAACTACTACATCAAGATCGAGTGAATCCACCACACCTTTTTCAATTGAAATTGTACCTAGACTGGTCAGCCGTTTCTGACCCATTGTTGCCCTGAGGTACGTTTTGACAAGCTTCAGTACAGAGAATGATCGTTCACATTTAGCATTACTGACAGGGAAAGTGAGAGCCAAATGCATTAAAGTCCAGAGTGTGGTGAAACCTTGCTTTAGAGGCTTTAGTTTGTCTAAAGCACCAGAGATGGATTTTGCATCGTTTAATGTTTTCTGAGCAACAAGAACTTCTGCATGGAGGCTCTCACTTTCAATGTCACATTGGTCAGCAAGATATTTCAAATAATTTTCATTAGAAAGTTCGGGGACGAAGGATGACAAGCAGATACACCAAGTAGAATGCTCTTTGGTTCATCAAACCTGTGCCCAAATTCAACGAGTACCTTGTCTAGGATGGGATAGTAAAGACATCTTTTACAGTGAGATTTAGGGTCTTCATCTCTCTCAGAGGTGTCTCGTTGGCCTATGGTTTCAGTTACAATGGATCCTAACAACCGTGACGATGGCTTCCTTTGCCTTCTTGAACTTGAAGGTTGTTGCTGAGCTACAGTTATGTTTCTTCCTGCAGCAAATTTAACTGCCTTTTCCCAAATGGTATTGAAATGGTCATCTGAAGTTCTTCTATCTTTCAGAACTTTCATTGTTTCCTGTGCCATGTTAACTGCTGCAGCAAGATCCATATCCTCACTCTGCCAAACCTTTGAAAGTGGGGTTGTAATGTCAAAAATTTAAGTGAAATTAATCAGTAAGAAAACAGTCTCAAATTTATTCAAAGATTGCTGAAGTTCATAAGCTAAGGCCTTCTCTTCACCAGAGCGTCCATGGATAGACAAATCTTCAAGAGTTTCTGTCAGGATCTCATACCGTTTGAAAATTGCCTTAAGGGCATTATGGTTGTATTCCCATTTGTGCTGGCACACTTTGGGAAGCTCAAGAACTGGCAATTTCCTGTCCCTTTGGAAGTCTAGAAAGATGTCATGGTGTAAGGTTGAACTACGGATGAAGTTTATCAGGCCTGAAATCAAGTTAAAAAACTCGGCTACCTCTGGTAAGCAACCAGCAGTGTGGGTTATCACCAGCTGTAATCTGTGTGTAAAGCAAGGGACATAAAAACATGGATTTTTGGCTGATTCTCTAATCAGTGCCTGCACACCACTGATTCTGCCACTCATTACTGATGCAGTATCATAACACTGCGCTATCAATTTACTGATATCTAATTCTAGCTCCCCAAGTTTCGCCAACAAAGCAGTAGCCAGAGAATCAGCATCAAGATCCTTTAAAGCAATAAATCCTTAGAATCTCTCATGTACGGTTTTATCCAACACATACCTAATACACACACTGAGTTGCTCAGTAATACTGACATCCCTAGTTTCATCTGCTATTACTGCAAAAAAGGGTGCTGATATGGCTTCTTTGACTATAGTATCACTCACACAGTCAGCAACAGCTTGCAAAAGAGAATTCTGACTGAAACCTGATATATATTTGGCATTTCTTGGAACCTTTTTTACTAAGTTACGAAACTTTTCAGACTTCAGAGAATTTCAAGGTTTGTTAGCAAACATATTTCAACATTTAAATGAAACATCAAACCAATTTTTCTATAAAAGTGTGAAAAATAAAGGCGTTTTCTGCGGGGGATTTTTGGTTGCAAACGGTCACAACAACAACAACAAATGTTTGCGGGTCGGGCCAATCATCTTCCCTGGATGGTTGAACAGGGATCGAAATTTGAGCAACCGAAAAATTTTCGGTTGCAATCAGGATCCCCGCAGAAAACACCTTAAGGTTCTGCTCTGGCATGGAAAATTGGATAAATATTCCTTTTTAATGTTTTTGGATAGCAGGCTACTAGCAGCAATTTTGGGGGGGCTGAGTCCTTGACTTGGGGGGGCTAAGTCCCCCTTAGCCCCCCCGCGGTGACGCCACTGCGCATGACTCGATTGAAAAGATTTACTACAAAGAGTCAACTCACCGAACACACCCTGACACAGTGGTGTTAAGAATTATGAATGTATAGAGTGTGGGACAATATTTGCTAGAAAGAGTCAGCTCGCCAAACACACCCTGACACACAGTGGTGTTAAGAATCATGAATGCCTAGAGTGTGGGAAAAGATTTACTACAAAGAGTGACCTCACCTCACACACCCTGACACACTGGTGTTAAGAATTATGAATGTTTAGAGTGTGGGAAAAGATTTACTACAAAGAGTGACCTCACCACACACACCCTGACACACAGTGGTGTTAAGAATTATGAATGTTTAGAGTGTGGGAAAAGATTTACTACAAAGAGTGACCTCACCACACACCCTGACACACAGTGGTGTTAAGAATTATGAATGTTTAGAGTGTGGGAAAAGATTTACTAGAAAGAGTGACCTCACCATACACACCCTGACACACAGTGGTGTTAAGAATTATGAATGTTTAGAGTGTGGGAAAAAATTTGCTACAATGGGTCACCTCACCACACACACCCTGACATACAGTGGTGTTGAGAATTATGAATGTTTAGAGTGTGGGAAAAGATTTACTACAAAGAGTGACCTCACCAGACACACCCTGACACACAGTGGTGTTAAGAACCATGAATGCCTAGAGTATGGGAAAAGGTTTTATACCCGTTCTGAACTCACCAGACACACCCTGACATACAGTGGTGTTAAGAATTATGAATGTTTAGAGTGTGGGAAAAGATTTGCTACAAAGAGTCAGCTCACCAAACACACCCTGACACACAGTGGTGTTAAGAATTATGAATGTTTAGAGTGTGGGAAAAGATTTACTACAAAGAGTGACCTCACCATACACACCCTGACACACAGTGGTGTTAAGAATTATGAATGTTTATAGTGTGGGAAAAGATTTACTACAAAGAGTGACCTCACCTCACACACCCTGACACACAGTGGTGTTAAGAATTATGAATGTTTAGAGTGTGGGAAAAGATTTGCTACAATGGGTCACCTCACCTCACACACCCTGACACACAGTGGTGTTAAGAATTATGAATGTTTAGAGTGTGGGAAAAGATTTGCTACAATGGGCCACCTCACCACACACACCCTGACACACAGTGGTGTTAAGAATTATGAATGTGTAGAGTGTGGGAAAAGATTTGCTACAATGGGTCACCTCACCATACACACCCTGACACATAGTGGTGTTAAGAATTATGAATGTTTAGAGTGTGGAAAAAGATTTGCTACAATGGGTCACCTCACCACACACACCCTGACACACAGTGGTGTTAAGAATTATGAATGTTTAGAGTGTGGGACAAGATTTGCTAGAAAGAGTCAGCTCACCAAACACACCCTGACACACAGTGGTGTTAAGAATCATGAATGCCTAGAGTGTGGGAAAAGATTTACTAGAAAGAGTGACCTCACCTCACACACCCTGACACACAGTGGTGTTAAGAATTATGAATGTTTAGAGTGTGGGAAAAGATTTGCTACAATGCGTCACCTCACCATACACACCTTGACACACAGTGGTGTTAAGAATTATGAATGTTTAGAGTGGGAAAAGATTTGCTACAATGGTTCACCTCACCACACACACCCTGACACACAGTGGTGTTAAGAATTATGAATGTTTAGTGTGGGAAAAGATTTACTACAAAGAGTGACCTCACCAGACACACCCTGACACACAGTGGTGTTAAGAACCATGAATGCCTAGAGTGTGGGAAAAGGTTTTATACCCCATTCTGACCTCACCAGACACACCCTGACACACAGTGGTGTTAAGAATCATGAATGCCTCCTAACCTAACCAAAACTTAAGCTCACTTATCTGAATTTAGAAAATTCATTGCACAAAAAACAAACAAAGGCACAGGAAAGCACAGCTAAAGAAACGGCAATACAAGTAATAAGTACCTACATTTCCTATTTCGGTAACTATGTTTTTGGGTGCATAATCCGCATTAGTTGGCGGGCTCCACAAGCCTTTCAGCTTACTTTTTTTTACGATGTCATGAAAAAAATTGTTCTACTACAACTTAATGCATTACAAGGCACGTAATTATAGCCGTCGGTAATAATGGACGAGAGTTTCGCGGTCGTTTTCAGAGACAAAGACTATTTTTTCTGGTAAAACTTTGGAAGAAGTCCTTCACCCCTATCTTTTTTTTCTTCCCCCTATAGCCAACAAGCCTGGGGAACTGGCGGGAATACGGGGTTTTGGGTGGGGAAGCAAATATAAGTGATTTATGGCTCCCCCAAAAATCATCACAGTCACTATATGTAAAAATCTAACCTAACCTAACCTTAACCACAAAGTATACCTAACCTAACCTTAACCACAAAGTATACCTAACCGAACCTAACCTAACCTTAACCACAAAGTATACCTAACCTAACCTTAACCACAAAGTATACCTAACCTTAACCACAAAGTATACCTAACCTAATCTAACCTAACCTTAACCACAAAGTATACCTAACCTAACCTTAACCACAAAGTATACCTAACCTAACCTAACCTTAACTACAAAGTATACCTAACCTAACCTAACCTTAACCACAAAGTATACCTAACCTTAACCACAAAGTATACCTAACCTAACCTAACCTAACCTTAACCACAAAGTATACCTAACCTAACCTAACCTAACCTAACTGGACTTAGAATTTTTTGAGGCACCTCATATTTCATAGCGGCCGTGTGGGTTAACCAAGACTGAGCGCACGCTGGAACCTTGACAGATGTGAAGTACAATAAGCATACAATACAGTGCGGTAGTTCATTTCAGTCAAAGCCGGAAGGATGAGTTCCAAAGTATTTCCTTTTTTCTTGGCCTACAATAGGTGCGTGTTGTAATGGAGATAGTTTTATTTTGCGCCAAGAAAAAGAAAAAGAAAAAAAAAAAAAAAAAATAAACCTAACCTTACCTTATATATTTTAATGAAACCTAACCTAACCAGATTTTAATGAAACCTAACCTAACCTTATAGGTTTTAATGAAACATAACCTAACCTTATAGGTTTTAATGAAATATAATCTTAACCACAAAGTGGTTAAACCACAAACCACAAAGAACCATGTTTGTTTACAGTCGAACAGCTCTTCTTCTTCTTCTTTCCAGGTGGGGAGCTAAACCGCGGTTTTCATCCGGTTCAAAGCCTATTTTCCGGCTGGCTCCCTCAGGGCTTGTATGATTAGGCCCTAACTCTCTGCTCTTTTTACCCAAGCCTTTTCTAAAAATACTTTAACCCCTTCGATGATTCTTCTATTTGTGTCCTGTACCCTACTCAAACCTAAAAGAAATTCCATTATCCCATCTATGTTCCCCTCTGCCACTCTATCCCACTGATCCACGCCTACCTCCCGTGCCACTATTGCTATAAGCCGCTCTCTTTCCTCATCATACCTTGGACACATTAATACCAGGTGATCTACAGTTTCATCTAGTCTACCCATACACATTTGACATATCTTGCTTCCTTCGTTTGCCCATCTATATGTTCTACTATTGACCTCCAAAGATTTAGTCCTTGCTTTAAATATTAAACTACTCCCCAAGCTACCATCATAAAAGACCTCACACTTTGGTGTGGTCTTCCCCTTGTACCAATTCAGAGAACTCTTACCCTCCATCCTCTGTCTCCACATCTCCCTGCCCTGCCTCTGAACTTGGTCTTTCACCTTTCGCTTTAACTCCCCCTCACTAGACTGGTGTATCCTATCTGTGAAACCCTGTAACCCACATTTCCTCTCCCACCGTCTGCTTGATCTATCCCATTTACTACTCTGCCCTATCCACTCATAAACTTTTCGAGCCCACCTGTTTTCATCCATTTTTCTAAGCCTGATTTTGTAATTAAGCACTGACTTTCCTATTCTCTCCGCAAAGGTACTCCACCCTGCCTCTCCCCTGATCGCCTCCACTGCTACATACCTGTTTGCCTCTAGTGCAAGTCTACCTACCCTGTTCTGTACTACCTCTAACTTGTCTAGCTCTCCTACCGTCCACCTCATACACTGCCCCATACATGAGGCTCGGTACTGCCATGCCTTTCCACAACCCTCTTACTACCTCATACCTGTTTGCCCTACATCTTGCTACACTACCAAGCCTTCCCACCCACTGATTTGCTTTTCCTATTTTATCCTGTTTCGTCCCATCTGCTCCCTTCCCATCTACCGTGATACCTAGGTATTTATATGACTCGGTGCGCCCTATCCTCAGGTCTCCCATTTCCCAACTCCTACCCTCATCTGCTGCCTCTCCATTTATAACCAGGACCTGACTTTTCTCACTGTTAAATTTCATACCAAAATCCCTCCCATACTGTGCGACTATATGTAACATCTCCTGAAGTTCTCCACTGTCCTCACTCATGACAACTACAGGTTAGCTACTTACAACTACTCACGTCAGCATATAGTAAACTGCTCAACTTTTCCTCCCCAACCCTTATCCCATAGCCCGAATTTCTCAACCTAATTGCTAATTCCTCTGTATATAAGCCAAAAAGTAACGGTGATAACACGCAGCCCTGCCTAACCCCTCTTCGACTACCTACCCACTCTGTCTCTATGTCCCCAAGCCTGTACACTGCCCGTGTGTCCTCAAACATACTATTTATTATGCTGACTATTCTGTCACTAATCCCAATCCTAGACAGTAGTCTACAAAGCAAACCCCTATTAGTTAGCTGACTGGTGATGCAGGCGAACGATTCTGTGTGTGTGACGGCTTGCAGACTTTGCAGTCAGAAAATTGTTAGTTTGTAGAAAGTTGCTGAAAAAAACTAGACGGAAAAAGTGCTAGTGTGACGCCGCCTTTACAATAAAGCATTACTGTATAATTTATGTATAGCTAGTTTCACTATTATTTTGGTGGAAAATACAAACCAGTTCAAATGTAATACATTACAGATTTCTCGTAACGACTTAAAGCCAATGCTTTGATAGAAATTAAAGGAATGCCAGTAACGGGGTCGACTAGGAGTCGACAAATACACGTCCGGGACAAGAACGAATGACTACACGCGGCCGTCTGCTCTCCCTCTCTCTCTCTCATTTTAACCAATTTGCACAACTTGAACAATTATAATTGTTCATATATATATATTAACAAATTACATGCATCACAAAAAGGCCCCAAAAATGCCAAATTGAGGTTGGCCTCAAGGATAATAAAAGTGGAGGCCAACCTTCTCTCAAAAAGGCCAGATTGATCTTTGAAGGCCAAACCTGGCAACCTTATTATTATTTTTAATTTATTATTTTTAGGGTACCTTGGATGATCCAAGGACAACTGTGGCTTGTCGGACTCGGGGCTCATATTATCTCAACCAGCTAACTCCTTGCCACCTCCCTTATTCTGTCCCGTTACAAACCTTGCTACCCCATGTTACTGAGATTAGTCCATTGAACCATACAGAGAATGTTCATGATACACTTTGTTGATGACCTGCTGACAAAACAGTAAACTTGTTCAGACCAGTAGCGAAGAGAGTAGCAATGAAAGGATTGTGGCAGTGAATGCCAGTGATCGCTGCGAAGCCGAGTGCAAAGCATAGCTAGTACAACACATACACGTAAGCAGTGGCGTACCCACAACATTTAAAAGGGTGGGGCCAAAAAAAAAAAAAAAAAAAAAAAAAAAAAAAAAAAAAAAAAAAAAAAAAATATATATAATATATTATATATATATATATATATATATATATATATATATATATATATATATAGTATCTATATTTTTATTATTTATTTATTTATTGCAAAAGGGGGGGGGGCATGGCCGCATGCCCCCCCGGTACGCCACTGCACGTAAGCTCCCTTCACACATTCCATAATCGGACCACGATATCGCCACTCATTTAATTATTGACGCTATCGTGAAATTTGACCACGATAAACGCAGACCACAATAACCTCAACAATGTCACGCTGCCTGTAAGTAATATATAATATATATATATATATATATATATATATATATATATATATATATATATATATATATATATATATATATATATATAATAGAATAACCAGTCTGGCCTACGCAATGTATTTGTGACGTTCAAGTCTCAACTTCAGAATTCTTTAAAAGAAAGTGTAATAACTATATTATAACATCATAATGATGAAAATTAATAGCAATAAACCCGAGAAGACACGGCGGGGAGCAGCCTGCTGACGTAGCCCAATTGCTGCTGTGAAAAGACACGTCTCGGTTTCGTCCTTGTTGTGCTGCAACGTATTGCGTACACGGTACAAGTACAGTACAAGGATGATATTTTTCCTTGAATAAGTTTGACTGAGCCACAGGAAGAATGCTCGAAACGTTTGTAGCATGATGTAACAAGGATCGCTTCGTAGGTCCTCTCCTCTCCTCTCCTCCTCCTCCTCCTCCTTTCCTCTCCTCTAGAGTCTAGAATACTCTAGAAGTCTAGATAATAGATATAGATGTTAGTCGAAAAACTCGTTCTAACACCCGGTAACCCGGTATCCATTCACTGCTGGGTCAGCCTGGGTGGACAGGGGCTCGGGTTTTAAGGAATCAGCCCATCTATTTCCGCTCTGCTCGGGTATCGAAACCGGGACTTATCGGTTGTGAACCGAACGTGCTACCACTGTACCACTTTATTATTATTATTATTATTATTATTATTATTACACTACGAAGTACCCCTACATGGGAACATAAAGGAGATACAAGAAGCCGGTGGTCCTACGTGTGGTATGTGGTATAGTGGTATATACACTACGTGCATGTGGTATACACTGGAATATAGTTACTGTAGAATTGGTAGAGATGGATAAACATAATAAGATACAAATAGATAGATAGACCTATGTATTGGAATACGTTCATTGTAACTATGTATTCAATTTGTACTATCCGTACATACTAATACATGTATATTCTGTACTGGGATAACACGACAGATACACGTACGGGACCAGTATTTCCGGCAGCATCGTCCCACTATCTCGTCCCTCTCATTGGTCGGCCGGCGGTGTTCTGGCTTCGTGATTGGTTGCCAGTAGAGAAAGGATGTGGGCTGAGTCACGGCTGAGTTGATGCTGGAAGAGACCTCTCTATGCCGAGTCAAGACTCAGACAATTGTCGCTTCAACTCGCATGCAGTCGCTGCTTCTCCGAGCTAGTAGGATCATACACACCTCTCTTGGTGAATATCAGGTGAGTTCGATTTAAGTAAATAAGTTTGTCTCTTTAAATAGTACTATAATCCAGCCAGGACAGCTGTTAACTCTGGGAAATATCGGATTTGTGACTTTGTGAAGATAATACAATATAGGCACAGGGCGTGAAGATTGAAGGGACACGTACGCGTCTTTACCAAGTACAAATAGATATGTGGCTAACCTTGGCCACGCTAGTCAAATTTTTATAGCGGCGCCAGGGGTAGTACTGTAACTTGTTTTAATGATGGCATTTTGTCGTGTGATCAATGTGTGGCACGACACGTATATGAGAAACTATACCCCACGTTATAGTGATCAAACATTAATTGTGTGGAATGTGGAGCTTGACTCGTACAAAACACTTCCGTCCCTATGTGTACTACGTACCGTAGATCAGACATTACAAAGACATACTAAACGTTTATACGGCATGCCGTAGATAACAGTAAAGTCGCCACGGTGCACTAATGTCGCCAGGCGCCATATATTACGAATTATAGCATCACTACTGCTTTTTATGCGCCATTGAAGATGATACACTGTAGTTTATATCATGACTGTGTCTATAGGCACTACCCGGTTTCAGCGATGTTTTATGCTTTGTATCTGCAAGTATATATATACGGTTTCAAATTTCACTACTAGTTTTTTTGGTTATAATAGACGAGGGTAATAATGGACGAGAGTTTCACGGTCGTTTTCAGAGACACCAACTATTTTTTCTTGGCCTACAATAGGTGCTTGTTCTAATGGTGCTTGTTTTATTTTGCGCAAACCAAAAAAAAAAAAAATGAAAAAAAAATGAAACCTAACCTAACCTTATGTTTTAATGAAACCTAACCTAACCAAACCTAACCTAACCTAACCTAACCTTATAGGTTTTAAAGAAACTTAACTATAGGCGTATTTTGTCCATGCCCTTGGAAGTAAAATTTTACTTATTTAAGCTCCGCCCACTTATTTTTTACTCTTTTGCGTGCATAGAAAACTGAGCAGATACACTCCGGCAGCGATATTTTACTCTTTTCCTGTAAAGTTTTACAGTCGTGGGTGTGAGTGGTGGTTTCAAGAGCCTGGCCAATCAGATCGCGCGCATGAGAAAATCTTATCAAAACTCCTCCCGTAAATGTTTCTCTTTTCCTTTAATTCTCATCCAATTCAACATTCATTACATGCGCACGACATGCAAAGGATACTGTATTTAATTAAGAGTAGGTAAGGAGTAGTAAGGAGTAGAGTAGGTGACTCTTAACAGGTAAGAAGTCACAAATATTACCACCCGCCCACCACACACACACCCACCACACGCCCATCACCCATCCGCCCACCACACACCCACCCACCACACACCCATCCGCCCACCACACGCCCATCACCCATCCGCCCACCACACACCCACCACACGCCCATCACACATCCGCCCACCACACACCCACCCACCACACGCCCATCACCCATCCGCCCACCACACACACACCACACGCCCATCATACATCCGCCCACCACACGCCCATCACCCATCCGCCCACCACACACCCACCCACCACACGCCCATCACCCATCCGCCCACCACACGCCCATCATACATCCGCCCACCACACACCCACCCACCACACGTCCATCACACACCCGCCCATGGATGTTAAACGGGGGAGATGCACTGGAGGATGAATCACAACCAGCATTCATCTAGGTTTAGGCAAAGAATAATTGGTGAAACGTAGATGTAGGTACACGTAGCCTACATACGTACATGTAAGAGGTAATGAAGTGTACGACACTTTTACTCTCGGCAACATCAAGAAAGAGCTTTGGCAGCGCTACAATCGTATTTTGTGATGGCAAGCAGGGGCAGAGCTTAAATAAGTATAATTTACCCCGGGAAAGGGGACACTACAAAATACGCCTTATAACCACAAAATATACTTTATTATTATTATTTTTTTTTTTTTGGGTTTTGGTTTGGTTTGCGCAAAATAAAAACAGCACCATTAGGGGCAAGCACCTATTGTAGGCCAAGAAAAAATAGTTGGTGTCTCTGAAAACGACCGTGAAACTCCCGTCTGGGTTTAAATGGAGGAGAGTTTCAGTTCGTTTCAGAGACACCAACTACTTTTTCTTGGCCTACAATAGGTGCTTGTTCTAATGGTGCTAGTTTATTTTGCGGAAACCAAAAAAAAAAAATAAAAATTATATAAGTCGATAATTATAATTGTAGAGACTTAGTTGGGTGAGTTAAATAGTACGTCCAACTTGTACACATTTATTTAGAGCCAGTAAGGAGCGTAGAGATTAAACCAAGTGCAATGAATGTCTTGAGCACACCCAGGGAGGGGTCGGACGGGGGGGAGTGAGAGGTGCGGGGTTGATAGCGTCGATGTCCGAGGGCTTCTCCCCCTCCTCCTCGTGATTTGGCTTCTTATCACTTCTTGTTGATCCTATATTTTAATGCTGACAACTAGGATTTGTCCTGTGACATACTTTGAGAGTGCAAGGTGTTCTTTGGGTCTCACGGGGAAACAGAGGAGGAAAGATAAACTAAAATTATATATACTTACATAGATATATAATTATAGTTTAAAATGTTCTAAAAATACCTGATTTTTTTGATGTTAAGTACATGAAAATATAATGTATGGTAGTTGTAGTTGTTACACATGTGTGAAAATAGTTGTAATTCAATAATAATAGTTAGGGCAAGTTAATATATATGTTAGGAGTGATAACTGACTGACATTGCTCGGGCTGCTATATAATTGTCCTAAAATTTAGTCACATAAGAATTAGCTAGGGAATAAAAAATGGTACACCATACAAAAGGCTAGATATATATATAAAATATAAACTATAAACTTCCCAAAGCATAATTCCTATCGCAAAAAGTGAGTAAACTCTGAGCTAAATACACAGAAAAATATGAGAAATAATGGATAACATGTGTTCAACATCAAAGAAAAAGACAGGGCCGAGAAAAATTATACCTATGTGTCAGTACTAGCGTGGGGGAAATCCACAATTTTGTAAAACCACTGGCAATAATTTCAAGTGTTAAGTGTTTTTCATGTGTACGTGTATTTGGAGAGGTAGCTAGCAAACTCAACTGTCAGCGAAAGTAGCTGTGAAAATACATTGAAAAATTGAGAAAAATATTTCAAGTAATTAAATCGTAATCGTAAATTTCAAGTAATCGTTAAAAACCTGAATGAGTAAAGTAATGACGAAGGCTCGCCCTGAATGTAGAGCTGCTGCTGTGTGCATAGTATAAACAATTTATGTACCTACTATAATAGTACTGTGTCAGTAAAAGAATGTAATTGGACTGTAGAAATATAAGGAAAAATTGACAATACCTCGCCTGATACAATCTGTGTGGGTGTATCAGTGTGGGTAACTGTGGGTGTAAGAAACCTAGTAATTTTTGCCCAATAAGTAATAGTCAAAATGGATAATTAAAATAGGAGAGACATCGCTGGATACACATTAATGTGGGGGCATTGTTTGTAGCAAAGCTAAGTTTGCCAAACACCCATTCATAAATGAAAATAATGCAAAAGTTATTGTAGAAAATAAATTGACATCAGCGAGTGTAAAAACTGACTGGCAGAGAAACTGACTGAATTATTAATCGACAGGGGTGAACAATGTTATGCAAGATAAGGTTATCTGTGATCAATCAATATTTGCTGAGGTCTGTATTAAGACAAGTAGACATTCGTCACTTCTCTGCGAGTTTGAATTTGTTTGTAAGTAGAATAAATGGTTAGTTAGTTTTACATAGGCAATACTGTGAGCAGAATGTAGTGTAAAAAATTCTGGAGTAACTGTTTCATGCATATAGTACCTAGTTTAAATATGGTTTTGTAAGTACACACTCCCATCATTCAAGTAGTGATCGTGGTACAACAGAAAACGTAAGTAAATCATTCCGTAGGAAGTAATTCATGTATAATAAGTTATGCATGCAGTAATGTTATCATGCAGTTAATACGTAAGGAATTAATTCAAGGAAAAATATTAATTTAGCAACAAATAGTGTGTTAGTATTTCATGCAAGTAAATAATGTATGGTAACAATAATGAGTTGTATGTATGTTAATACATAACAAAGTCATGCAAGTAATTAAGTATGGGCAACATTTAAATGCGTAAAAAAAAACTTTTAAATGAGGAATGTAAGTAAATAATGTCATGCAATGATAAGTGCGTAATAATTCCTTTTATTTAGGAAAGTAAGTAAATAATGGATCATGCAACAATACGTGCGAAATAATTCCTTGAATTGTGGGAAAGTAAGTAAATAATTAATAATGCTATGCACTGTGGTGCAACTTTAAATCTAATATAATAGTATTCTAATGTGAAGAGTTATGTCATACATTAGTGGTTTCTATCGTGCTAGAGGTACAAGGTAAAATGCAATTATGTTCTTTTCTATAGTTGGTCAGAAAATATGTAGCTAAAACCAAAAAAACGTAAAACTCAAGGGAAAGTATTTTCAAAAGCGTATATAACATTGGCTTGGTGGTTTGTATAGACATTTTCTAAAATAGAAAAACAACATTAAAATTCAGAATACATGGTAATTGTAAAATAATCAGGTGAACTGATATAAAATGTTAATGATATGGAATGGTATGGAAGGTTGGAATGACACTACTGTTTTCCGTGTGTGATCGCAATTTGTGACGGTAATCATTGTAGCAGTGTGTGTGTCATCATTAACTACAGGGGTGTCGTGTATTAAAAATTTGTGTTTGGGGAAAGATCATCTGTATCTAATCCTCTAGTTACTCGAAACATTATTCGCGACCCTGTATGTAGTAAAAACGTCTCAAACTAAAAAATCACGAAAAAAAAGAGAACATTTACAGAATCAGGTTTCAGGAATCGGTAACACTGAACTGTGACAGTGACTGACATTGCTCGCTCGGCACGCTAGTTAATGCATTTATGTCCCAAACTCAGGGGTTTGCACTGGTGCAGTAGTAATAAAGAACTCATAAAGTAGTACAGTAATAGTAAAGGTGCATTCGTAAGAGTTATGTCTCCAGGAATTGTGATATATGCATTAATGTTGAAAAACAAAATAGTGTGGGAATACCGTGGTCTAAAAATTCGCCTTGTGTAAAAAGGATAGTTATATGTTTGCTGAAAATTATGACTTTAGTGTCCTAACGGTGTCTGAACAGATGCAGTTACCGTAGCCATCGTAATATAAGCGTAAATGTATGTTAAAAATAGCACTATAATATTTCTAACGTTGAAATTGTCCGTGTATGGGAAATCACTGTGTTAACTCGAAATGTATCTGCTCACCTATAACTGTAAAACAATTACTTAGCTGGTAGCTACTCGTATTGGTGTATGATAGGTGAGGTCCAGGTGAGTGATGGATGAACACAGCGTGGATGAGTGCCAGGATGACGGATGTAGTACAGTCGCCGGAGATGCACATTCTGTCAAAGAAGAAATCTAAGAAAAAATAATAACATATACATACACATAAGAAATATGAATAAGATACTCAGACATTTGTGTGGTGATGCACGGGCTCAAGTCCGTAGCTGAGGAACGGCTGGTAGTGGTAGTAGTGAGTCTGTGTTAGCCAGGGTAGTGTCAAGTCAGCATTCCTGTGAGGGCGGTAGGGAGGGGTATCTGTGTTGCGCTGGCCCATGACGAGATGATCTGTGTTGCTAGCGGAGGTGTTACGTTCTGCCATGACGAGATGCAGTGCTGTAGACGTGTAGTTGGAGTCAGGCCCATGTAGAACGAACGCTACGTAGAAATCTTGACCGTGGAGAGATGCGAGACGTTTCTGTCTGTGGCAGCGCGGTGCCGGTTACTGCCCGTCTGTGCTCGTCTGTTCCCTGGGGAACGTGTATCTAATGCGTTCCTTTCTATCTTGTTTTCTAATTTGCTGTGTGTTCCTTCGTGGTTTCTAATTTCTTGTTTTCTAATTTGTTGTGTTTTCCTTCGTGGTTTCTAAATTGTTTTCTAATGTCTTGTTTTCTAATTTGTTGTGTTTTCCTTCGTGGTTTCTAAATTGTTTCTAATTTCTTGTTTTCTAATTTGTTGTGTTTTCCTTCGTGGTTTCTAAATTGTTTTCTAATGTCTTGTTTTCTAATTTGTTGTGTTTTCCTTCGTGGTTTCTAAATTGTTTCTAATTTCTTGTTTTCTAATTTGTTGTGTTTTCCTTCGTGGTTTCTAAATTGTTTCTAATTTCTTGTTTTCTAATTTGTTGTGTTCCTTCGTGGTTTCTAAATTGTTTTCTAGTTTCTTGTTTTCTAATTTGTTGTGTTTTCCTTCGTGGTTTCTAATTTCTTGTTTTCTAATTTGTTGTGTTCCTTCGTGGTTTCTAAATTGTTTTCTAGTTTCTTGTTTTCTAATTTGTTGTGCTTTCCTTCGTGGTTTCTAAATTGTTTTCTAGTTTCTGGTTTTCTAATTTGCTGTGTGTTCCTTCGTGGTTTCTAAATTGTTTTCTAATTTCTTGTTTTCTAATTTGTTGTGTTTTCCTTCGTGGTTTCTAAATTTTTCAGTTTTGTTTCTAATTGGTGTTTTCCTTCGGGTTTCTAATGTTTTTAGTTCTGGTTTTAATTTGCTGTGTGTTCCTTCGTGGTTTCTAAATTGTTTTTAGTTTCTGGTTTCTAATTTTGTTTTTCCTCGTGGTTTCTAAATTGTTTAATTTTGTTTCAATTTGTGTTTTCCTTCGTGGTTTCTAAATTTGTTCGGGGAGGTGTTTTGGGGGGGGGGGNCCCACTTATAGTGACAAACTTTAATTGTGTGGAATGTGAGCTTGACTCGTACAAAACACTTCCGTCCCTATGTTGTACTACGTACCGTAGATCAGACATTACAAAGACATACTAAACGTTTATACGGCATGCCGTAGAATAACAGTAAAGTCGCCACGGTGCACTAATGTCGCCAGGCGCCATATATTACGAATTATAGCATCACTACTGCTTTTTATGCGCCTTTTGAAGATGATACACGTAGTTTATATCATGACTGTGTTATAGGCATACCCGGTTCAGCGATTTTTTATGCTTGTATCTGCAAGTATATATATACGGTTTAAAATTTTTCACTACTAGTTTTTTTTGGTAAATAGACGAGGGAAATAATGGACGAGATTTTCACGGTCGTTTTCAGAGACACCAACTATTTTTTTTTTGGCCTACAATAGGTGTTTGTTCTAATGGTGCTTGTTTATTTTGCGCAAACCAAAAAAAAAAAAAAATGAAAAAAAGAAACCAACCTAACCTTATGTTTTAATGAAACCAACCTAACCAAACCTAACCTAACCAAAACCAAACCCTTTATAGGTTTTAAAGAAACTTAACTATGGCGTATTTTGTCCATGCCCTTGGAAGTAAAATTTTACTTTTTAAGCTCCGCCCAACTTATTTTTACTCTTTTGCGTGCATAAAAAACGAGCAGATACACTCCGGCAGCGATATTTTACTCTTTTCCTGTAAAGTTTTACAGTCGTGGGTGTGAGTGGTGGTTTCAAGAGCCTGGCCAATCAGATCGCGCGCATGAGAAAATCTTATCAAACTCCTCCCGTAAATGTTTCTCTTTCCTTTAATTCTCATCCAATTCAACATTCATTACATGCGCACGACATGCAAAGGATACTGTATTTAATTAAGAGTAGGTAAGGAGTAGTAAGGAGTAGAGTAGGTGACTCTTAACAGGAAGAAGTCACAAATATTACCACCCGCCCAACCACACACCCCACCCACCACACGCCCATCACCCATCCGCCCCCCACACACCCACCCACCACACACCCACCGCCCAAACCACACGCCCATCACCCATCCGCCCACCACACCCCACCACACGCCCATCACACATCCGCCCACCACAACACCCCACCCACCACACGCCCTACCCATCCGCCCACCACACACACAACCACACGCCCCATCATACATCCGCCCACCACAACGCCCATCACCCATCCGCCCACCACACACCCACCCACCACACCCCCATCACCCATCCGCCCACCACACCCCATCATACATCCGCCCACCACACCCACCCACCACACGTCCATCACACACCGCCCATGGATGTTAAAGGGGGGAGATGCACTGGAGGATGAATCACAACCGGGCATCATCTAGGTTTAGGCAAAGAATAATTGGTGAAAACGTGGGATGTGGGTTAAAACGTAGCCTACATACGTACATGTAAGAGGTAATGAAGTGTACGACACTTTTACTCTCGGCAACATCAAGAAAGAGCTTTGGCAGCGCTACAATCGTATTTTGTGATGGCAAGCAGGGGCAGAGCTTAAATAAGTATAATTTTACTCCGGAAGGACACTACAAAATACGCCTTATAACCACAAAATATACTTTATTATTATTATTATTTTTTTTTTTGGTTTGGTTTGGTTTGCGCAAAATAAAACAAGCACCATTAGAGCAAGCACCTATTGTAGGCCAAGAAAAAATAGTTGGTGTCTCTGAAAACGACCGTGAAACTCCCGTCTAGGTTAATATGGAGGAGAGTTTCACGTTCGTTTTCAGAGACACCAACTACTTTTTCTTGGCCTACAATAGGTGCTTGTTCTAATGGTGCTAGTTTTATTTTTGCGGAAACCAAAATAAAAAAAATAAAAATTATATAAGTCTGATAATTATAATTGTAGAGACTTAGTTGGGTGAGTTAAATATGTACGTCCAACTTGTACACATTTATTTAGAGTCCAGTAAGGAGCGTAGAGATTACAACCAAGTGCAATGAATGTCTTGAGCACAGCCAGGGAGTGTCGGACGGGGCGAGTGAGAGGTGCGTGTTGATAGCGTCGATGTCCGAGGGCTTCTCCCCCTCCTCCTCGTGATTCTGGCTTCTTATCACTTCTTGTTGATCCTATACTTTATGCTGACAACTAGGCATTTGTCCTGTGACATACTTTGAGAGTGCAAGGTGTTCATGGGTCTCACGGGGAAACAGAGGAGGAAAGATAAACGTATAATTATATATACTTTACATAGATATATAATTATATGTTTATAATGTTTCTAAAAATACACTGATTCTTTTGATGTTAAGTACATGAAAATATAATGTATGGTAGTTGTAGTACTTGTTACACATGTGTGAAAATAGTTGTAATTCAATAATAATAGTTATGCAAGTTAATATATATGTTAGGAGTGATAACTGACTGACATTGCTCGGGCTGCTATATAATTTGTCCTCAAATTAGTCACATAAGAATTAGCTAGGGAATAACAAATGGTACACCTAACTAAAGGCTAGATATATATATAAAATATAAACTATAAACTTCCCAAAGCATAATTCCTATCGCTAAAAGTGAGTAAACTCTGAGCTAAATACACAGAAAAATATGAGAAATAATGGATAACATGTTGTTCAACATCAAAGAAAAAGACATGGCCGAGAAAAATTATACCTATGTGTCAGTACTAGCGTGGGGAAATCCACAATGTGTAAAACTCACTGGCAATAATTTCAAGTGTTAAGTGTTTCATGTGTACGTGTACTGGAGACGGTAGCTAGCAAACTCAACTGTCAGCGAAAGTAGCTGTGAAAAATACATTGAAAAATTGAGAACATAATATTTCAAGTAATTAAATCGTAATCGTAAATTGTCAAGTAATCGTTAAAAACCCTGAATGAGTCAAGTAATGACGAAGGCTCGACTGAATGTAGAGCTGCTGCTGTGTGCATAGTATAACAATTTATGTACCTACTAGTAATAGTACTGTGTCAGTAAAAGAATGTAATGGACTGTAGAAATATAAGGAAAAATTGACAATACCTCGCCTGATACAATCTGTGTGGGTGTATCAGTGTGGGTAACTGTGGTGTAAGTAACCTAGTAATTTGTCAATAAGTAATAGTCAAAATGGATAATTAACATAGTAAGACATCGCGGGTACACATTAATGTGGTTGCATGTTGTAGGCAAAGCTAAGTTTGCCAAACATCATTCATAAATGAAAATAATGAAAAAAGTTTTTTTAGAAATAAATTGACATCAGCGAGTGTAAAAAACTGACTGGCAGAGAAACTGACTGAATATTAATCGACAGTGGTGAAACAATGTTATGCAAGATAAGGTTATCTTTTGATCAATCAATATTTGCTGAGGTCTGTATTAAGCAAAGTAACATTCGTCACTTCTCTGCGAGTTTGAATTTGTTAGTAAGTAAAAATAAATGGTTAGTTAGTTGTACATAGGCCCAAAACATGTGAGCAGAATGTAGTGTTAAAAAGTTCTGGAAATAACTGCTTGTCATGCATATAGTACCTAGTTTAATATGTTATAAGTAAAACACTCCTATATTCAAGTAAATGATCGTGGTACAACAGGAATAACGTAAGTAAATCATTCCCGTAGTGAATGTAATTCATGTTTTAATAAGTTATGCATGCAGTAATGTTATCATGCAGTTAATACGTAAGGAATTAATTCAAGGAAAAAAAAATGTAATTTATGCAACAAATAAGTGTGTTAGTATTTCATGCAAGTAAATAATGTATGGTAACAATAGTGAGTTAGTATGTATGTTAATACATAACAATGTTCAGCAAGTAATTAATGTATGTCAACATTAAGTGCGTAAAAAAAATCTTTTAAATGAGGAATGTAAGTAAATAATGTCATGCCCAAAGATAAGTGCGTAATAATTCCTTTTATTTAGGGAAAGAAGTAAATAATGTGATCATGCAACAATACGTGCGAAATAATTCCTTGAATTGTGGAATGTAAATAAATAATTATATAATGCTATGCACTGGGTGCAACTTTAAAAAACTAATATAATAGTATTTTAATGTGAAGAGTTATCTGTCATACATTAGTGTTTCTATCGTGCTAGAGGTACAAGGTAAAATGCAATTATGTTCTTTTCTATAGTTGGTCAGAATAATATGTAGCTAAACCAAAAAAATCGTAAAAAAATCAAGGGAAAGTATTTTCAAAAACGTATATAACATTGGCTTGGTGTGTTGTATAGACATTTTCTAAAAATAGAAAAAACACACATTAAAATCAGAATACATGTAATTGTAAAATAATCAGGTGAAAACTGATATAAAATGTAATGATATGGGAATGGTATGGAAGGTTGGAATGACACTACTGTTTTCCGTGTGTGATCGCAATTTGGTGACGGTAATCAGTTGTAGCAGTGTGTGTGTCATCATTTAAATACAGGTGTGGTCCTGTGTATTAAAATTAGTGTTGGTAAAGCATCATCTGTATCAATCCTCTAGTTACTCGAAAACAATTTATTTGCGACCGTGTATTTTAGTAAGACGTCTCAAACTAAACAATCACGAAAACAGAGAACATTACAGGAATCAGGTTCAGGAATCGGTAAACACTGAACTGTGACAGTGACTGACATTGCTCGCTCGGGCCCCGCTAGTTAATGCATTTATTTCAATCTAGGAGTTTGCACTGGTGCAGTAGTAATTATGAAACTCATAAAGTAGTACAGTAATAGTAAAGGTGCATTCGTAAGAGTTATGTCTCCCGGAATTTGATATAGGGATTTAATGTTGAAAAAAAAAAATAGTGTGGGAATACCGTGGTCTAAAAATTCGCCTTGTGTAAAAAGGGGTAGTTATATGTTTGCTGAAAATTTTGACTTTAGTGTCCTAACGGTGTCTGAACAGATGCAGTTACCGTAGCCATCGTAATATAAGCGTAAAAGTATGTTAAAAATAGCACTATAATATTTTTAACGTTGAAATTGTCCGTGTATGGGAAATCACTGTGTTAACTCGAAATGGGATCTGCTCACCTAAACTGTAAAACAATTACTTAGCTGGTAGCTTTCTGTATTGGTGTATGATAGGGGAGGTCCAGGTGAGTGATGGATGAACACAGCGTGGATGAGTGCCAGGAGACGGATGTAGTACAGTCGCCGGAGATGCACATTCTGTCAAAAAAGAAATCTAAGAAAAAATAAAAACATATACATACACATAAAAAATTGAATAAGATACTCAGACATTTGTGTGGTGATGCACGGGCTCAAGTCCGTAGCTGAGGAACGGCTGGTAGTGGTAGTAGTGAGTCTGTGTTAGGGCCCGGGTAGTGTTTAAGTCAGCATTCCTGTGAGGGCGGTAGGGAGGGTATCTGTGTTGCGCTGGCCCATGACGAGATGATCTGTGTGCTAGCGAGGTGTTACGTTCTGCCATGACGAGATGCAGTGCTGTAGACGTGTAGTTGGAGTCCCGGCCCATGTAGAACGAACGCTACGTAGAAAAACTTGACCGTGGAGAGATGCGAGACGTTCCCGTCGTGGCAGCGGGGGTGGGCCGTTACTGCCCGTCTGTGCTCGTCTGTTCCCTGGGGAACGTGTATCTAATGCGTTCCTTTCTATCTTGTTTTCTAATTTGCTGTGTGTTCCTTCGTGGGTTTTTAATTTCTGTTTTTTTAATTGTTGTGTTTTCCTTCGTGGTTTCTAAATTTTTTTCTAATGTCTTGTTTCTAATTGTTGTGTTTTCCTTCGTGGTTTCTAAATTGTTTTTAATTTTTTGTTTTCTAATTTGTTGTGTTTTCCTTCGTGGTTTCTAAATTGTTTTCTAATGTCTTGTTTTCTAATTTGTTGTGTTTTCCTTCGTGGTTTTTAAATGTTTCTAATTTCTTGTTTTCTAATTTTTTGTGTTTTTCCTTCGTGGTTTCTAAATTGTTTCTAATTTCTTGTTTTCTAATTTGTTGTTTTTCCTTCGGGTTTCTAAATTTTTCTAGTTTCTTTGGGTTTTTTAATTGTTGTGTTTTCCTTCGTGGTTTCTAATTTCTTGTTTTCTAATTTGTTTGTGTTCCTTCGTGGTTTCTAAATTGTTTTCTAGTTTCTTTTTTTCTAATTTGTTGTGCTTTCCTTCGTGGGTTTTTAAATTGTTTTCTAGTTTCTGGGGTTTTTTAATTTGCTGTGTGTTTTCCCTTCGTGGTTTCTAAATTTTTTCTAATTTCTTTTTTTTTAATTTGTTGTGTTTTCCTTGGGGTTTTTCAAAATTTTTTTCTAGTTTCTGTTTTCAATTTTTTGTGTTTTCCCTTCGTGTTTAAAATTGTTTCTATTTTCGGGTTTTTTAAAATTTGCTGTGTGTTCCTTCGGGGTTTTTAAAAGTTTCTAGTTTCTGGTTTTCTAATTTGTTTTGTTTTCCCTTCGGGGTTTCAAATTTTTTAATTTCTTTTTTTTCTAATTTGTTTTTCCTTGGGTTTCAAAAATTTTTTTTTCTATTTCTGGTTTTCAAATTTTGTGGAGGTCTAGGGGTTTATTTTACATCTCCTTTTGTGGATTATGTGACATTCAGAAACTATGGGTTCCCGCTTTTATGAAAAAGCAGAACGATATTTTTTACGCATAAACTGTTTATTTCCATTTACTTACAAAGGAAGGAAGCCCGTTTTTTTGGCAAAAATAACGAAATAACTTTTTTTTTGCACGCTGAGAGGTCCGTCTATGGCCATATTTTTCACTTTTACATTTCCCTTTTCGGCTTAGGTTAAATGAATTTAACTTCTTTTAACAAACAAAAATTTTCATTACTTCCTCGAATTAATGAACACCTACAGAACATATACTTCTACCTTGGCTAAAGGTGAGAATGAGAGGAGACGAGGTAATACCCAAAACCCTTTAGTTGGGGGGATGCACGGCGTGGGGGAGCGAGGGACAATACAAAACACAAAAAGGGGAGGAAAATTTTTCCCTTCTCATTCACCTCAGGTATCCTGTAAAGGAGGGGAATTGTTCACAATATAAATATATAAAAAACCCACTTAAAGGAACTTTTTATACTTCTCGGAGGGTATTGTTTGTTGATTGAAGTTCCCCGTGGCTGGCGGCGAAAATGTTTTTGTTGTTGTTTGCCCCAGGGCGTGGAGGTACTGACTCCCGAGTCAGTGCTGGGGGTGGGGGTTTTGTGCGGTCCGGAGGTTTGGTTATCCGAAGGTTTTTTTGGATGCCATGTAGGGCGCCAGAGGTACGATGATTATTTTTCTTTTCATCCCGCCGCGCGGAGAGGAAACCCTTGTCCCGCTCCCCCTCACCCCCCGACCCCACGGCCGGAGATTTCCGTGGCGGATTAATTCCCCCGTAGGATACTCGGGGGGGTTTTACCCACTCATTCTCATTTATACATTTTTCCATTTTGTCTTTCTTAAGTATATTTTTTGCGTCGTATTACCCAGTAATGTAAAATTATATAAGCACACCGATGGAGACGAATCTTTTGTAAATAAGGGAAGCTAGTTTTTGTTTGTTACTTGATGTATAAGGGGCGGCGTTTCCTGTGGAGGCCTTGCCTTGCATCCCTTTTGTCCCCGGGCAGGCGGTATTCAACATGAAACGGCAGCATTTTTTTTCTCCGTCGGAGGCCCCTGAACACCTCGGTCACGGGGAAGCGAACCCAGTGAGGAGCGGCCCTTCTAAACGCCTGTTGTTCTTCGTCAGGTGGCACCGTCCCCCCAAATGGGTGTAATGAATCTACCATGTAGCGACAGATTTGTTTCGTCGGAAGCCCCTAGTGCCTTTTCCTCAGTCAAGAGGCAGCTGGGCATATTTCACCATGTAGCGACCCATTTTTTCTTTTATTTAACATTTTTTTACTTTATATCCTTCAGGGTCACTCGGGCAACAGCGAAAATTCGAAAAGACATGACCCCACAACTAGTGTTTGTTGATGGTATGTCACTTTGGTGTCATGTGCATTGTAGTCTGTGTGTAATAAATAGCACGCGGCTTAAGGGCTTTCAGTTTATGTCCGAAAACACGGCGTTTTGGTGAGCTTCAAAAGATCTTTTTCCCTTTTACTAGAAAAAACCTCAACAGTCCTCTGCTCCACCCCCAGGCTGCTCTGTTTTAAAAAACTACATCCTTTGAAAAAAAAGAAACATTAGAAATGCAAGCAAAAAAAGATATTACACAAACAGGCTTTAGAAGGTGATTTCCGATTTCTGGAACTAAAAGGAAAACAATTTTTTGAGTGGAACTTAATACCCATTTCCCTTTGGGATGGGGGGTGATTACTAAATTTACCCAAAAAAAAAAAACATTCTGGGGAGCCTTCCGTTAAAGTGTGTCCCCAAGGATGAAGAAAAAACTACACCAACACAAAAGGGTTTGGAAAAGAAGGAACAAACACGAGCAAACATGAAATCAGTAGGGGGAGGGGAATTTGACATGAGATGCCAGTTGATGTGCAAATCCGTAAGGAGGAATAGATTTATACAAAAAGGATGACAGAAACCAGGACCCATCTGCTAGAGGGTATAGGAGAAAAAACAACAGACACTATGTGATAGGAAAAAGAGTAAAAGAATACGGAGGTAGGCAGGTCAATACAAAACACGCTGATAGTAAGGGGAAGATGAGGAAGGAAAAAGACCAATGTAACATGAAAATTTAGTGGAAGAGGAGGAAGATTCAAACCAGCACCCCCAAATCTTTGGTAGGATTTTGGGAGGCTTACTAGATGAAATTTTTCCAGTTTTTCATGAAGAAAAATTTTGAGGACATTTCTGCAGGACATTGAGATTGGAAATTTTACATACTTTGGTAGGCAGCACATAATGACGGGGGGTCAGTCAAGAAATCTTACGGCGGATTGGCATAAGCCCCCGGGTGTTATGGATCGCCAGCGGAGTATTTGGCGTTTTTTCGGTCCCTGGGGCGAGGGGTTTTCTTTCCCGGCTAAAATGTCCCGGAGACTCCCCCGGGGTATTAAACCCCTGAGGATTTGCCCCTTTCGTATTTTTTTACTGTTAGAAGCCCATACGCAGCATGTATCTTTGCAGTATTACTAAAAACTTAAAATTCAAAAATTCCTAATCTTAAATTTTAATTTTCCAAACATTTTCTTTAAAAACCCCCCTCAAAATAACTTGTATATCTCTCAGCACGTCCCCTTTTTTCACACCTTTTCTTACCTCAAATTAAATTTCCACGTAAATGCCATATGCCCTCGAGTCTGCACATTTCCCCCTTTTTTTAGCTTTGAATCAATCTTCCATCTAAAGCCCTTTGTGTGCTGTGTACTAAAATACCTTGTAGCATACAGGGCCCTGAGTATTCTCGGGGTCGTGGTTTAATGTTTGATCAATTTATTCCAAAAATTTGATGCACACTTTGCCTATCACTTCTGGGCCATTCCAGGCATCTAAGTTTTTTGGGAAAAAAGCTTATTTGGGTTTTACCCTACCGTAGATAAACTAAAGCGCCAGGACTTTTTTTTTTCTATGTACAAAAGTGTAGTGGCGTTAATATTTACATTTCTAATCCTGTTTCGGAAAGTTAAAAGGGGGCATCTGGAAAGCGTATTTTGTTTGTCGTTCATAAGATAGGCTAAAAAGATCAAATTACAAAAAATCAACGGTAGCGCCCAAAACAATAAGTCCCCATTAGGGTTTATTTTTTACGAGTGTCCTCCCGACGTCTTTCGTCGCGCGAAAAAAAAAAAAATTGAAAAATTTTTAAAACCGTTATACAGCAGATAAAAAGCTTTAAAAAACAACGTAAAAAACGGGGAGATATACATCATGATATAAATACTGGTTTACTTTAGTGGACATACAAATTAGTAGCGAGCTATAATTCGAAATTTTTGGCGGGGGCGATATACTGTTATTCGGTAGGCTAATGTTTCTTTTCCAACTTTCTTTTGTCCCTTTTAAATACCCCGACTTTTTTTTCTTCCAGAGGTTATTTTGTCAATTCTTCCAAGCCATTCTCTGTTTTTCATTCTTGTTTTTAGGTTTTCCTCTCCCATTTTTCTTTTCCAAAGGTTGGCAGTTGTCTTCCTCCTAGGTTTAAAAATTTAAAATAACACCATCTATTGAAAACCTTTTTATTTTTTTTTTTCTTTTACGTTTTTAATTTTGAGGGAAAACCCCCAAAAAATTTTTTTTAAACCCATGTTTATAACCCAGTAGTTGGGGGAGTGCCGCTTTTTATCTTGTTCTTTATGATGGCTGGTTCCGGTAAAGGTGAGGTAAAGTAAAAGGTATGCAAATTTACCTTTCCCCGGTTCTTCTTGGTTTTCAGATCCCCTTTTCCGATACCTCATACCGATCAAAAGGCATCCTACTTTGTAGGACCGACGATTTTTCATTATTTACTCAAGAAATTTTCCCGACAATCCCTTGGCACAGTGCAATTGTTTTTTAAAAAAACAAATATGTTGATTTATAATATTAAATTCAAAACAGATTTTTGCTTTGATTTAGAAAAAAATGCCATGTAAATAGGGAATATATTCGTAATTTTGTGACATACCTAATCATATGTAAATTTGACAATTTTTGGAACAAAAAAAAAATATAACAGAAATCTTTTCATTTTTCTCAGAGAACTTAAAACTTAGGTTAGACCCATAGGAATTCATGGCGGCTTAAAAAGGAAGATATACGAAGTCTAATTTTGGGCATTATGGAATTTTCAACAAATGCAAATTTGCATCCGGCAGTTTTTTGCACCTTTGGATGTGTACATTTCATTTAAGCATAAAAAAATTTCTGTAATCAAAGTTCCAGGTTCATATGGGCATTAGGAACGGCTACCGTAGTCTAGACTATTTTTAAAAATTTAAATTTTACTTTGAGAGATTTTTTACTTCCAAAACCCAATAGTGCTACCCTATATGCATGGTGCATTTTTTGTGAGAATGAATTTCCATTCTAGATAAATAAGTTAAATTATAGGCTTATAGTAGGCTACTAGAAAAACCGCTTACCGATACGACTTCAATACGAAAATTTCCTCAAAAAGAGGGAAGTAAATATAAAACAAAGCAATCACTGAAAATTAAAACTAATTCATTTAGAAAGGGGGAAAAAACGGAAAACCAGAACCCGTCATGCCCTGCCCCACCTATAGCTACATTTCTAGGTAGACAAGGAAGGCCAAAGTAACAGCAAAGCTACCACCTTTATTTAAACTAAGGATTGTACAGTAAATTAAATATTCACGAGTTGCGCTTATTCCTTTACATTTTTGTGTAAAAGAGACGCAAAAGTATACGTAAAAAAAAGTGAAGGGGAGAAAAATGTAAAATAAGAGAACAAAAAAAGGCCTTACATGGTGAGTAGCCGACTGCTCTTGACTGAGGGAAAGGCAGTAGGCTGTTTCCCGACGGAGCACAAATCATGCGCACATGGTAGATGCATTACACCCATATTGTGGAAGGACAGGGGTTGGGCCCCCCTGACGAAGAAAAACAGGCCCGTTTTAGAGAGGCCGCGCCTCAGTGGTCCGGGGTTTTCCCCTGACCGAGGTGTTCCCGGCGGCCTCCCGACGGAGAAATAACTGCTGCCGTTACGTTGAGATACCCCGCTGCCCGGGACAGAGGGATGCAAGCAAGGCCTCCTGACGAACCCGGGGCCCCGCCCTGTTTTCAGCAACCGTAACAAAACAAAGTTAGCTTTTTGATTTACAAGAAGATTTTGTTTTTCATCGGGTGTTATTAATTCACATTACTGGGGGAAAACGAGCAAAAGATTACTTTAAAAAAGCTGAAAATGAGAAAAAAAGTTTAAATATGATGAAAAATGATTGGGTAAATCCCCCCCAAGGATCTAGGGAATTAAACCGCCACGGAAAACTCCGGCGTGGAGTGGTGGGGTTTAGGGGGGAGCCGGGAGCAAGGTTGCCCCTCCCCGGGGGCGGGATAAATGAAAGTAAAATTTGTACCCCTTTGGGGCCCCACTTGGGATCCGAAAACACAACTTTTGGATAAACCCAAACCCCCTGGACCGCTCGCGGCGTCTCACGGTGGAAGGAGGAACCCTTTAGTGGCTTTCGGTGAGGAGGTCGGGATGGTGGGGGTGGGATGTCGGACAAAAATTTTCTTTCTTGTTTATTGTTTTTTCTTGCTTTTTTTCTTTTTGTTTTCTTTCTTTTTTTTGCTTGTTTTTTTTGTTGTTTTTTTTGTGTTTTTTGTTTGTTTTCTTGCTCGTCTTCTTGCTCGTCTTCTTGCTCGTCTTCTTGCTTGTTTTCTTGCTTGTTTTCTTGCTTGTTTTCTTGCTTGTTTTCTTGTTTGTTTTCTTGTTTGTTTTCTTGCTTGTTTTCTTGTTTGTTTTCTTGCTTGTTTTCTTGCATGGTTTCTTGCTTGTTTTCTTGCTTGCTTTCTTGCTTGTGCTTCTTGTTCTTCTTGTTCTTTTCTTGTTTCTTGTTTCTTCTACTGCGTGCTGGTTTCTTTCTTCTTAGTGCGTTTCTTCTTAAGATGTGGCGGCTGCAGGCTTTTTTCTTCTATTTCTTCTTGTTGCTTTCCAGTCTCTTCGGAGTTTGCGTGTAAGTTCAGATCCTTTTCGCTACCACCACTGTTAATGCTGTTACCGCTGTTACTGCTGGTTGCCCCTGTTAGTGCGGGTTTTGTTGTTGCACCGGTAGTCATGCACTCTGGTCATGCATGGGTTGGAATAATCAGTCGGTTATCTTTCTTGGTTTTAATAAAGGATAACAACTGTAACTTTCATTCACTTGTAGTGTTCAGGAACTCTCTTTTTCTCTCGTGTTCACTCGCGTGTAGAATGTTCAAGGTCTATCACTCTGTGTCTCGTGTTCACTCGACTCTCGTGTTCACTGGTAATGTTGGTCTTTGCCCACGGTGTCGTGTGTGGGACTCTACGCACGGTCACGTGTGTGTCTTACGTGGACCAAAAGTTATCTGCCTCAAGAATGAGACTTTTCACATCTAACCTATAACCATGACGTCACGTTTGCGTCATGACTTGGAGGCCCTATCATAGACAAGACGGGTACTGTTCTCCCTTTTTCTTCAGCCAATCTTTAAACCCAAAGAACTGCTGAAATACATTTTTGTAATCTAAACCGGGAATTTTTTGGGTGAGGAAAAGCGGGAAGAATGATGGGTTTTTACAAGAATTGTGGCGTCCTTTTTTCTCGCTCTCCCCCTGGTAATAAATCAATTTTAGCTAACTTTTTCATCCTTGTTCAGACAAAAAACACCTATTAGGGCCTAAAACCCCCCCCTCGTTTCTTTTTTCCTGCTTTTCTGCCCTTTTTTTTCTTTTTTTTTTCTCTTCTTCTAAAGTTGGGGGGTTGATATGCCCCTATCCCGCTTTGGGAAAGGGGGAAAAAGGGTCCCCTTCCCCCCTCCCCCTAAACACCTGGGGGTTGGGCCCGGTGGGAAAAGGGGGGGGGGCGGTGTGGTATGCTTTTTTTTGAGATAAGAAAGGGAAAGGGGGTGGGGGGGGAGACTGCTGCAAAAGGGGCGCGGCCCACACGAGCAATTTTTCCGGCAATTTTACAGCCGAAAACGAAAACGCGCCCAAACTGGGAAAATAATTGCGCGTTCAAAAGAACCCCCGAAATTTGGGTGTTTCGAGAATATTTTTGCCAAAATATGGTCCCCAAAAATTCCCCACCAAAACGCATATTTTTGACATTTATTTGTATGCACGCTCTAATTAAATATACAGAAGCTGAAATCTAGCTACAAAGTGGCAAAAACCCGGGATTAAAAGACGAATTGGGGAAGCCCTGTACACTCTTTACGTTTTTTTAAAAGGCGATTTGAAGGATAAAAAACCCCAAAAAAAAATTTTAAAGGTTTATGGCTGGGTATACTTTTCCCCTTTTTGACGGTTTCTTTTAAATAACTAAAATTTTTTAAGGGATCCCAACTTATTTTGATCACTTTGATGTTGAAGGGTTGAATGTTAAAAATGCCTGACGCATTTCCCATACACAAAAATCCTTTCAATCACCCACTCTATTTGTAAACCAGTTTTTTTCCCTTTTTCCCCCTTTTTTTTCCCAAAAGACGTTTTCTTCAGATACATCTTAAAGAACCCAAAAATTCCCTTCAAATTTTTGGGGGCCTTACCTCTGAGGGGGGTTCTAGGTCAGAAAAATAATTTTGACGGGGGTTTCAACTGCGTTCAACAATTCGACTTACCCACTTTTTGCAGTTCACCTCACTTCTCCCCCAGGGGGCCTTAGTGTCGCCCCTCTCAAAAATGGGGACCAAGGGGGTTTAAAGTAAACAGTTAGGGGATTTTTTTTTGTTTTGTTTATCAGCTGATCTGTCCCTTTATGAAGTTTTTTGTATCCAATGTTATCATAATATGCATACTCTAATATTAATAAAGAATTTTTAAACGTTGTTGAAAATAAAAAAAATTAAAAAGGACATTTAACAAATGGGAATAGTTTAGGGCCCGTTACAATGTTTAAAAAAATCAGTTTTTTTACAGACATGCCAAAAGATGTAACTAAAGGGGCTATATTGAGCCAACCCCCTTTAAAGGAAACAATGTCATTGTCCCGGAACTATTTAAAAAATGGCATACAATTTTTAAAAGGGTTGGGGGGGGGCGTGGCAATCCACCGCAGCCCTTTTCCCCCTGCCCGGCGCACGAGAGTCCGCATGTCATGGGTGGGGCCCGGGTGGCCATTAAAAAAAAATTAAGTAAAGATGACTTAAATTTTGTTTGGTGGGTTTAAATGGCCCCAAATCTCCTTCTCTCTCCCTCCTCTCCCTTTTCTCCCCGTCCTCTCTCTCTCCCTCTCCTCTCTCTCGTCTCTCCTCTCTCTACTCTCCCTCTCTCTCCTCTCTCTCTCTCCAATGATGTAGTAATATTAGTATTTTTTAAATATTACAAAAAATCGTATGTAGGAGGAGGGGAGGAGGAGGAGAGCCGTGTTACCTCCACTCCCCTCCTTCCCTTCCTTCCTCCCTCCTTCTCCTCCTCCCTTCCTTCCTTCTTACCTTTCACATATTAATAATCTCTCTCTCTCTCTCTCTCTCTCTCTCTCTCTCTCCCCCTCTCTCTCTCCTCTCCTTTCTCTCTCTCTCTCCTCTCTCCTCTCTCTCTCTCTCTCTCTCTTTTCTCTCTCAGTACCATATTAAATATTTTAAGTTTAATTTTCATTTCATTTCATTTCATTTCATTTCATTTCAGATTTTGTCTCCTGACCAGTTAATAGCTATAAGAGAGAGAGAGAGAGAAGTATGTCGACAATAATGACACAACTTGGCAACCTAATTTTAAGAGGAAAGCATGTGGTGTGGTTGTCATGGTAACGAGAAGCGTCCTGCGGGTAGATATTGTAGTACTGCTGATCATTTAATTAAAAGATTATATATATATTACCCAACATACATAAAAAGAAAGAGAAAAATGCACTGGTTAAATGTATAGAGAAAAATGTTCTTGTATTGAGAGATTTATAGTTGTCCACATATTTTTGAGACGACACTATGGCCACCTGGCGAGAGGTGAGGTGAACTGTAAATAGTGATAAGTCGAATTGAGATTGACATCGACTTTGGACCGAAATTAGAAGTCTTGAGTTAATCATACATCATGTATGTGTTCATATTTTCATGTTTGATAATAATCATGTGACCGCGTTTTCCTTACAACAATATTATGATATTATATTGTATAACATATTACAATATAAAGTAAGTCACTGAAAAACGTATCGAATGATTTTCGTCCCATGGGTGCCCCAAAATTCAGCATTCAGCCAATCAGCAGCGACGGAGTCAAGATGCCCAACCTCCATCTCATGTTGGGAGGAGCTCTTCCGCCTTCAAAGAAAGTATAGACTTTTTTTATAGTAGTAGTAGCAGTAGTATACGAGTAGCAGCAACAGTAATTTATTAATGGTATATCAAACGTTGTAAAAGGGATAATTACTGCTTTTGCATATACGTACTGCAGAGAGAGAGAGAGAGAGAAAGAGAGAGAGCTCTACTTAGAAGAAAACTCACTATATTATAGTCATTCACCCATCGTCTGTCTTGTTCATGCGAGCTGGACTCGCGATAACCAGCTATTGCTTTCCCGGAAAGAGTTTGGAGCTCATAGTGACCGCTCTTTTGGGTAATGCTGTATCAGCAGTAATAACAGTTGTAACAAAGTAGTATACCTATTCCTCAATCAGTTAATATAACAGAGGCAAATGGTCATATGCCCTACGGCGGGCCGCTGGGAGCGGCCCACCGGTGAGCCTCTGAGCAAATCCCCAGCGGCCCTACGTCGTACACTTCCGTCGGGCCGCCGGTAAAACATACGGAGGGCCTCCGGAGGCCCTCCGTCTTTGTGTTTGCTGGGAATAGTCTCTCTCTCTCTCTCTCTCTCTCTCTCTCTCTCTCTCTCTCTCTCTCTCTCTCTCTCTCTCTCTCTCTCTCTCTCTCTCTCTCTCTCTCTCTCTCTCTCTCTCTCTCTCTCTCTCTCTCCCAGCAATTCACAATATTGACCGAAACATTTTCATAATAATTATTATTTTTTTTAAATGGATTTAAATCACCTGCCTTGTTTGGCCGAGGGAGAAGCTCGTCAAGATCCTTTGATCTTGGCAGTGGTGGAAATCGTAAAATGACTAAATCAATTATATGATTATCATTGTTGTCATTATCATCATTGCTTTTATTATCATTAACATCATTATCATTATTGATATCATTATGTATTATCATAAGCGTCATTATTATTATTATTATTATTATTATTATTATTATTATTATTATCAGGCTACCATTATTATTATTGCTATTTTCTATAGTATTATATAATCATAATGCCGATTATTATCGTCATTATTTCTATCATTACTCACTTAGCATCGATTCCTGCCTTTGGCTATGAAACCTTTCAGTCTTATTTAAATCGTTCGTATATTCCTATGAATATCCAATGTGTGTGTGTGTGTGTGTGTGTGTGTGTGTGTGTGTGTGTGTGTGTGTGTGACACTAGGCCCGTACCGAGAGTCAAGGCGGTAGAGCGACGAACGGCGAGGTACCGACGAGCGGCAGAACCTTCAAATCGTTACCAAGAGTGGACCACTGATCTATATAACATGGATCGCGGATCTGGGCTAGCTGTGGCCGAGATACTGAAGTCAGCCACCAGCCGCCATCTTGCCAATACCAAAACAAATACATGGGCCGGCCCAGGCAGTGGCTGGGTGTTGGCTGCTGGCATGTGATAGCCTATATTACCACCTACTACTACTATTAACACCTACTACTATTACCACCTACTACTACTACTACTACTATTACCACCTACTACTACTATTACCACCTACAACTACTATTAACACCTACTACTACTACTAAACTTCCAACCTAGTGCATCGTCGAACCTTCCAAGTCATTTATTTACGGTGATACACAGACAACAGGTGTGTTGCGAGGCCGTACAGGTGTGTAGTGACAGGTGTCTTGCGAGGCCATACAGGTGTGTAGTGACAGGTGTTGCGAGGCCGTACAGGTGTGTAGTGACAGGTGTGTTGCGAGGCCGTACAGGTGTGTAGTGACAGGTGTTGCGAGGCCGTACAGGTGTGTTGCGAGGCCGTACAGGCAGTGGCGTAGCTAGGTATTTATGATTGGATGGGCACCTGGGAGGGCACAGCTGACTATGGGGGGGCACTAGATGAGCTGAACAAGCCCATACAGCTGAGGAGTTTGGTGGGGACTGGGGACTTACTTTCACTTGCAGTGCCAAGACCCCCCCCTTGCATATTTTGCATTCTGACCAATATCAAGAGTTTATCTGATGTATGGACTATGGAAGGTTATTAGATTTTATTCTAGGAGTGTGTGTTGAGTACTGTACCTAGGGTATCATCCAGTTGCTGATGGAGAACGAAATAAAGCAGTCATGACAAAAAATGAAATACATATATTACCACTTATACAAAATAGAAATAACATAATTGATACTGGAAATATAAAAAAATGCAGAAGTTTTAAAGCAGCAGGCAAATAAAATAAAAATTTCCACTGAGAAAGTGAAAATACCTCACTTAAGCAGAATTCTTCTGTTCTTGTGGTTCTCAGCAAACTTATCAACAAATTCTTCTAAATCAAGGCTTTTAACTCGCCTGCTTTCAATTGACAACACAGCAAGATTACCTAATCTCATTGCCCATTGTATTTCTCAGTGTAGTTTTGATTAGTTTCAGAGCAGAAAAGCTTCCCTCTGCTGAAGCTGATGACACAGGTAATACTACATAGATTTTGGCTAGTCTGTAGAACTCGGGAAATGCCTCTTCATATGGACCAAGAATTCTCACTAAATCTAACAGTGATTTGAGCTTTTCATTGTCACTTACATCCTTATAGCGTCTTTCTAACATGCGTTTTACAGAGTGCAGCTCATGGTTAAGATCTTCCTCATTAGCACGAAATGCATGAATAAGTCCAGACATTTTCTCAACAGATAAGAACTCAGTACTTTGTGGATTCAGTGCCTGTAATGCTTTCATAAGTTCACATGCTTCATTATTGAAGCGCCTTGTCATTTCTGTTAACATATGATCTAGAATAGGATAGAAGTTAATTCGTGATGAATCCGTAACACCGAAATCAGAGTGTGTGCTCCCTGACTGTTTTCCAATATAATCAGTAACAACAAAATCCTGCAATTTTGTAGACAGTTTCCGTTTCCTTGGTGATCTACACATTCTACACTCTAAAGTATCAAAACCATGAGCTGCTGAGTTTCTCTCAACTTCATCCCACAAAGCATCAAAAGAGGCTTGGTCTGACCGCATTTCTTCAAGGTGGGCTCTTACAGTTTCAATTAATTCTACAGCTTTTACCATGTCAAGATTGGCTGATTGTAGCAAATTTGATAACTGATTTATCCTACCAAAAATATGTGTCATAATGGCTAGCTTCATAGCAAACCCAGCATCTATTTGACCTAAAAGTCCTCTTGCATCAATAGCTCTGTCAGCATTGCAGTCATTTGATATACCTTCTAGAACACGCAGAACGGCATTCAGTCTCTCTTTCATTACTTTGCAAGTATCATACCTGCAAGCCCATCTGGTATCTGAAAGTCGTTGTAGCTCTCTAGTTTGCTCATTGAAATACATTTCCTTTTGCACATCCAACCATTTTGCATGGACATAAGATCCACTGATGAATACATACAGTTTTTCCAATGATGAGAAGAACTGTGCAGTCAAGAGGGAGACACGTACCAATTAAGTACCAACACAAGGCATTATAGAAAATTTGTAAGGGTAACTGGTGTAATTTAGTTATGTTCGTTGCTATTAAAAGTGATCAATAGAAAGTATATGAATTTAACTCACTCAGAGGCATGTTTCTTTCTTTCAAGCAGAGGAAAAATATTTATTGTATTTGAGGTCGAGGGTAAGTCATCAGTAGAAATTATTTATAATACTCCATGCATGCTCCCTCAGTCCTACCTAGTGGAACACGGCTCCCACACCACACGGCAGCCGTGGCCAGTGGGTGGGCACCTGGGCGGGCACCGGCTTCTCGTGGGTGGGCACGTGCCCACCCAGGCCCACCCGTAGCTACGCCACTGCGTACAGGTGTGAAGTGACAGGTGTGTTGCGAGGCCGTACAGGTGTGTAGTGACAGGTGTGGTGTATGTGGTAAAGCGAGAGAGGCTAAGAGTGCGGTGTTAGCCCCCGAGTGTGTGTGTGTCAGACCTAAAGAGCGAACGCGCAGTTCTCGTCCACTATAACGGCGTCAGCCCTGTACCGCCGCGGCCACGGGTACGGCGCGGGCCACAGTGATCCATAGAAGTTACTCTCGGGGATTACAGGAAGTTTAAATGAATCAAAAACCTTTGGCCTAATCAAAAAACCTTTCTTAATTAGGTATATTGAATTGAAAGTAGTTAGTTTCGTACACTGATTTTGAGTATTTTCGTACATACCTGGTGTCGTTTCGTAACTCTAGTAGTCAAGTTCAACTCTGAGCTGAGTGTACGAAACGACTATGGTTTCATATAGACTACGAAACAACTTTTGGTAATAATGGACGAGAGTTTCGCGGTCGTTTTCAGAGACACCAACTATTTTATCTTGGCCTACAATAGGTGCTTGTTGCAATGGAGATAGTTTTATTTTGCGCAACCCCCCCCCCCCCCCCCAAATAATAATAATGAAACCTAACCTAACCTTATAGGTTTTAATGAAACCTAACCTAACCTTATAGGTTTTAATGAAACAACCTAGCTAACCTTAAAGGTTTTTGTGAGGGCTGGGACGTAGAGGAATGAGGAATATGGAGGAACGAAGGATAAATGGGGAGAAGGCAGAAGGACTAAGGATGGTAGTGAGAGAGGGGAAGCAAAGGGTTTTCGCTGAGGGAACAGATCATTATCAGCGCCAAGAGGGGAGAAAAGGTTAGGCCTTAAACAGGAGAGTCCTATAGGACAAGGGACTCACTGTTGAGAGTTCAGCGGTGAGCCCCTCGCCCACCACTGAAGGAGGAACGAGGACAGTACCTCACGCGGCTTCGGCGGGCGTTCATATGTGTGCACACGGTGTCGCGAACGTGATAGTATATTACTGCAGGAATAACTGCAGCGAGTAACCTCACATCGAGTCGTGAGTAACGGGCGAGTAACCGCGACGCGTAGGAGACATCCTGCGTGCCAAGTCTGGCCCGCGTGCCTGAGGTTGCCGACGCAAGGCTGGCAAGGAAAACTCTACGGGATACGACTACCCTGTTTCCGGCCTGCGTCCTGGCGTGCCTCGCCCGAGGCCCCCCCAGGATCCCCGGAGCAGGGCAGGACTCGCCCCACCTCTCATCAGGGCCCTTGGGGAGCCACTGGGCGCTGGGGCCAGGCACCAGGGGCGGGCGTGGGCCGGAGGTGGAAACTCTACGCGACTACGACGCCCTACTAGATACCTCCTTCAGGAGGCTTCCCCTGGGTTCCCCCTCGGAACCCCGGGGCATTACGAGGCACCTACAACAGGGCCTTAGGACCTCTGGGGTACCACATACAGGTCTTCCTGAAGGCGACGCAGCAGATGGTGATGTATTCACGTGATTGACAAGTGCATGATAGGGCAGGCGATTAAGGAGGCCCCTGGGGGACCTGTATCAAGCCAGGGACTCTAGGGGGGACAGGGAGGGTCGCCCCGGCATAGCCGGGGCTATTGCTAGCCTGGGGAACCAAGCTCCCCGTATCTCCGACGACACGAACGGGCATTGCCCGCTTACCTTCTGTAGAACTTGGAGATGCGCCCTACCCGGCCCCCGACAGGTAGGGGTGCCAGGGTTAGTTGTCATGCCACGCCAGCGACCGATTGGATAGAACCTTAGCGGGTTTGGGGGGGGGCGCTAAAACAGGAGCTACATTAACACCCCCCCGTTGAGCCCGCGTACGCAATTTCCCTCCCCCCTTCGGGAGTAGGGCGGCGTGGGGCTTAACAGTTTTAATGAAACCCAACTTAACCTTATAAGTTTTAGTGAAACCTAACCTAACCTTAAAGGTTTTAATGAAACTTAACCTAACCTTAAAGGTTTTAATGAAACTTAACCTAACCTTATAGGTTGTAATGAAACCTAACCTAACTTTAACCACAAAGTATACTTTTTTTTTTTCTTTCTTTTTTCTCGCAAAATAAAGCTCTTTTTTCTCGCAAAATAAAGCTATCTCCATTAGAACAAGCACCGCTTATTAGGAAGCGCTATGATCATTTGTATCATAACCGCACTCAGGTCTGTATGCATTTTGCTCATCAAAACACAGATCACCGTGTAATAGTTTCGTTGAGCAGCTCAGTGAAATCTGCTCAGTGAGCAGAAAAGTGCCTGTGTAATACCGGCTTTAGTGTCACCTCTGCTTCCGTTCCCCACTAATTGTTAACAAGTATAAAAAAATATACTTATATCTATATCTACCTATATAAAAAAAAGTATACCATATCCACCTATATTTTTTTTTTAACTAGTAGGTGGATCACTGGAGTGGGTAGATGGATTAAGAGTGGATGGGCTGGGTTGGGAGTGGGTGTGTGTGGTGGGGGGTGTTTGTGTTTGTGTGTGTGTGTGTGTGTGTGTGTGTGTGTGTGTGTGTGTGTGTGTGTGTGGTGTTACTCACAGGTGGAAAGATTTGCCACTTCCAGGTCCTGGTCTGTTTGTACAGGACATAGCAGCACAGCTTGGCATGACGAGGCGATAAGCACAACCAGACAGCAACGCGAGCCGCAGAAACAAGGCTTTGTTTTGGTATTGGCAAGATGGCGGACAGTTGGAACCAGTGCTGAGCCAGGCTTCCGCGATCCATGTTATATAGATCAGTGGAGTGGACACTGGACAGGAATGCAGGGTTGGTTGAGGTCTCACGCGCACGGCGGTGTATTGGTACCAGTGTTCCTTCAAACTGCGTTGCCATTGTACGACTATAAATAGTCTATAATGCGAATTTGCCCGTATACTCATCAAAAAGATCAACAGAAACGTTGCGATCGGCTATGAAGTTGGGGAAATATATATTTAATGAAGTTAATTAACAGTAGAGGCGTGTATACGTAAGTTTCTCTTACCGCTCATGTAAACATGTGCGGTAAGAGAAACGTGCTGGCGGGTTCTGGCAGCGACCTTGATGATGGCGGCAGGCTTAAGCGGCTATTACACGGGCACTATTCTGCTCAGTGAGCAGATTTCACTGAGCAGTTTTGAGGATTTTGCTCGATGAAAGCCTGTTTGGTTGAGCAAACAGAGAACTTCTTCGAAGCTATTTTGCTCGTCATTTGAGTGAGCAAAAACGTTTTCTGTTATAAAGGACCGAAATTAGTGGATGACTATATTATTTATTGCAAGATAATTTTCTTCTAAAACTCTCAAAAAGACATCAACATGCCTGCTGACTGGACAGACGAGATGGAAAGCTTACTGATTGACTTAGTTCAGGCACATCCTACAATATGGAACATATATAGCCCTTTATTTGTTAAAAAAACATTAAAAAAGAAAACTTACACCCTCAATACCTAAGAAGCCTGACCTAAGTCATTTATTTACGGTGATACACAGGCGACAGGTGTGTTGCGAGGCCGTACAGGTGTGTAGTGACAGGTGTGGTGTATATGGTAAAGCGAGAGAGGCTGAGAGTGCAGTGTTAGCACCCGAGTGTGTGTGTCTGACCTAAAGAGCGAACGCGTAGTTCTCGTCCACTATAACGGCGTCAGCCCCGTACCACCACGGCCACGGGTACGGCGCGGGCCACAGTGGTCCATAGAAGCTACTCACGGGGATTACAGGAAGTTTAAATGTATCAAAAGCCTTTGGCCTAATCAAAAAAACTTTCTTAATTAGGTATATTGAATTGAAAGTAGTTAGTTTCGTACACTGATTTTGAGTATTTTCGTACATACCTGGTGTCATTTCGTAACTCTAGTAGTCAAGTTCAACTCTGCGCTGAGTGTACGAAACGACTATGGTTTCATATAGACTACGAAACAACTTTTGGTAATAATGGACGAGAGTTTCGCGGTCGTTTTCAGAGACACCAACTATTTTTGGTAAAACTTTGGGAGAAGTCCTTCACCCCTATCTTTTTTTTCTTCCCCCTATAGCCAACAAGCCTGGAGAACTGGCGGGAATACGGGGTTTTTGGGTGAGGGAAGCAAATATAAGTGATTTATGGCTCCCCAAAAAATCATCAAAGTCACTATAAGTAAAAATCTAACCTAACCTAACCTTAACCACAAAGTATACCTAACCTAACCTAACCTTAACCACAAAGTATACCTAACCTAACCTTAACCACAAAGTATACCTAACCTAACCTTAACCACAAAGTATACCTAACCTAACCTAACCTTAACCACAAAGTATACCTAACCTTAACCACAAAGTATACCTTACCTAACCTTAACCACAAAGTATACCTAACCTTAACCACAAGGTATACCTAACCTAACCTAACCTTAACCACAAAGTATACCTAACCTAACCTAACCTTAACCACAAAGTATACCTAACCTAACCTTAACCACAAAGTATACCTAACCTTAACCACAAAGTATACCTAACCTAACCTAACTAGACTTAGAATTTTTTGAGGCACCTCATATATCATAGCGGCCGTGTGGGTTAACCAAGGCTGAGCGCACGCTGGAACCTTTACAGATGTGAAGTACAATAAGCATACAATACAGTGCGGTAATTCATTTCAGTCAAAGCCGGAAGGATGAGTTCCAAAGTATTTCCCTATTTTTTCTTGGCCTACAATAGGTGCTTGTTCTAATGGAGAGCTTTATTTTGCGCAACCCCCCCCCCCCCCCCAATTAAATAATAATGAAACAACCTAACCTTATAGGTTTTAATGAAACTTAACCTAACCTTAAAGGTTTTAATGAAACTTAACCTAACCTTAAAGGTTTTAATGAAACCTAACCTAACCTTAAAGGTTTTAATGAAACCTAACCTAACCTTATAGGTTGTAATGAAACCTAACCTAATTTTAACCACAATGTATTTTTTTTTTTTTTTTTTTTTTTTTTTTTTGCGCAAAATAAAGCTATCTCCATTACAACAAGCACCGCTTATTAGGAAGCGCTATGATCATTTGTATCATTACCGCACTCAGGTCTGTATGCATTTTGCTCATCAAAACACAGATCACCGTGTAATAGTTTCGTTGAGCAGCTCAGTGAAATCTGCTCAGTGAGCAGCTGCTCACTGAGCAGAAAAGTGCCCGTGTAATAGCGCCTTTAACCAAGACCCACCCCGCTACCCTGAACCTTCTGCATTATTGTCACTAAAATCACTTATTGCCGCATATGTGATACCTAATAATCTTATAATTATACTTAAATACATACTGGAAAGTATATTGTTAACATATCTCTTAATCTCTCCAGATTAGGAATGTAATAAAAATTCATCGAAGGTTTAGCGAAGACACGGGTGTAGCTACCCATGTCTTCAACCTTGACTGCCAACCTTCCTCGCTGCACTTCCTTCCAAAACAAACTCCTCATATGGTAAGCGAAGGTCTGCCGTTCGTCATTCGTCGCTCTACCGCCTTGACTCTCAGTACGGACCACAGTGTGTGTGTGTGTTATTCACCCATGGTCTTGTCCACGCGAGTCGGACTCGCGATCGCTAGGTTTACCCTCCCGGTGCGAGCTTGGAACTCATTATTACCGATATATGGGTAATGCTGGGACCACACCCCCATTCCCTTACTCAAGGGGAACAGTAACCGCCCGAATTTGTCAGTGAAAAATCCCCAGGAGCAGTGAGGATTCGAACCGGCTACCACAGAATGGCAGGCCAGCACGCTATCAACCTGACCATCGCGCGGTGTGTGTGTGTGTGTGTGTGGGGAAAGTTTTTGGGGGACCCAAGTTACTGTCAAATATTTTGGGGGGGGGCTATGTTACCATAATTCGTCTAGTCTACTCTAATGTACCTATACTGTAATGTATTACTTCTTTGGACTTCTTTGGACCTTTTATAACAAATTTAGCCCCCCGGTCCCTCCAAAAAATCCCGGCATTTTTTTCCAGCGGGCCAAATCCAAGGTGGCCATCATGAAAAATTAGCTTTTGAACCGGAGCACCTAGATCAGGGGTTCCCAAACTCTTCAGCTCATCCACCCCCTACTAAAGTTTCAAAATTTTCATCGACCCCCACACATTTAAATGAAAATAGTATATGTTATGAAAAACAACAACGTAATACATACATGTTATGATTAAATGAATATGGGGAATTATAGTAGTACTTATAGGTGGTGGTAGTAGTAGTAGTAGTAGTAGTAGCGTGCTGAGAATGTACTGGACTACTGGCTGCCCACTCATCAGCGAGAGGGGGGAATGCGCTCGCTCACTCAGTACGGGAAGCGGACAGGAATATTTCACGTACGATACGATCTTGGGACAGAGGAGGGGAGAGAGAGGGGTGTTTGTGTGGAGCGTGCGTGGGGCGGGGTACAGATCCGACATGACGTCACAGACTAGCACTGAGCCAAGTCAAACCCGTCTCTATGTCAGGGTGACACAGAGGCGGCTTTGGTACCACTCGCATAACGGTTGTTGGCAGTTGTTGCGTGCTGAAACTTTCCTCACCTAGCCATTCATCGACTCCCTAGCCATTTATTGACCCCCTTTCGACCCCCTGGCGATTCATCGACCCCTTGGATGGTCCCATTGCCCCCTGGGGGTCAATATTGACCGCTTTGGGAACCCCTGACCTAGATTCATGTATGAATACACTTTTCTGGGTAAATTGATCATGAGGATTCCAATTCTGACATCAGTTTGCTGTTTTTACATCATTTTGACCCAAAAATCCAAGATGGCCACAATTCAGTGGAGCAAAAAACTTAATTTTTGAAAAGGATTGGAAGATATGGGGTTTGGGTTTTATAATATCATATATTATAAAATGTGATGAAAGTAATGAAAGAAATTATTGTACACTGAAAATTGTATTGTTGGCAATGAAATGACACCATAACAAAACTAAACCACATAAAGTCACCATTTGTCTTTTCGTGTTATGCTGCACATTATTATGACATTGAGACACATGATCAGTCCGAATCAGAGTATTCTGAATCATCATCTTCCGATGAGTCCCCCTTCCTCCCTTGTACATCATCGTCTTTCCCATCATCATAGTCACTCTCATCTTCCTCATTTGCTTCAGCTGGGCTTGGTGCAGGTAGATGCTTTGGAAGAGCAGGTTGAGTGTGGCGGACAGGCCGACGGCGACCATCCACCAGTTCCCAGCCATGTCCGATTGGTGAGGGGTGGTGTTTCAAGGAGGGATGCCGCACAAGATATGTCAAGTAGTTTGCACGAAGGCAGTGTTGGCGTAGGCTATCTGCATCTGGAGGGAGACGTAAGAATGACTTGTTCTTCGTGCTCTTCCACTCTTTGGCACGGGTCTCAGCCATGGTCTTACTCTTGTGGTCGCCGTAGATGACATGTCGTGTGAACTCGAAGAGATCCTCTACCACCTCCTCATCGAGGTCAAGGCTATCTCCGCACCGTGAGAGCTGTCGTTGTGCCACAGGGCTCTTCATCACCTGGGCATACATCGACTTCTTACCCTTGCCATAAAAGCTTGAGTTGGCATCGCATCCTGTCATACAGTGCAGCTGCACAATACAGCTGGCCATCTCATCTGTCACCAGGTCACTGCAGATGATTGTCTCCTGCTTTCTCTTGATACAAAGCATGCCAGGCAATGGCTGTGAGATGAATGCTGCTGCGACATAGGCATCCGTATCAGTGGCATCAATGACAACAGGGCCAGAGGCATCCGTATCAGTGGCATCAATGACAACAGGGCCAGTGTAATCTCGCAAAAGACTCTCGCAAAATAATTTTGAAGACAAAAGACTGTCTTTTGCCAAAGCACCAGGGTACAGGGTAATACGCATGTCCCAAACATCTGAATGAAATTAGGTGACCCATTCCCGTCTGCCAGAGCATTCAGCACGCTGCTTTGTATCATCAGCAACAAGAAGCGGCTGCAAAACCTGATATGCAGATACATGACTGACCTTGCATCAAGTGTTGATGCAGAGATTATCTACTCTGTTGGCTCGAACTGTACCAACTTGTCCACCCAGCAATCCAGCAATCAATGCAGAGCTACAGTTTTGACCAGTCTGAGGCTGACACTGTCCTCTTCTCTGCTTATGCAGTTTTGCGAGAGTCCGGTTACACTGGCCCTGCAGGTTGTCATTGATGCCACCACCTTCACCACCATGCAAACACTCACCACGCTAAGCTGCTGCAGGGTAAGGCTGAGGTAATGAGGCTATAAAGAAAGTATATTTTACTGTTTCACACACACACACACACACACTCACACTCACACACACACACACAAATAGCTTTTGTTATAGCCCAGAAGAAAAACTGATATTTTACTTTGGAGGATTGATTAATCTAAACCACAAATAAATGTTACCATGTTGGCCAAGGAGGAGCAAAGAGACGCAAACTTGTGAGGTGTGCAGAGTTGTGGCTGCGAGTGTTTCCTGAAGGCGGCCGCCGCGCTTATATACCTTCAGCGGTGGGCCCGCCAGGCTGGCTGGGACCAAGGATAGTATAATGCTCTTTCTAATATCCTTGGCTGGGACTCATCCATCCACCCTCCCTCCCCGCCCACTTTTGGAAAACGGTGAAGCACTGACACGGTATAGGACAAGTACCCACTCAGCAATGATAGTCCATGACTCGTATGACGCCATATTATAAATTCCGGTATTATTATGGTTTAGGTCATCCTCGAGCCTGACAATTCTAACCTGTCTCAAAGTGTAGGTCTCCTCATTCCGAGTCTTTTGATACCCGTTTCCCATGGCGCAATTGAATAATGATGGCGATACATATACATACTACCGAAAACCTACTACCGTAGATAACACTTAAGTAACCAGGACAACGTTTCTTTTTTATTTACAGACGTCTGGTGGCGTTAATACTTATAGTATTTCTACATCCATGATTTCAGGAAAGTTAGAAGGGGCTATCTGGAAAGTATGTCATTTTGTGTCTTCATCTGTGTCATAGTATGGCTATAAATGGACAAATTACAAAAAATAAAACCGAGAGGCGACGTTGGTAACGGGCTACACTAAGGTCGCCATCTAGTGTTTATGTTCTGAGTGTCCTCCCACCGTCGTCGTCGCCCGGAAAAAAAACGAGTAGTGAAATTTGAAATAATTATACTTGCAGATACAAAGCATAAAACAATGCTGTAACAGGGTAGATTATACAGCCATGATATAAACTACTGTGTATCATCTTCAGTGGCACATACAAATCAGTAGTGATGCTATAATTCGTAATATTTGGCGGCTGGCGACTAAAGTGTTATCTACGGTACAGTTATTTAAGCCAGAAACGGTTTAAGTTAGGTTAAATCAGATTAGGTTTGAGGTGGGGTATGGTTAACTAGGTGATATCCAGAATAAAATAAAATAATAAAAACCAGCAGTGCAAAGCGGAACGAGGATTGCGGGGCAGGACGGGAGGGGCCGGGCTGGCACCCCCCACATTTTTTAAAAACATTGTAACGGAAATGGCTTTCCCCTTGTTCTCTCTTAAACCATGTTACACACTAGGGCATGGGTACGATACAGTACCAAGGCGTGAGCGTGAGTGACTCACGGCGGGGAAGGAAAAAGATAAACTTCACTGATCTATTGTTCCTTTACTGACCCAAAAGTCATATTACAACACAACATAGGCTGGGAGGTTAAAGCCGGGCACTTATCTCTCAACACTCGCTACTTAAGTACGTGGACACTTAGTGGTGGGCTGGGTTAAGGGGCGCGGGAAGGCCAGGAAGAAGGGGGGGGGGGTGATAACTTCTGCGACAGGTGTTAGTCCAATCAAGTCAAAAGCTGCACTCCCGCAGAGCCCGGCGATGCCGAGGCTCCGCCCACAATATTCCCGCCAACGCCTTCTCCCCCAATCAGAAGCCCTGCACGTAGACACCCGGGTAGCATCATTGGACACACATACGTACACACACACATTAATGACCGTTGATCAAACACGCACACACACTGTACACTCAGACATACAACTAAACCGTCACCTCACTTACTCCACCACTGCCCCCCCATTCCACCTCCAGGGAAATCCCTCACCCTGCACCCACTGATCCACATTCATAACATTATGTTAAATTTCGGTAGTAGGCTTTCACCGATTTCGAGGCCGAAACTTTGTTTTCCTGAATATGTGTTAAGTTTTGATGTGCTTTAATTGAATCTGGCACTCGCTTTTGTTGGAAATAAATTTATGTTAATAGGTGTGGGGGCTACCTGCCCCGCGTCTCCCGCCCCGCCCCGCAAACTTTGCTCCGCTTCATACTGCTATAGTATTGATACTTTTCTTTTTTCTTGATATCATCTGGTACTAAACCAAACAACACTTCTAACCTAACCTAATCTGATTTAACCTAACTTAACCATTTCTGGCGGAAATAACAGCTAGTGGATTTTCGGTAGTACATAATATTAATATATATTATAATGCCATTATTATTAAATTGCGCTATGGGAAATGGGGTTCAAAATACTCAGAATGAAGAAATCTACACGATGATGTAGGTAAGAATCCTAGCACTTTTGAAAGCCCACTACCGAACTACTAGGTAATACCAAAAATATGACTTCCGGCAAAAACGAGTGCCAGATTCATTCAAAGCACATCAAAACTATTCGGGAAAACTGTTTCGGCCTCGAAATCGAGGGATGGCTGTGAACATACATAAACCGTAGATTTACCTAAATACCCAGGGAGTGGGTACGGAGTGGGTACTCTGTAGTGTAGTGGTTAGCGCGCTCGGCTCGCAACCGAGAAGTCCCGGGTTCAATCCCCGGGCGGAGCGAAGATAGATGGGTGGTCTTTCTTAAAACCCGAGCCCCTGTCCACCCAGCAGTGAATGGGTACCGAGTGTTAGCCGGGGGTTTGTGACGCCCCTCCCGGGGTGGTGGCTTCGGCCAACACTAAGCTGCAGCGGTAGATCACTACGGCTCTGAGGAATTATCCTCTATCAAACCCATTTGTGACTTGACGGCAAGCGCCGATGCCAGTGTTGTGTCCACACATTTTTCTCACTTTTGTCTTCAACTCGCTGCAATTTCTCAACTATTTCTCCCATTTAATTTTTTATCACATATTCGTAATCAGCTGACTTTCTTGGTTCTGATGGTATACGGTACATAGCAATACAAAAATATCTAGATGGTGAAAACTGCCGATAACTTGAAGCATGTGTTTGGCGCTGACCCGTGAGTGACGGGCATGCCCGCCCAATATTAAACCTGCTGAATGTTGGCGGGCAGCGCCGGCGGTTACATTTTGCTCGTCGGCATCGTGTCCACACTGCCACTTTTGAGTGACGAACACTGTTCGACGGGAAGCGCCGATGGTGGTGAGTGGTAGTGTGGACGGGGCTTTAGTAGCTACTAATCATGGTCTTGGTGTGGGATTCTCACACGCAACATTTTCAGTCTTTAATAACCGTTTAATTTAAGTTTTTATTAAAATTAATAAATAAATTGAAGCTATCAATGCTCTTGGCTGAAAAAAAAAGGTAAATTTCCAGTTTTGACACCGAATTCACTTAGGTGGATGAAACTTTTTTCTTCTGGTGAGTTTTGATGTTTTGAATTAATCTTTGAACCGTTTCCGTCGCATATATATGAGGCGCCGCGTGTAGAAAGGGGGCTAAGCGCCATTTTCAAAAAGCTGAGAAAATCGCCTTCAAAGTTTGGCGATTTTCAAAACAGTGCCATTTCAAAACGGTTCGATAGATTTTCATGAAACTTTCACCAAAGCATATTCAAACAGTGGTATAACAGTGGGTAATACAGCAATAATTTTAAAAGTGCTCCTTTAAGTGTTAAGTGCACTTCAGCAAAAATATCCACTTCAAAAAGTTGCAAAAATGACCAAAAAGGTACCCAAACACCAAATAAACCAATAAAAATGTCAAAATTTTAGTGTTTCAAGTAATTCATACCATTTCCCAATATTCCAGAACCATTGGTCCTACTTCAGGTAAGTAAAAAAAAGTAACGAAAAATGTTTTTAAAAATTACATGACCCTATTTTCTACCGTAAAAAAAAATCATACTGGCAATACACTGGTTTATTAACATTAAAACAATTGGTAAAAAGAGCATGCCTACTTTTTTTACGGTGTAAAACATTTTATAAGACCTTTCTCATCTTTCTCATCTCATCAGAATCTTTCTAAGATTTTCTCAAGAACTACTGGCCATATGAAAATTCTAATGGTAGCGTTGGAATCCTCATAAAATTCCGCTCTTATTGGCATATAAGCCATACAAAGTTGACTCAGGAAATATCGAGCAACGAAGTGGTGAACGTAAATATTTCTTATTTCTCTTTACTCAATGTTTTTTCTAAGTCGTTAAACTCCGCTATTTACATGTATTTCTTGTTATTTTTGTCTTTCATAAGGCAGAATAATATCTTGCGAAACCAACGATATAATTTTATAATAATGCCAGGAAAAAAGAATAATCGTGGTTGAAATTGATAACATAACCAAAACATTCGCCGCAGAGTCGGCTATTACGCGCAGCCTCGTAGAGAGCCCCAGACTGATGTCGCAGTGGCCGAAAAAACTTATTAAACTTTTCGTGCGTGAAAGGGTTAACCTATTTTCTACCATAAAATGAATCACAGGGCCATCGCCGAAGGCATTTTACGAACACTTTACCACCCAGTAAACCACTTACCGTCTCATAAATGTTTCCAAAACGTCCCAGTACACTGTGTTTAATAATAAAATCATAGATTTCACCTCGGTAATAGACAGTAAAGCACAATTCTTGGACATTAATGAGGGTGACGCTTTTCCAAGATGAGCTTCAGCTACGCACCTACGCATTGATGAAACTTGCAAGCAGCACTCCTCGGGCCTCCCCCTACTCCACACAGGCCCCATGTCCCCTCTAGTATTGGTCATGTGTGGTATATTGTGGTCTATTGTGGTCTATTATGGTCATGCGCCTTAGCGTCAAACCGACACACCACCACTTTTCCCCATCAATATGCACTAATACCATATGAAAACTTATACCAAAACCTTCCTGCCGATGTCTATTATTATAAAAAGGATTTATGCAGATTTACTTACTTCTTTGGGAGAAATTTGGAGAAATTAGCGCAAGTATAGCAGGAGACGTCCGAACCTCGCACATCTGTTTACAAGCTGCCATATTGCGGCGCGTGGGTGGTGAGGGTGGCAGCGCGAGCCAATGAGAACGCCGCGGCGCACAACGCTGCATTCTCATTGGCTGGGGCCGCAGCTCGCAAGCTAGAAAGTGAATTCATGCAGACGCGGACATAACACCCTTGCAAAGCGGCTTGAATTCATGCAGACGCGGACATAACACCCTTGCAAAGAGGCTGGAAAAAAGAGTGCCATGCTAAATGAATGTTCTGAAAGATTCAATTCTCAGCCTTACAGCTTTGGAGCTATGAGGTGCTAAGGGACACCAATGGATTGAGCATGTGACAACGCGTCGATTGGTACCAAAAAAGCAATTTTCAAGAAAATGGCGCTTAGCTCCCTTTCTACACGCGGCGCCTCATATATATTAGTGATTTGTGACAGAAATGATTTAAAAACAAACTGAATTTAACCGAACCTTTACCTAAGCTAACCTTTACCTAACCTTTTACCTAAAAAAAAAAAATAAAAAAAAAATAAAGGACTTGTGTTAACATTTTTGTCGCCAAAAAAAGGTTAGCAGATTAATAGTAACCAAATAATGAAAGCAACTTATCTGAGTGGAGTTTGAGTGTTGTGGGAGGCAAGTGTTAAGCCCCGTCCACACTACCACTTACCACCGTCGGCGCTTGCCCGATGCCAGTGTTGTGTCCACACATTTTTCTCACTTTTTTTGTTTTCAACTCGCTGCAATTTCTCAACTATTTCTCCCATTTAATTTTTTATCACATATTCGTAATCAGCTGACTTTCTTGGTTCTGATGGTATACGGTACATAGCAATACAAAAATATCTAGATGGTGAAAACGATAACTTGAAGCATGTGTTTGGCGCTGACCCGTGAGTGACGGGCATGCCCGCCCAATATTAAACCTGCTGAATGTTGGCGGGCAGCGCCGATGGTTACATTTTGCTCGTCGGCATCGTGTCCACACTGCCACTTTTGAGTGACGAACACTGTTCGACGGGAAGCGCCGACGGTGGTGAGTGGTAGTATGGACGGGGCTTTAGGGTGACGAAGGGTGTATGCTTTGCTTATGTGGGGAAAGAAAGCCATACATCTCATTCAACCTGGTCCTCTATGAGTTCGTCTATCTGTCTAGCTGTACATGTCATTGCAGGTTCATTTAAGCTCTCTATTGAAATCAGGAAGCGCGCTGACCGCCGAGCAAAACCGTTCGTGTGGACACAACTCTGGCAACGGCATTGCCCGTCGGCAAGCACCGACGGGAAGCGCCGTTGCCAGGGTTGTGTCCACACGAACGGTTTTGTTCGGCGGTCAGCGCGCTTCCTGATTTCAAAGTGAGTCATGTTTTCTGCATATCTTGTACTCTCACTCGAGATTATGAAATAACCACAGGAGGTTTAGAAAAACTGACCCAACTATCATCTTCATGACACATTTCTGCATATCATAAGCAAGAAAAATATACGAAAACCTTTTTGTGTATTCTAAAAAATATAGCAAAAAGAAATAGTATAAGCATTTTTCTCACTTTTTTGTCTTCAACTCGCTGCAATTTCCCGACCATTTCCCCCGTTTAATGTTTGATCACATATTCGTAATCAGCTGACTTTCTTGGTTCTGATGGTATACGGTACATAGCAATGCAAAAATATCTAGATAGTGAAAACTGCCGATAACTTGAAGCATGTGTTTGGCGCTGACCCGTGAGTGACGGGCATGCCCGCCCAATATTAAACCTGCTGATGTTGGCGGGCAGCGCCGAAGGTTAAATTTTGCTCGTCGGCATCGTGTCCACACTGCCACTTTTGAGTGACGAACACTGTTTGACGGCAAGCGCCGACGGTGGTGAGTGGTAGTGTGGACGGGGCTTTAAGGAATGCCGATCCCAAAAGTAATCACTTCCCTGGTGTCATGGGCCACTTTTCCCTGTCTATCCACTTCTTCTTTATAAACTACAACTTACATGTTCACAAACACAGTGAATACCTACCATATCACTTGAAGGAGGATTACTGGTCATCTTGCGGTAGTAGGGGTAATGCAAGCTGGTGTGGTAGTAGGTAGTACACTCAAGCTGCATATTCGTGGACCCCGAACCTGTCCTTTTTGCACTCAACTTTCCACCTTCTTCTGATCCCAGCTGGATTAACCTAGCGGCATTTTGAGGGTGGTGGCGGGATTAGTGGAAGGAGATTAACTCAAATATTTCACACCTGCTATACACTCTCTCTCTCTCTCTCTCTCTCTCTCTCTCTCTCTACTCCACCATCCTCTGTCTCTCTTCTTCTGCCATGTGTATATTTATACATATGTATATTTAAAATGTATTTACAAATGTATTTAAATACAATTGATGTATTTAGTATTTAGTATTTAAATACATTCGTAACCACACTAGCATTGCTCTGGCCCTGTAAAATACAACGATGAAAACAACTAGATGAAACACACACACACACACACACAGTGTGTGTGTGTGTGTGTGTGTGTATGTGTATGTGTGTGCAGAGTTGGGCACTAAATACATTGAATGTATTTAAATAATAAATACTAAATACATGGGAGAGATGTTTTTAAATACTAAATACATTTTACGAATGTATTTAAATACTAAATACTAAATACATCAATTGTATTTAAATACATTTGTAAATACATTTTAAATATACATATGTATAAATATACACATGGCAGAAGAAGAGAGACAGAGGATGGTGGAGTAGAGAGAGAGAGAGAGAGAGAGAGAGAGAGAGTGTATAGCAGGTGTGAAATATTTGAGTTAATCTCCTTCCACTAATCCCGCCACCACCCTCAAAATGCCGCTAGGTTAATCCAGCTGGGATCAGAAGAAGGTGGTTAGTTGAGTGCAAAAAGGACAGGTTCGGGGTCCACGAATATGCAGCTTGAGTGTACATAGTAGCGGTCACTTCACAGCTGTGTTTTGCTCTGTAGTCTGAGTTGTTGTCGTCACAACATGGCGCCAGTCGTTTTAGAGCGTATACATTTTCCTGTACTTAAATTGGCTGTATCATCAAAAATACTGTTCACATAGAAAACTCAACATCACTGCCCAACTATATAAGGCTTGAAGATTTCAAATCTATTGTTACCTCAAGTAGAGTAATATATTCAAAACACATCAAAACTCTCAAGAAAAAAATAGTTTCGTTCACAAAAGTGAAATCTGTGTCAAACTGGAAATTTACCAAATCTATATATTATACCTATTCTGACATTTTACTAAACGCAATGGAAAGTCTCCTGGTGAGCAACAACCATTCCTATTGGGCGACTAATCTGGAGACTAAGACTCACTAAAGTGGTCATAGACTCATAGATAGTTGTTAATTTATGAAGTCCTGCTCATGTCATAACCTTTTCAGCTAGAGAAGTGTTGCACACCTCACAGACTGAAGAAGACTGCCCAGGCCAGGCTCAACGTGGGAGACAGGTTGCAGGTATGCAGTTTTTCCCTTTATTTGTTTTCTTTTGAAATAGTGCTTTGATCATGGAGTAATGGGTAAGTTCTGCCAACACTGGCCCACAGAATTTTCCTTTTACTTAATATTACGTGCGCCATAGGGTACTTTAAGCGGGTTTCATTAGGTGTTGGATTTTATTAAGTAATTCTTTGGTGTTAGGCTAGTGGGCACTATATAGCGAGTGCATTAGATGAATTTGACCTACTTCATGGTTGTAGATGCTTTCATTGGTTATCTTTGATCCCATTCTTATCTATTAATGAGTATGTGTGGTCGATGCATTAAAGGATTGCTTCTTACTTTGATTGTGGGACAACTGCCATTTAGAGGCGAGGAAGATGAGAAACTTCAAGTTATTGTGATAGCTACGGAAATGGTGGAAATGGGTATATATAGAATGAAGAAGTTTAAGTCACCAGGACCAGATGAAGTTTATACCAGGGTATTAAAAGAATGCAAAGAGGTTGTTAGTGAGTCGTTAGTGCACATATTTGAAATTGGTTGAGTTAAGGCCCGTTCACATCTCCACGACTTGCTGAGTCATCCAGTCTGTTTCGACTGCAGCCAATTTATTAGGGGGGTGAAGCCCCAAAATTGGCGTGGTTGGCTTGGGTTGCTGTAGTTAGGTAACTAATTGGTGACTAGTTTGCAACTATCGTTAACAGTCCCTGACAGTCGCGGACTAATTAAAATTTTATCGCCAATATTGGGGACCGTCATGCGATGACATTTGCCGACAGTCGCAGCACGACGCCAACCATGGTTGCTGTCATGCAGCGACTGTTCCCAGCCGTGTTGCGACTGACACCGGATATGGCAAGCCCCTCCACCGACCGTAGTCGACGCGGTTAGCCGACTGTTTGCTGTAGTTAGGCGGCTAATCAGCGACTAGTCTGCAATTATTGATGATAGTCGCAAACTATAGGGGTATTTAAACAATTTAAAGGTTAACTTTTAGTTGGCGTCATGTTACGACATTTGCCAACAGTTGCAGCACGACAAACCCACGGTTGCCGTCATGCTGCAACTGTTTCCAGCAGTGCTGCAGCTGATGCCGAGTGGTTGAATATATATGGGTGTGGCCTGGGCATATAAAAAGTGCTGTGGCCCATCCCCAACACAACTTTTCAACCTTCGCATGTGTAGTGAACCACGCCACCGATGTCAGTCACACTTGTCCCCACACTTGCCCACCATGACTAGGCCACAAATACTTATAATAATAATAATAATAATAATAATTTTATTCTCGCCCGGAGGCACACAGACAAAACAAAGCAACAAGAACAAGCCAAGGAGTTAACAAGGAGTTTTGAGCAAAAACAAAAACTAGAACATAGTATAGGCACATTAGGGGACATAGTATCAAAGTACATAGAATAAACATACAAGGACACCTGTGCTACCTCACATTCTGCACAAACAGCAGACCCAGCCACCGCTGTTGTATAGGTCCACAGACATAGGCCGAGCTCTGCCTGACAGAGGTAATGATGGAGTTCGTAGAGAGCTCCACCCTACTCCTTAAGCTGAACACAGAGTGTCGACGGATCACATCCAGATTGTTCACCCCTTTCCTAGCGAAAGCCAGGGATGAGCTGCACCACCTGAGCAGCTCCAGAAGCCTCTTAAGGATGTCATTGTGGCAGACCTTAAGGCGGTTGGCCACCTTGAACCGCGACCACAGCGAGTTGCAGTATATAGAGTAGCAGTGACTCTTTAATAACTCCATCTTCACCTCTGCTACAGTAGGAAAATTTCCTCTGTAGAGTATTTCCCACGACAAGTAGCTTGGTGGTCTGCTTGATGATATCATCATCGTCAGTCATGTCGTGGGATATAACATGGCCTAAGTAGTAGTAGTAAGTATGCGAATCTATCCATAAAAGTGAGGGCAGACCCACCGAGCCATGCTGTTTTGAGGTAATTCACCTGAGTGCGTGCCGGTGATACTACCATGCACTCTTGTCTTAGTGGTGTTGTAGACAATGTCATGCTTGGCAGCATACAACTGACACGCATTGATAAGGTCCTGCAACGCATCCGCAGTGGGTGCTCGCACCATATACTTCATATGGAAGCACTTATGTGCTTCCATATGTTATTAATTGAACAGGATGACTACGACATGCTGATAACAATCGCCAAGGCAATAAAGATACTGTGCAAGAAGACGCGTGGGATTTGGACACCGCCTTAGATTCTAAGTAGGCCCCATAATGGCATGTACGAACAGTTAATGGCTGAGCTAGCCACGGAGGATGCACCATCGTACAGGAATTTTCTGCGTGTGGACGTTGGACTCTTCAGGGAAATACTGGCAAATGTGGCTCCCGTCTTTCAGTTTTCAGTGTTGCAGCCAGGCTGCAACAACGGTCAGTTCCATGAGCCAACTAACGTTGCAGGGTTGCAGCCGTGCTTCAACTACGTTGGCGCAAGTCGCCGACTCTTAGGCCGAAGGAATCGCTAGAATCAAGTTGTGTTGGCGACTTTTGCCGTCGGCCGTTGTGCTGCGTCATCAAGGACGCCATTCGCCGACTGGAGTCGACTTTTGCTGGTGTTTTCCTCTGCCTATCCCATATTGTCGGGAACAGAGTCGCAGCCAGTTGCCGTCAGTTGGCAACTTACCGTATTTTACGGCTTATAAAACGCTGCATCTTGGAAGACGCACCCTGATTTTAGAGAGAAATTTCTAAGAAAAAGAAAAAAAACTTGTCCGATATACAGTCCTTCTCACACAAGAACACACTCACTATTCATTATCTTCATTCAGCACTCCTCTTCAGCCATTTTCATTTTCTAGCTTGTATGCAATAGTACATATAAGTAAATCGTCATGTTGGCTGGCTGAACATGTGCACGCAGGTCGGATGGCGGGAGTGAAAAACCCTTCCGTGGCGGTGCGCAGCTGTGTGCCTGCCTGATGTGCCGATCAGCTAAGTAGTAAGTATGCGAATCTATCCACAAAAGTGAGGGCAGACCCACCGAGCCATGCTGTTTTGAGGTAATGCACCTGAGTGCGTGCCGGTGATACTACCATGCACTCTTGTCCTAGTGGTGTTGTAGACAATGTCATGCTTGGCAGCATACACCTGACACGCATTGATAAGGTCCTGCAACGCATCCGCAGTGGATGCGTTGTCCTGAGTGTAAACAAACTCCTCTCACGCCCTCCTGTGCCTCACTACGTTGCCTGCCTCCTGTGCCTCACCACGTATTGTTTGAATTTTCCTGTATGCGTGTAGTATTTGTGGTGGCTGCATGTACACATTTTCATCTAATGTAACAAACAAAGTTCCTTATACACGCAATGGCTATTGGCACCAATCTGCCGGGGTGGAAAGGCTCTCCCGCCAGTACCGTGTAAATATCACAGGGTGAGGACAGATTGGTAGTTGATTTGAATGTCTTATGGTATTCTAAATACTCTTAACAAGTAAGTACTGAGGTTACATCATATAAGAGGCTGAATTGAATAGCTACCTAAGCTAACCTCCTACAACATTCGTCTTGGAAGACGCATGAGTGTTTTTCAGGGTATTTTTTGGGGAAAAAAGTGCATCTTATAAGCCGTAAAATACGGTAATCCCCGACTGGCGGCAACAGGCTGCGACTCTGTTCCGGACTGGCAACATGAGCCAACCGGGTCTCGATCAGAAGTCTGCTCATGACCCAGACCTAAGTCGGCAACAGTCGCCAACTAGGGTCACCGACCGTCTCCGTCTATCCCTGACTAAATGTCCACATCTTCATGACTCAACGGCAACCAGTCACGGACCAGTCACGACTTGCCGAGTCAAGCTGTGGTCGGCACCGGTCGTCATGTGGGTTGGCATCAGGCCCCGACAGTCGTCGTAGGGTCGCGAGAGTCGTGAAGGGGCGCAAGGGGGGTTCCGACTGTGTGGTGCATGCTCTATACACTCGGGGCGGTTCTGCAACTCAACAATTTAACGGAAAAAGACTGCTCTGTGCTGGTACTCGTCGTCGAAGGGTCCGAGCCTGGCGCCGACTAGTCGGGGCCGTCCTGCGACTAATCGTCATGAAATTTCCGTTATTTTAGCATGGGAAAGACGGGGACGGAGAGAGAAAAAAATAATGTGCCACTAACTAATTTATAAATAATGTCAAATTATAGAAATATGTTTTTTGTTCATCTAAGAAAAAACCTGTTATTGTTGACCACTGTAATGAGAATCATGTGATTTATTGGCTGATCTTAGTGTAGTTTTCAGTTCATGCAAATGCATGTAGTGAGCAGACTAATGTGTCAAAGTTGTCATTTGTGACTGATATATGTGAAGTTTTCCTTGACAAATACATATTGGCCTACATTACAAAGCTGATGGCATATGTTCAGGTGTATGCAAATAGTAACGAAGGCCAGTCTGCTATTTTCTCTCCTTGTCTAAGCAATGTAGAAACCCTGCTAAGGGAATAATTCCCCTCATGAGTTGTGGTACACTATATGTTGACTTTAAGCCTTCACTTTAATTTTAATTCACTAAACATTTAAGTAAATGATAAATGGGCACAATAGGTCCGGCATCCACAAATACAGCACCTACAAAATTCAACAATTTTAAATTGGTGAAATTAAATCTGGAAACTACAAATGGTAGGGAACAACAGCCATTCTGTCAAGTCTGAAAGCTACTGGAAGGGAGTGACGTAGGTATAATGTGACTTGTAAAAGAGGGGTAATTGAATAAGCCATTAGTACTATGAAGTAAGTTTCTGGTGAGAGCTTGAAACAAAGGAATGTAGTTGATTAGATACACACTAATCCCACGTGAAGCCTGGGGGTTATGTTTAAGGAAAAAAAAGTTTGTTGAGACAGCTGAGAAAGTATGGTTAGGGGTTCCTTGGCCATGGTTATATGAAAGGAAAGTACACAGGGAACTCAGTACTCCAACAATTCGGTATGTAAACGCTTTTTTTCTGAAAAAAATTGCTCGGTAGTTGACCGTTTGCTCGGCACTCGGCCGAACAATACTTGTATCAAGACTTGTATGAGCTCAGACGCGTCACGTGGGTATCCCAGCCGAAACAAAAGAAAATGAGTGTCTTCCCGTAGCTGTTGCTCAGTGCATAACTGCTTATCTTCGCTGTGAACTGTCTTGTGTTATTTGGTGTTTTATTTTATATTCCTCATATAAATAAGACGCCATGGGGCCAAAGATTAGTGATAACGGCCCACTGAAAAGAAAATTGGATAGAATCAATAGAAAACAAAACAATCGGTTACGAAGACGGATTACTAACAATATGAGAGAACTGAAACTCAAAAATGCCAGTTGTAGCTGGCAGTTTTAACTCACAGGTTGATAATAAGTTGGTCTACTGGAAAACAAAATATGGGCTTATTCCACTGCAGTATTACTGCAGTAAACACAAAAGTATAATATTAAGAACGATTTTCTTCTACATGTATATTGTATAGAAGCCTGATTCTGTAAAACGTGTATATAACCAAATAACCATGAAGGTTATAGTTGAGGAGGCGATGGAAATGTTACTCTATGATATTATATAGTCAATAACGAATGGTTAAAAGTTAACTATACCTAGCCAATCATATTTTCCTGTTAGTTTTTGTGTATCAATTAGATAGAAAGCCTGAAAGTGCAATGAGTCGACGCGTGAAGTTGCAATGTTTTGATTCAATCTCCCCGCCACAAAGCGCGGCATGCCGCCTCCACATTTATAACCTACCTGGTCGCCGCCCTTTACGATTTCGGCATTCTATATTCTTCTTTTCAAAGCATTGCTTATTGTATTTTGACAAGCTTTTGCCAGACGCAGCAGTACTGTCTTAGAAAACAGTGAGAACATTGCCCCCAATAAAACATGCTACAATATACATGTACAAAATATATTAAGCTTTCATACTCGAGGCGAGTAATTTGCATTAAATTGCTATCCTAGAACGTTCCATCGTAATGCATGTCATCCACATACTTAGTAGAACAACAGAAGAACTATATTTTTTGGTATTCAGATACGGTGCATCAATATTTATCGCGAAATTGATTTACGAAAATGCGAGTCGCGGAAGGAAAACACAGTAGACCAACCTTTGAGTTAAAACTGCCAGCGACCACTGGCATTTTTGAGTTTCAGTTCTCTCATAATTTGAGGTTAGGAAGGTTTGCCTTCGGGCTAGGAAGGTTAGGAATAATTTGAGGTTAGGAAGAGGTTGAGAAATTGTTCTTGATTTGGACCAATTTTATTTGTATGATTGATTTTGTTTGTTTAGTTTCTTTGGTGATTATGATGTTTCTATGTTGATTTGGTAGTATGATTTCTATTTACCTTAATTAAAAATGGATTCTGATAAGCATTGTCTCTTATGTGCTTCCGTTAAAAATCACTACTTTCGGAGATATAAGATGTGTTTAATTAATAGGGAGGAGAGTATACGTAGAGGAGATATGAAAATGAACTAACCTAATCCCACCATTTGACACCAACCTAACCCCACGTTTTGGCCTCCTAACTAAAGCCAAATTCACATTGAAAAGGGTTTGTGGCATGGGAAAAATTCACATAAAAAAGGGTTCACAGTGTAATGATCATTTTGACCATCTACACCTTTGTTACCATTATGTAGTGCCCACCTTGGGAGTGTACTCTACAGTCCTGGTTACTCCGCTGCCACCACCCACATTAAGTGGGAAAAATATATATGATTGAACAAAAATAAAAGATTTAAGAAAATATGTAAGGACTGGTTGGAAACAGAATGATAACGCGTTAATATATATTTCTAATTATAATATATTTAACTCTTTACTGTCTCCATTATGTAGTTATTATACATTCACAAGTTATCTTAACATTAAGTCTTCCTTCCCTCCTAGCGATACGCACGCGAAATGCTCAAGTCGTTATCCTAATATAATTTACTATCTTTGGTAACTTCAGTCGCACTGTTACCCCTTAACGATACGCACATGTAATGCTCAAGTCGTTATCCTAATATAATGTATACGTAATCTATCCCACTTCCAACTGTTTCCCTCTCACTTATTTTTCTATTTCCTTCTTTTCTCCTTGTCCTCACACGGCTGGCTGTGACATGTTGTGGTTGCCCCCTCTGCTAATTTGTGAGCGCTTGGCCCCCTGGTCCGCCAACAGCATCCTACCTTGGGACCCTAAGTAATGCACTTCATTAGTCTTGGTCAACAAAAAAGAATCACCAGTAAGTCATGTCTACATCTCTAGTTAACAAACATTTCACAACATACCTTTACCAAGGGCGAGAATACCACCTCCCCACGGGCGACTTAAGTCAACGAACGTCGAGCTGCTTCTAAAATTATTCTAACCTAGAATCCCCGTTCTCACCTCGTTTCGCTACGTGTCTAATTACTACTGGTTTAAAATATAAGCCTAACCAGTGATTCAGGAATGAGGCGTGGAGGAAAATTCCTCGTTAGCTTATTGATACTTATGTGTTATTTCATCTCTTCCCCTATTAATGTAATTTCTCGCGTTACATAGCTTCTTCCCCCAAAAAAGTGATTTTCCTTATGCCTCAGTCCTTCATCAAGCATCCTACCGGATATCTAACTAAAAAAAATTATCAAATCCATCACACAAAATTTCATATAAATTTTCTTAGGATTTTCTTATCACTCACAAACAAATATTCTCATCCCGCACATTCCAATTCTTCCAACAAATTTACAACAAAATGAGATAGTATGTATTCTTAACTTATCACTTCCCTCACCCAGAGTAGATTTGACCAGTTTGGGGAATACCCACTCTAAATGTGATGACTCTACTACCTTGAAATGAGAACCTTCTCACTTCCTCTCTTATTTGTTAAGGCCGAAACCCTATAGAGTCGCAACTGGACTCGTCCCTCTAGTCTGGAGTGGTCAATTTCCATTTTTACCCCACTAATCCTAGGCATAGGTGCGTAGGGATAAACCACGACTGGATCTACTCCAAACCCTCAGTATCTTGGGATAAGGCTCACCTCCTGCTTGAGGCATACATACTCCTGCGTCTATCACCCATCGAGCAAAGCTCAGAGCCAAGCACATCCTTGGGTCTAACGACAACCTAGCGGGTTTAGTGTTCAGTGCAATCTGTGTGCACCCTCTAAAGCAAAAATAGAATGTTTAAACCACTACAAGTCTGTCTAGGGGACCTTCCTCAAAATCTCTCTTTCACTAGAGAAGTGGTGAACGTTAATCTCTTTCTCTCTAGAGGTTAACACTTATCGCCTGTCATCACCATTGTTCTAAGTATCTCCTCACTGGTCTCCTCTCTCTAGGTGGGGGTTGCTCAAGTTCTTCTTCTACAACTACTATCTCTGCGGGTTTCCCCAACAGCCAGCCATCTTGTCCTACATATCGCTTAATTTGCTGGGCCGCGCGCTGTACATGTTTTGCCGTCAAATATATTTTCTAATACATATGAACCTCCATCTCTCAATACTTCCACCACTTTGTATGGTCCCAACCACTTAACTGAAAGTTTTCTATTGGTGCCCGTCTCAAAACGTTCTCTTTTTACCCACCCAATTCGTCTTTTTCCAACCTTTCATTTTTCCTTTTCACATTAGCTTTCTCCCGCCATTTTCTACCTCTCTCCCAAATTTGTTCTTTTGATTATTTCGTGTGCCACTGTTGTTTCATCCTCTGAGTCAATTTGTGTAATTTCACACTAATCAACCTTGGAGCGTATCGGGAAAAAAAAGCATAGAAAGGTTGGGTACCCATTGTCTCATGCACTGCACTATTTAATACTCTTTGAGTTTCTAAGAGATAATTGGGCCACCTATGAGGATAACCCTTGCACAGGTTTGAGAGAATTGTTTTCATTGTTCGGTGCATCCTTTCTGAGATACTATTACCTTGTGGATGGTAAGGCGTGGTGTATCCTAATTGTATCTCACATGAGTCACACAACTCTTTGAATTGTTGTGACGTAAACTCCTTAGCATTATCCAATAACAAGGTATGTGGTGCTCCAAATAAACTGACATATTCCCTAAATTCTTACATACTTCGTCGGTCATCCTAGTCCTTAATTTATAAAGGTAGTAAACCTACTATAATGATCTATTATGGTTAATACATAGCGGTATCCGTGGGCTCCCGTTCCCATGTTTTGTTATGTCTATGCTTATCCTCTCTAGAGGTTTACTTACTGATGGTATTTCTTGCCATTGTTGTTGGAGTCCACGACTACCCTTATGCTGTTGGCATGTCAAACAGTTCCTCACATATTCTCTCACATCCGTTTTCAGGTTGGGCCAATAAAAATAGCCTTCTGCTTTACTTATTGATTTCCTCTGTCCTAAATGACCCGATTCCTTATTGTGAATTAATTCCAAAGCCGCTCGCTTCAGTTCACTAGGTAAAACCAATAAATAGTGTATACTGTTATCGAACTGTGGTTTAGTTAAATATAAAATTCCTCCTTCTATTACGAATTGATCTAAAGTATTTCTGGGGTATTTAGATCTGGGTATTCTGCCTCCTTCTAGATACTCTTATCATTTCTCTCCATCTACGGTCCTCTCGTTGCATTTCCTTTACTTCTTCTTTAGTTTTTCCTAACCACCTCTCTTCTACTTGACATCGAATGATTCTTACTGGTCTACTAAGTTGGTCTGCTACAGTGTTCATTTTCCCTGCTTTATACTCTATTTGATACCTATAGTCTCTCTTCTCTAGGATCCATCTGTTCATCCTAGGTGACTTGGTTCGTTGTTTAAAGACTGACACTAACGGTTGGTGTCTGTTCTGATGATCACCTTGGTTCCCACAGGAAATGATGAAACTGTCTGCAAGCTAAAACTATTCCTAAGGCTTCCCTATCTGTCGCTGAGTATCGCGTCTCAACTGGTTTTAATTTCTTTGAAAAATAAGAGATTACTTGGGCTTTGCCCTCATCACTATACTGCATCAGTACTGCTCCTACGTGAGTTTGGCTAGCATCGGTATCCAACACAAATGGTTTATTAATGTTGGCCTTAGTTAAGATGGGAGCACTAGTCAGTTTATCCTTTAATATCTGAAATGCTTGCTGGCTTTCCTCTGACCATTTGAATGGGTTATCTTTCTTGGTCAAATTAGTGATAGGCACTGCTATCTTAGCGAATCCTTCTATGTACTTCCTATAGAAACCTACCATACCTAGAATCTTCTGGTTTTCCTTGACATTAGTTGGGGGTTTCATTTTATCTACGGCTGCCATATTGTCTGGGTTGGGTTGGTAACCTTCCTTGTTCACTAAGTGTCCCAGAAAATTAACTTTTCTTTGTCCTATTTTACATTTGGTCAGATTTAATTTGACTCCAAATCTAGTCAGATGTCCAAATAATTTATCGATCCTTTCCAATAATTTCTCGTAACTGGGTGCCATCAGGATTATGTCATCCAGATAATTTTTAAGCCAAATTTTTTTTCAGTAAAGGAGTTAAGATCTGGGCTAATTTGCGTGAGAAAATTGCTGCACTGCAATTTAATCCAAAGGGAAGTCTTTTGAATCTATATAAGGATATCCCTTCACTGAAAGTTTTTAGATCTTTACTACTTTCATCTAACAGTACTTGATAATACGCATCTTTCATATCTAGGGTGGCATAGTATTCATAGCCCGCTACCGATTCTACTAACTCTTCCAATTTAGGTAGGGGGTGTATATCAGTGGCTAAATGTTGATTCACCTTTCTATAGTCTAGACACATCCTTTTTTCCCCATTCGGCTTGTTAACCAGTACTATAGGACTTAACCACGCAGCTGTGGAATTTTCTATTATGTCCTTCTCTTCCATTTCTCTCAACATTTTAGCTATTAGTTCTTTAGCTTTCTCCGGATACCTATATGTAACTCCTCTACATGGTTTTGGATCTAACACCTGAATATGAGCGGGTTCAGTTTTCATGGTACCTAGTTCTCCTGCATCTAAGATAAATAGTTCATGGTGCTCTTTTATCAAGGCGAAAAGATGATGCCTCTCCTGTTCACTTAAGTGTTTCCAGTCTCCTTTTTCTAGAATTGCCTGTATTCGCTCCGGTCGAGTACCATTACCCTCGCTACCATCACTATCGGGTAACATTGCGTTACTCATCCTAGTGGTGAGACAACGTGTTTCTGCCGTAACTTGCTGTTCTTGAATTTCTTCTGAGTTTACTATTCTATATTTAGCTACAATTGTACCAGGACGTAACTTCAGCTGTCCACTACTGTTATTAATTATTGGTAGAAAGATAGTTCTTTCTTTTGTAACCTGGACGCATACAGGTGCTATATTTTGCACTTGTTTTTTTGTGTCCACCAAGAGAGTGTTCCCTCTACCTCGTCCACTGACAATTCTAAAACCATTGAGTTCTTCTCTGGTTTTATGGTCACACTTGTTGTATCCTTATATGACAGCTTGATTTATGCACCTCCTCTTCGCACTTTTCACTCTTAACTGCTCTGATGGTACCGTATCGGTGTTTAACAAAATTTAAGGGATAAGTTAGGTTAGCCCACATGACTTTCTTTTGTTTGTAATTGATAGTTTTTTCTTCTGTCCTATTATGTTCATCCCTATCAAGGCTTGGGTGGATAATACTGATCTGGAACAGCTAACATCAACACTTCTATTGTTCTATCTATTCCTAAGGGTATTTTTACTCTTACTTGACCTAAGATTCTCAACTCCTTGCCCGTTATACCGGTTAACTAGGGATGTTACTGTGGGTTCTTATATTAAGTTGTAAATCTAAAGCTGCACTCTTTTTATAAGTGAATATTCGCTTCCTGTGTCTAATAAAACTTCCATGACGTGATCATTAATGGCTAAGGGGATTATTGGGGATTGATGTTTAACTAGTCACCGGGAAGATCCTGTCCTCCCCGGACAATTTGGATTCCCTCTTCTACATCCTATTCTCCCGCAATCGAAACAAGCGTTGCTATTTGTCTTCCTTCGACAGTCTGCGGCTGAGTGGTTGTTCATTCTACAGTAGGGACAAAACATCTGTGAATCCCTTCTCCAAGCTAAACTCGACGGCTTCTGGTCGTTACATACTTTCCAGGCTTGTAATTTCCTTCCCATCCCTTCCATCTGTGCACGCAGTTCTCTAACCTCTGACTGACTAGCCGACAGTTCCTGTGACTGTTCCTGTGTGTTGGGAGGACTACTCTGGGAAGCGGGTGTTATTTCTGACGGCTGTCGTGGCTGGTTTACCGCGAACATTTTGTCGGTGTCTCTTCCGATGGCAATGGCCCTCTCGGTCTCTACTCTCTCTATGAATTTTTTTAGAGGGATTTGTTCATCCATAAAAAGTTCTAATTTATCTTTACTGTGACTTGGCAATCCTCGCAATAGTTTTTTCTTAATGATTTTATCCCTACGGGGAATTTCTCCTGGGTATTTTGACTTCGCTTCCAGTATGGCGTATTTGCATTTGAGTTTATTTGCAAATTCTTGTGGATCTTCCATCCAGTCATACTGGACTTCAGAAATACTGTTAAGGATTCTGTCGACATTATTGTCTGTTAGCTCATCGTATAACCAATAAGTTAGGGTGTTCCATGATCTAAAATCATGCTGACTGAGGGCATTCTGTATCAATAATGCTAATTGTGGATCTACTGTAGTCATAAGTATCCTCTTTCTCTCCTTCAAATCCTCTGAACAACTTTCTACCTGGGAAAGGAAAACTGTCAACCTTCCCTCTGCTTCGATACCTTGTAAATCACCGAGGTTCAGTATTTGTATATCTCTCGGTTTTATTAATGATCTCATTGGTCTCCTAACTTCCTACTCCTCTTCCTTATTTTTCAAAAATAACTCAACCGTTTCTTTCGTCTTTGCTACTTCTTGTTCTAGCTGACTCATCCACTTGAATCGCTCGCATTGTTCGGGACGGGTTTCGCCTCTCTCGTGTGTTACTCCTTCCTCCTTCTTAAGCTCTCTACCAATTGCTTCCTTTTGGAGGAAATCCTCCAAATCCTTTACTGAAAAACCCATTAAATCCTCCATCCCCCCCCAAAAATTACTTTACCGTAAATAAAAAAAAAAAAATCTTTCCCTGATTTTTTTAACTAGTGTTGGGCTTCCACGGTGGCTATTAAACTCACGACAGCCCTCCGAAGATGCTTACTTGCTGGGGCGTCTTCCAAGCCTCAACACTTATTTACGTATTTTTATGTCCTAATTACGGTGGGTGACCCGGCCCTCCTAACGCCTGCACTGCCGCCCATGCCTGATAGTTGTGTCCTATTACATTTACTAGCTTCTCATATATAAAACCCCTGCTCGTCCTACCAAAATGCACCCCGTCATACGCTAAGCCGTGTGTCTAGGGTTTGGCGTTAAAGCTTAATTTCCTATACTGCGTTAGTTCTTTATTTAATTTATTGTTTATTGCCCTGCTTATTTTATCATAATTTTCTTGTTCTACTCTCCTAGCGTAATGGTCTGTTATGATCCTATGTTCTATCATACAAATCCTTATCTCACATCGGCACGTTGCCGGCAATGTTTCTACTACTTTCCTAATATTTTCCACTATTGCTTCCACCTTACTGTTGCCTTTAATATCATTACTGCCTAACCATAGGATGACTAACTCAAATTCTTTCTGTAATACTCCGTTGAGTCTGTCATCTACAAGGAAGGTTCTAGCCTTGCCTCCCGGCGCACTGTAAACTTCTACTGTTACGTTAGGCTCATCCACCTCCACAGTCTGAGGGATCTGGCTATGTCCTACTAACGCTACTCTATACATGGATATGACACTGTGTACTGGCACTTGGCAAAAATAATTAACTAACAAGGAGTTAGTTGGCTCGTGGGTAAGCGGAAACCATCGAATGGATCCAAACCGCTGTCACCAAAATGTAATGGTCATTTTGACCATATACACCTTTGTTACCATTATGTAGTGCCCACCTTGGGAGTGTACTCTACAGTCCTGGTTACTCCGCTGCCACCACCCACATTAAGTGGGAAAAATATATATGATTGAACAAAAATAAAAGATTTAAGAAAATATGTAAGGACTGGTTGGAAACAGAATGATAACGCGTTAATATATATTTCTAATTATAATATATTTAACTCTTTACTGTCTCCATTATGTAGTTATTATACATTCACAAGTTATCTTAACATTAAGTCTTCCTTCCCTCCTAGCGATACGCACGCGAAATGCTCAAGTCGTTATCCTAATATAATTTACTATCTTTGGTAACTTCAGTCGCACTGTTACCCCTTAACGATACGCACATGTAATGCTCAAGTCGTTATCCTAATATAATGTATACGTAATCTATCCCACTTCCAACTGTTTCCCTCTCACTTATTTTTCTATTTCCTTCTTTTCTCCTTGTCCTCACACGGCTGGCTGTGACATGTTGTGGTTGCCCCCTCTGCTAATTTGTGAGCGCTTGGCCCCCTGGTCCGCCAACAGCATCCTACCTTGGGACCCTAAGTAATGCACTTCATTAGTCTTGGTCAACAAAAAAGAATCACCAGTAAGTCATGTCTACATCTCTAGTTAACAAACATTTCACAACATACCTTTACCAAGGGCGAAAATATCACCTCCCCACGGGCGACTTAAGTCAACGAACGTCGAGCTGCTTCTAAAATTATTCTAACCTAGAATCCCCGTTCTCACCTCGTTTCGCTACGTGTCTAATTACTACTGGTTTAAAATATAAGCCTAACCAGTGATTCAGGAATGAGGCGTGGAGGAAAATTCCTCGTTAGCTTATTGATACTTATGTGTTATTTCATCTCTTCCCCTATTAATGTAATTTCTCGCGTTACAACAGCAAGGGAAAAATTGAGGCGATGCAGGTCACAAGAGGAAGAAGAGTGAGGAACACTTAAAACACTTGTCTCTCTCCTTCCTATAAACAACATATCTCCAAAAGTAATTATTTGCAACGGAAGCTTATAGTGAGAATGTTTCTTAGAATCCAACAAGGTAAACATAAACCATACTCCCAATTGTGTAGGGAATTCTGGTCCTAGTGTAAAATAATACCATTTTTTAGGGTCTGGAACGGATTACTATAATGAAAACAAGTGATAGCAACGTAGGTGAAGTGAATAGAGCAGTGAAAGATGAGCTGGTACAGGTACAGAGGACCTATAAAGTTATAAATAGTTATACAAAGCAACAAGGGGAAAAATTGAAAGAGCTGTGGAAATTATCCATCAACCACCCTCTCATAATTGGTAGAGTGGTGGTTTTGTCCCCCCCCCCCCCCCCCCCCTTGTGAGTGAGGTATTTTCCGCTCGTCATAGGGGAGTGCGTATAGGGATGTATATATAATTAAAATGGTAATGGGTATAATTAAGGTCATTTAAATAAATGATAAGTACTGGGGATAATTTAGATTAACATTCCCAGTAATATTAAGCATTGCACTTAAATAATTAGCACCTTAGTTGTAGCGGCTTCATTGGCTGCCGCCCATTAGATTCTAGGCCACCTGTAATTATACACGTGGCATAGGTAAGGTGCGGCGATCGCTGCCGCCCACACGGAGAGTCAGTACTTTTCCAGACCTTCGCGGAGTAACATCTAATATACTATCAGTTCACTCCAGACCTTCGCTTTAATAACATCTCTTACTAATATACGTGCTTGTATAAAGAAGAGATTTGTACATACGTTAATTGTACATATAAGTGATAAACCAATAGTCTTGCCTTAGCGACACATATAACAATCCGCCGCGTCATGGATAACTGGGTTAGGAAAACCCTTCTGACGCCCATATCGAAACACTAGTCTCCAGCCCTCCGCTCCAGTCCTTCACGGGTGGTCTGATCACGCGGTGACCACATCGGATCACAGGAACAGGCAGTGTTGATAAAAGCCTACAACGATTCAACCCACTATCCACCGATAAGTATCCTAGTTAGTTGATTAGCTAGGGTATTGTGTCGGTATGGGATAGAACATGGGTTTTGATTAGGTAAGAACTCGCATTAATATATGTGCTTGTAGCATAAATTTCAACAAGAACTACACTAGGTTCAACCAAAGACTACTCTATACTAGGGGTGGGCAAGAATCGTTATCTTGGAAATTCACGATTCCGATTCTTGAGGTTGGTGGAATCGATTCCGGAATTGTTTCCTCCCGCGCGCCGCCTTTGCCTCTACCTTGCCTCGTGCGCCGCATGGGAGGACTGATCAGTCTAGCACGAGACGATTCCGGAATCGTTTCCTCTCCTGCGCTGCCAGAGAGCTGCTTGGATTCCATTCCGTGTAGCTCTTACGATTCATCCTGCCTTCTGCGCCCCGTTAGATTTATGAAGCATATTTTTTTATTATTAGTACTATTATTATTAATATTCTTATAATTATTATTACTCTTATTATTAGTAGTAGTAGTACCTAGTAGTGGTAGTAGTAGTATCGTTATTCTTACTCCTGCATTGGATTTATTTGTGAAAAGTTGTATATATATATATATATATATATATATATATATATATATATATATATATATATATATATATTATATATATATATATATATACTATATAACAACTCTCTATGCTGCCACTGTTTACTATATAGAACTCAATGTGAAATATCTGTGGAATCGTTTCCGAGGAATCGATTCCACTGCCTATGTGGTAGAATAAGAGCATAAGAAAATAAGGAAGCTACAAGAGGCTGCGAGGCCTACACGTGGTAGTTCCTGTCACCTAACACTACCTACATCCACCTTTCATCCCCATCCATGAACCTATCCAGCCCCTCTTTAAAGCTCCCTAATGACTCAGCACTAACTACCTGTCTACTGAGACCATTCCATTCATTCACCACCCTAGTTGTGAACCAGTTTTTCCCTATTTCCTTTCTAAATCTACGCTTTTCCAGCTTGAATCCGTTACTTCTTGTTCTACCCTGGTTAAAAGCCGTAAGAACTTTTCCTACCTCTCCTTTATTAAATCCCTTTATCCACTTAAAACCTTCTCTCAGATAGCCTCTTACTCTGCGCCTCTCGAGTGAGTGTAATTTTAATAACTTCAATCTCTTCTCATAACTAAAGTTACGCATCCCATGTATCATTTTGGTCATCCTTCTCTGCACTGTTTCTAACAAGGCTTTTATCCATCCTGTAATATGGAGACCAAAACTGAACTGCATAGTCTAGGTGAGGCCTGACTAGAGCCAGATATAGCTTTAGAATAACTTCCGCACTTCTACTTTTAACACTTCTGGTAATGAATCCTAAAACTCTATTGGCTCTATTTCTGGCCTCAATACTTTGTTTCCTAGGTTGGAGGTCTGGGCTCACCCTCACTCCAAGATCTTTTTCACCTTCTGATCTTTTCAGCGATACATTGCGTATGGTGTTTCTATTACCAGGGTTTTTTCTACCAACATTCATAACGCTGCACTTATCAATATTAAATTCCATCTGACTGCCCACTCGTTAAGTTTATCTACGTCTCCCTGCAATATGTTTACATCAGACTGTGATCCAATAATCCTACCTACCTTAGAATCATCGGAATCGATTCCGGAATCGTTTCACGCCTAGCCCTACTCTATACTGGACTTGCTACTCGTGCCCCGCGCCAACCCGCCCATGACCAGTGGAGGCCAGTTTTGCGATTCCTGACATTTTCGAACATCACCCCAATTTCCCTTCCTGTGGTTTATCAGTATAAATGATATAATATTATTTTCGCAAATGTTTGTTCTATAATATTATCAAATAGAAAACTGTAAAATACACTAAATAAATGCCATTATAAGAGTGAAGAAATATGCATGAACTTAACCCTCTCACGCACAAAAAGTTCAATAAGTTTTTCCGTCCACTGCGACATCCGTCTTATGCTCCCTAAGGGGCCCCGCGAAATGTCCTGACTGTGCGGCGAATTATTTTTTTGTTATCAATTTCACCAACGTGTATTCTTTTATCCTGGCATTATTATATATCATTGGTTTTTGCAAGAGATTATTCTGCCTTATGAAAGAAAAAAATAACAAGAAATGCAAATAAATAGCGGAATTTACCGACTCTGAAAAAATATTGAGTAAAGAGAAATAAGAAATACTTACGTTCACCACTTCGTAGCTCGAAACTTCCTGAGTCAACTTTTTATGGTTTATATGCCAAAAGCGGATTTTTATGAGGATTCCAAAGCTACCATTATAATTTTCATATGCAGCTTGGGACACGTTTTAAAGGGAATAAAATTCGCACTCACAGGCTGCCTGCTGAGTGGAAATTGAGACACAAACCCTTATCATTTCACATCCACTCACACGAGAGTTGACAATTAATTTATTTTATAGGTCTAGCTTGGATCTTTGACGCAGAATATTTTGACGCAATTCTGATAAATGCTTTATTTTTGGCGAATTTTTAACAGTTTTTTGACGTAATTCGCGTAAAAAGCTCAGATTGCAGACGGGCCCGTTTTGACGCGATCGCGTCACCGTGCGTGAGAGGGTTAATATTCACTCAAAACTCTTCGCCATTTTATATTTTGCGAGGAAACATTTTAGATGAAACATATCAATAGAAGCGGATTTTCATTAGCTTTCCATTGATATATTTTGTTTTCTGATAAATGAATTACCACCATGCATAAATTAGAATTAACTAAAAAAAATAGCATCATTAATCGGATCGACGAGTAAAAAAGTGTTCCATGAATACAGTAGACTATGGTTTATCAGTATAAATGATACACTGTTATCTTCGTAAATGATTGTTCTATAATATTATCAAATAAAAAACTGTAAAATGCATTAAAGAAATGCCATTATGAGACTGAAGAAATATGCATGAACTTAAACTTCGCCATTTAATATTTTCCGTGAAGACTTTTTACATGCAACATATCAATAGAAGCGGAATTGTATTGGCTTTCCATTGATATATTTCGTTTTCTGATAATTGAATTAGAACCATGCATAAATTAGCGTTAACTAAATAAATAACATCATCAATCTGGTTATTTTCCCGATTGATGAGGTTATTTATTTAGATAACGCTAATTTATGTATGGTATTCATTTATCAGAAAACAAAATATATCAACGGAAAGCTAATAAAATTTCGCTTCTATTGATATGTTTCATGTAAAATGTTTTCTCGCAAAATATTAAATGGCGAAGAGTTTAAGTGAATATTAAGTTCTTGCATATTTCTTCACTCTCAAAATGGCATTTCTTTAGTGTGTATCTCAAAATGGCATTTCTTTAGTGTATTTTACAGTTTTTTATTTGATAATATTATAGAACAAACATTTACGAAGATAACGGTATATCATTTATACTGATAAACCATAGGAAGGGAAATGGAAGTGATGTTCGAAAATGTCAGCAATCGCAAAACTGGCCTCCACTGGAAATAGCCGAAAATGAGTAGCAAGTCCAGTATACAGTAGTCTTCGGTAGTCTTCTATGAGGCCCTCACTAATCTCGAAAACCTAACCAGACTCAACGATGCTAAGTGCTGTTCAAAAATCGCCAGTCGACAATCTCTAATGACTCACTACTTAGCAGATGTATTTCAGCTGTAGCTTCTCATTTCTCATTGACCCTCACCATCACAGCTGAGGTAAGAGGAAAGTTTTTAAGAATGAAACTCAGATTTAGTGTTGGAAAATTAGGCAATTGATTGATTTAATGCCTAAAAAGGTGAATGTGCCAGACAAAATGAGGCAAATATGACATGAAATTGACACTTTTACGGACCTCTATATAACAAATTTTGGCTTAAACAAACTTTTTCTGCCAGTCCAATTTATGCGGGGATTTACCAAATAAGTTCGCTAAATGCGGGATTTGGTTCGGTGGTGGGCCGGCTAACCATGTACTCGCAGGTCGGTCGGTGGCTGTGAAAGCAAAGCCGAGTGGGCGGTGTCCTTTCACCTCATATAAAGAACAAAGTTTGTTATATGCAAAAAGTTAAGATCCCTCGGATATAACAAACTATTAGATATAACGTCACAATGTTCCCCTTCCCCCAAATTGGTTCGTTAAAGTGAGAGTTTACTGTATATAACTGTCATCCTGCCTGTCACTGTGAGGTCGCTCACCAAGATGAAGGGCCTGGATGACATTTCTTTTTAGAGAAAGCTCTTAAACTCTTACTTAGCCCATTAAACCTACATAACTAGTATTGGGTTTAATGAGTACCCTATTTTACGGCTTATAAGAGGCACTTTTTTCCCTAAAAAATACCCTGAAAAACACTCATTTGTCTTCCAAGACGAATGTTGTTGGAGGTTAGCTTAGGTAGCTATTCAATTCAGTCTCTTATATGATGTAACCTCAGTACTTATCTGTTACAAGTATTTCGAATACCATAAGACATCCAAATCAACTAATCTCTTCACGCTGTGATGTTTACTGCGGTACTGGCGGGAGCCATTCCGCCTCGGCAGATTGGCGCCAACGGCCTTTCTGTGTAAGGAACTGTTACATTAGATGAAAGTTTGTATACTTATGTACATGCAGCCATCACAAATACTACACGCATACAGGAAAATCCAAACAATACGTGGTGAGGCACAGGAGGCAGGCAACGTAGTGAGGCACGGGAGGGCGTGAGAGGTGTTTACACTCAGGACGACAAAGTCAGACTCAGCTGATTGGCACGCCAGGCAGGCACACAGCTGCACACCGCCGTGTGCAGGTTTGTTTGCACTCCCGCCGTCTGACCTGCGTGTACATGTTCAGCTAGCCAACATGACGATTTACTTATACTATACTATTTACTTATGCTAGCATACAAGCTAGAAAATAAAATGGCTGATGAGCTGTGCCGAATGAAGATAATGAATAGTGAGTGTGTTCTTGTGTTAAAATAACTATCGGACAATTTTTTTTTTTTTTATAGAAATTTCTTTCCAAAATCAGGGTGCGTCTTCCATGATGCAGCATCTTATGAGCCGTAAAATACGGTAATTCTTATTTGCTGCTATAGGGGAGGTTTTAGTTCTTCATCTGTTGGTTATATTTATGTATACAGGGAGGTCCCGAAGATACGAGCAGATAGGTTCCACCTGGCATACTCGTAAAGCGAAATCTCGTATAACGAAACACATAACTAATGGTAAAATATAGGTTTGGTTCCAGGACCCCATCAATTTAAAAAAAAAAAAAAAAAAAAAAAAAAAAGGCATGTTTTTCAAGCTAAAATAAACTAGCAAACACAACAAACACACGGCGTCTATATTACCCACACTGTACTACCTATTTTGGAGAAAAAGCATTCTGAAAAAGAAAATAGCACACAAAATAACATAACTGCACATTAATTAAACATAAAACATGCATAACACTCCCAAGTGGTAATGTTGTGTGGGGAGACAGGAAGCTGGCACGTAGCCAGCTGAGAGTCTATGTTTCCTCTCTCCGAGGCTCGAGAGAAAACAAGGGTGACTGCGTTAGCAGGGATGACTGGGTTAGAGTTCTTCCTCCTCCCCTTGATCACTTGGGGAAGAGGAAAGATCCTCGGTGCTGCCGCGTGATACAATAGACTCGAGAGGGTAGGGTAGGTAAGGGACAAGGGAGGGGTGCGCAGACCTCTTTCACTGCCCACAAACTCGTCTCTGCGCATCTCAATCATTGTACATCGTCAAGGGATGTGAATTTTTGTAGGCCACATTGTCGTACCGAGCCACCAGAATTATCATATTTTCAGATTGATTATCGTGCAACCTTAGGTAAAATCATATAGTCAGTAAATGACTTTATAATTTTAGTAAATAATTTGTAATTTACTTCAGTAAATAACTTGGTAATTTTACTCACCCCAGTTTGAATGTCGTAGCATTGGATTTTCAATTTCGTATATTGAAAATAGACCCTAATTTACACATCTCGTATCATCGGATTCTCGTATATCAAATGCTCGTATAACTGGACCTCCCTGTATTACAAATGTTAGTTTTAGTGGTTGAAGGAAAACAAAAAGTGAAGTCTTAAACATTTTCTTTAAGCGCTGTTCACATATTGGCAAAAGATCGCCACAGTCGCTGGCTTTTGGAAATTGCTAGATTCAGCAGCTAAAGACTAAGTTTTGCCAATTCCTGGAAGGAATTTGCTGGCCAAAACAAACCGCTGAGGCCCTTTTAGTAGGTGATTAGTCCACGCGTTGCCTCGCAAGACCACGGCGATGTCGACGACTAGACCTACGAGGGCCCACAAGACTGCACGACAGACCTAAGAGGGCCCACAAGACCGCACGACAGACCTACGAGGACCCACAAGACCGCACGACAGACCTATGAGGACCCACAAGACCGCACGACAGACCTACGAGGGTCCACAAGACTGCACGACAGACCTACGAGGGCCCACAAGACCGCACGACAGACCTACGAGGACCCACAAGACCGCACGACAGACCTACGAGGACCTACAAGGCCGCACGACAGACCTACGAGGACCTACAAGGCCGCACGACAGACCTACGAGGACCTACAAGACCGCACGACAGACCTACGAGGACCTACAAGACCGCACGACAGACCTACGAGGACCTACAAGGCTGCACGACAGACCTACGAGGACCCACAAGGCCGCACAATAGGCCGCACGACAGGCCTACGATGACCTACAAGGCTGCAAGACAGGCCTACGAGGACCTACAAGGCCGCATGACAGACCTACGAGGACCTACAAGGCCGCACGACAGGCCTACGAGGGCCTACAAGGCCGCACGACAGGCCTACGAGGACCTACAAGGCCGCACAAAAGGCCTACGAGGACCTACAAGGCCGCACAAAAGGCCTACGAGGACCTACAAGGCCGCACGACAGAACTACGAGGACCTACAAGGCCGCACGACAGACCTACGAGGACTTACAAGGTCGCACGACAGACCTACGAGGACCTACAAGGCTGCACGACAGACCTACGAGGACCTACAAGGCTGCACGACAGACCTACGAGGACCCACAAGGCCGCACAACAGGCCTACGAGGACCTACAAGGCCGCACGACAGACATATGAGGCTACACGACAGACCTACGATGACCTACAAGGCTGCAAGACAGGCCTACGAGGACCTACAAGGCCGCACGACAGACCTACGAGGACCTACAAGGCCGCACGACAGGCCTACGAGGACCTACAAGGCCGCACGACAGGCCTACGAGGACCTACAAGGCCGCACAACAGGCCTACGAGGACCTACAAGGCCGCACGACAGACCTACAAGGCTGCACGACAGACCTACGAGGACCTACAAGGCTGCACGACAGACCTACAAGGACTTACAAGGCTGCACGACAAACCTACGAGGACCTACAAGGCCACATGACAGACCTACAAGGAACTTCGAGGCTGCATGACAGACCTATGAGGACCTACCAGGCCACACGATAGACTTTCGAGGACCTACCAAGCCACATGACTAATAGCGCATTTTCGTGACGTTCACCGCCCTGGTTCAGTCCAGTCCGGACCGGGTCAGGGTGGCCTGATGGTCGAGAAAATACATCGAGACTGGCCCCGTCCCATTCGTCGTTCCTATTGCCTGGGGGATCGAGTGGGCGGTACTGAACTGAACTGTGGAGGCGGCAGGCGTCCATCTTGTCAATATCCTTTTTGTCGTCCGCCTTTTAACCTGTGCTGAAGACTTTACAACTACCACGCCTGTGATACTTTAGTCTTATGGTCGGCCATCATGGTGTTTCATGTCTTATCAGCAGCACGAGAAGCTCCTGGTCGCCTTCCCCGCTGACTGTAGTGCGCATGCGCCAGTTCTCCCCACACTGGTCCAAGGTGGTCCTCCTATATGGGTCGGACCGGACTGGACTGGGCTGAACCGTTCTAGACTGCCTCGCAAAAACAGTGACCGCCCGGGACTAGCCCAGTCCAGACCGGGCCAGAGAGGTCGCGAAAATACGCTATAACCTACAAGGCCACACGACAGACCTACGAGGACGTACCAGGCCACAGGACAAATCTACGAGAACCTACCAGGCCATACGTTCATGTGAGGGATATATGTTGTGATCCATTCACAATATCGTCAGTTATCGTAAAATATTGATGGCTTTCATTCGATGGTACACTCGTCGTTGGGGTTTTGTTTACACGTTATCAGCTGTGAGCTGGTGAGCCCCGACAAGCCGGGGCGTTTTGGTGAAGCACGCAAGCAAGAGTCAAGTCAGGCTTATGGCATGGAACCCCTTGCCCCCTATCCCTATCGTACATAATCCCTATTAGATTTAAGTTAAGCAACAATATGCCTATTTCATCATTTCTATGCATAACTTATCATTTATATATGTTTTGGTATGCATGGGTGTGAATGAGTATAAATGTACGGGTACGGACGGGAGGACCGATCAACCAATATCAATTTTTCCCATAGGTTATGTGTTTCACATGGAGCGAATTCACATAGAACGACCTCGTATATTGACCAATTTATTGTTCTATGTGGAACCCTAGTGTGTATATATATATATATATATATATATATATATATATATATATATATATATAATATATATATATATATATATATATATATATACCGTATTTGCCGGCGCATAAGACGCACTTCCACATAAGACGCACCCGTATTTTACATAAATATTTTGAGAAAAATAAAATATAAGTGTTTTGAGGACATTTACTTCTCGTAAATTTATTAAAAGCTAATAAAAAAAAAGGTTTTGTAAGGGAAAACAAATGAGTTTGAGCATATACCCAAATACAATAATCACAGTGCAGTGAATGTGAATGAAAAATTATACTAGTTAAAATGTAAAGAGAATATGTAGGCTAACCAAAATCGGTTATCATTTATTGCAGGATATTCCACGAATTGATATTTTAATATTATCTACTTATGACATTTAGCTTTTATTTAATGTTGTGAGTATGCTTTGATGCTTTTCTGCTATGTGTTTAGACTTTGTGGAAAATTTGCAGTAAAGATAATGGTATAAATATTATATTTTTATTTTTTTATTTTTTTATTTTTTTATTTTTACCTCCATTATCGTGTATCTTTCTTCATTTTGTGTATTTTGAGCCCCATTTCCCATGACACAATCGAATATTAATGGCATTGGCAGTGTGAAGCTTAGCAATGTTTTCGGGGCGGGCCTGGAGGGGTGGGGCAGGCACCCCCCCCCCCCACATATATGTAAACAAACATTGATTTCCTATAAAAACGAGAGCCAGATTAATTCAACACACACCAAAACTATTCAGGAAAACTAAGTTTCGGCGCCTCAAAACCGGTGGTTGCCCAATACAAAAAATTTACCAAGATATTACACTGTAAGGTAACCATCTCTACCTTTTTGTTATTGTTGAAGGGCACCGATGTCGGGATCAAAGATATTCGCCATGGTTTACACTCGTGAATCTATCACAGTCGCGAGGATTGATTAGTTTTTCTCAGTTTTGGCGCCGTGATGGGTCTTGGTCTTGGTGTGATGTGTGGAAGGCTTCTGTCCCGTCTACAGGTACCGTTGCAGCATTTTTATTAGCACTCTTTCCAGTTACAGTTTACAATTTCCTTATCCAGAGATACAGGGGTGAGGATTGAGGGATCGAGATGGTATAAAGGCCTACCCTGTCTCCCATCCATTTACAGTGGAGAGCGGCAGCGGGACTGTGGGAGGGGGGTGATGTTTACATCTGACGGCTATCTTGGCAGCAGAAGCAGCCACCTTGTTGCCCTACCTCTTGTTTTCTCTTAAACTCCAATTTTTTCTTGGTATTATGCATTACTGTTGATATTATTAGTAACAGTTACAAATTTGTGTTCAGTGGTCTACTGCTCAACACAGATCACTCAAGACTCCCTTAGTAATACACCACCGGCCATTCTGCATTCTCTGCCCGACCTCTCATTAGTAATATGGCCGCATTAGACGCAGGGTGAATTTTGCATTCCCTGTCTTGGAAAAAAACTGCGTCTTATGCGCCGGCAAATACGGTATATATATATATATATATATATATTATATATATATATATATATATATATATATATATATATATATATATATATATATATATATACCACACAAACCTCGATTTCCCGGACTAATAGGGGGGAGCACTGGTCCGGGAACCGCAAAAGTCCGGGAATCGCAAGTTAAAAAAAAAAAAAAAAAAAATACGATGCCATTACCCACCCCCGGACGTTTATCCTACTCTAGTATTTACTGTCCAGCAACCGCCAATATCAACTACCCCGCCGCGGACTTTTACGTCCGCTGAGCATGCAGCCACCTGGCGGGAGGCAGCAGAAAGTGTTCAATAGTCTCAAGAGACGTTCCTGCACCAGGGGCAGTGGGGGTCAGGGGACTAACGGAGGCTGTGCAGGTGAACCGTGAGTGTCGTGTGCCCAAATGTAAACAATACGATCGCTGAGCATGCTACCACCTGGCGGGAGGCAGCAGAAAGTGTTCAATAGTCTCAGAAATGTTCTTGCACCAGGGGCAGTGGGAGTCAGGGGACTGACGGAGGCTGTGCAGGTGAACCGTGAATGTTGTGTGCCCAAATGTAAACAATACGACCGCTGAGCATGCTGCCACCTGGCGGGAGGCAGCAGAAAGTGTTCAATAGTCTCTAGAGACGTTCCTGCACCAGGGGCAGTGGAAGTCAGGTGACTGACGGAGGCTGTACAGGTGAACCGTGAATGTTGTGTGCCCAAATGTAAACAATACGACCGCTGAGCATGCTGCCACCTGGCGGGAGGCAGCAGAAAGTGTTCAATAGTCTCAAGAGACGTTCCTGCACCAGGCGCAGTGGGAGTCAGGTGACTGACGGAGGCTGTGCAGGTGAACCGTGAATGTTGTGTGCCCAAATGTAAACAATACGACCGCTGAGCATGCTGCCACCTGGCGGGAGGCGCGGACACTGACCAGGGGTGACAGGAGACGCTCGGACCGCCGGACAACTTGGCCAATTTACGAACAGGACTAGGCATTTCAACGTAAAAAAAAAAAAAAAAAAAAAAAAAAAAAAAAAAAAAAAAAAAATTGTCCAAGACTGACATATCCCCGGACCTCGGATTTTGTCCGGCAAATCCGATATCCGGGAAATCGAGGTCCGGGAAATCGAGGTTTGTGTGTATATATATATTATATAATTTTTTTAATTTAAATATTTTAGGTCGTTAGTTCTATAGGGGAAACGCTCTATGCGAACACGTTTTATGCGGGACCCTAGTGTATATATAGGGTCAGATAAGATAAGATTTTCATCCTATCTAGACACTTTGCAAGTACCAACTACAAGGTTATTGACTATACAAAGCGCCGCCACGTCAGCACGAACTAGGCGGACTCGAACCGCTGACTGAATGCACAGGGACGCTGCACATTGCGAGCTCACGTCTCTACCAACCTTGCCACCCTGACGGGCATATATAGGGTCAAGGGTGATATATATACCGTATTTGCCGGCGCATAAGACGCACTTTTTTCCCTTAATAAGGAATGCAAAGTTCACCCTGCGTCTAATGCGACCATATTAGCGCATGAGTGGTCGGGCAGAGAATGCAGAACAGCCGGTGGTATATTACTAAAGGGGTCTGGAGTTATCTGTGTTGAGCAGTAGTTCACTGAGCACAAATTTGTAGCTGTGTTATCAACAGTAATGCATAATACTAAGAAAAGGTTGGAGTTTAAGAGAAAATAAGAGCTGGGGCAACAAGATAGCGATTGTTGCTGTCAAGATGGCCGTGTCAGATGTAAACATCATCCACTCCCCTCTGCTGCTCTCCATTGTAAAACGTCTGATATCTCAGGTCTGCCGCTTCACCTGGGATACTTCACTCGGCGACGCCCTCCGCGCACCCACCATGGGTCATTACCGCTCAGACTCCTCCCCGCACCCATGGAAAAGACAAACATCCCGCATATTAGATGTCGCCTTAACCCACATTCGACTCGGGCCACACAAGTTGACACAACAGTTGAAATGAGATAATAGAAGGGAGGCAGAAAATAGTGTTGGAATTTTCGCTGGAATGAGTATTGTTGATAAATGGAATAGTGAAACAAAGAGCGTGTTAAAGTTTTATTTGGAGTGAGCGGTGAGAGGGAGGTGTGGTATCTTGGGGAGTCTGTCTATACACACAAGGATAGAGAAAGGGCATCGTGGCCTTGTTGTTTATTTGACAGCGAGTCATTGTACAACGTGGGGACAAGAGGTGCACGGCGTGTGTGTCTCTGTGTGTCCTTTGGCTGCTGGAATTACATGGCTGGTATTGCAGTTGTGTCGGCGAGGAAAAGTCAGGTCAGCGTCAGGTCACCCTCGGGCCTCTAATCCTGGTCCCAGACAGGGGGGTGGCCTAAGCCGATGCAGGTGTGTATGTGCGTGTGTGTGTTAGCGCCGCTACAGTGGTAAGCAAGGTGGGATAAGGAGACAGCATAGGCGTTTGTACCACCTCGACCCCTCAATCCTCACCCCTGTACCTCTACGGATAAGGAAACTGTATGAAAGAGTGCTAGTAAAAAGGCTGCAATGGTACCTGTAGACGGGACAAAAGTCTTCCACACGGTACACCAAAACCAAGACCCCTCACGGCGCCACACCGTCCGCTTCAAGGCCGAATCACACAATACCATCATTGTGAAATTGGTGACAGGGCACCGTCTCATCATACCCGTTAAGGCCGGTTCCCATCAGCCCGCTTGTACGGCCGTCTTACAACAACACCGCTCAACAATGACATCACCATCATCACCGCTCGAGTGGTATTTGTGGTAACTGGGCACAGTTGGCAACTCCGCTCAAGCGGACACCGCCGAGCGGGAGAGATGACTTGAATTTAACTTTGTACGGCGGCCGTACAGCGGTACGGCGGTGCGGTAGACTTTGTTGTGACGTCATTGTGACGTCTTTGTTGTTGTACGGCGGCCGTACAAGCGGGAAGGTGGGAACCGGGCTTAAGAACTTTTTATATTCAAACAAATAGACGTGTTACACTAAACGGCTGTCACGTAACGGTTTCTGGGGAAGAATAGTTTAACGTAATGAGACTGTGCCGTGCTGATAATTGTCATTTTCTCAAGGCTTTATGTACCCAAAACAATGTCTTTTAGAGTTCAACTCCTCTTCTTCATCTGACAGAAGTGCTATTAAAGCAAATTTCTTCAACCATAGCCTCTGAGGCACCATGTCTGCTTAGAGGGTGAGCAGGAACTGCCGAAAATGACGGAACCATGACGAATAGTGTGAATACAAGGCACGGCTGACAGAACGCTGCCGTGATTTCAGAGTGTGAATCAGCCTTCACCTGTACCTTCCTGAAGAAGACTAATCAACCCTCGCGACTGTGATAGATTCGTAGGTGTAAACCAGTGCAAATATCGTCGATCCCGACAACGGTGCCCCTCAACAATTACAACAATAACAACAAGGTACAGATGGTTACCTTACAGTGTTATCTAAATATCTTCGTGAATCTTTGTTATTGGACAACCACCGATTTCGAGGCCGAAACTTAAGTCCTCCTGAATAGTTTTGATGTGTTTTGAATTAATCTGGCTCTCGATTTTGTCGGAAATCAATGTTTGTTTACATGTGTGTATGTGGGGGGGGGGCAACCTGCCCCTCCAGGTCCAGGGGGAGGCAAACATTGCTACGCTTCACACTGCCATATTATTGGTCATTTTCGTTTTTCTCTATATCATCTGTTACTGAACCAAACCTCACCTCTAACCTAACCTAATTTGATTTAACCTAACTTAACTTTCTGGCTGAAGTAACGGTAGATTTTTGGTACTATGTGTAATTCCATTATTATTCAATTGCGCCATGGGAAATGGGGTTCAAAATACTCATAATGAAGAAAGCTACACGATGGTGTCGGTAAGAGTCCTACCGTAGATAACAGTGAAGTCGCCAGTTCTACGTTTCTTTGTTATGTACAGACGTGTGGTGGCGTTAATACTTACATTTGTACATCCATGATTTCAGGAAAGTTAGAAGGGGCTATCTGGAAAGTCTGTGTCATTTTGTGTCTTCATCTGTGTCATATTAGGGCTATAAATGAACAAATTACAAAAATAAAACCGAGTGGCGACCTCACTATACCTACTACAGTAAAGTCGCCAGCTAGTATTTTAAACCAACAGTTGAGTCGCCACTCTGGGGAATTCAGGGAAATTAGAGGTAAAGTAAAACAAGTCTATATATATTAGCTGCGGAAGATGCTTGGATATATAAAAATTACTCTGCCAACGTGAAAATAAATTCTATTCAAGTTTGAAAGATCTGGCAAGTCTGTGTCCTGTCGCCCGAAAAGCTATTGTTTACTGTCTGTCATCGCGCGAAGAAAAACGTGAGAAGCAAAATGCGCAACAGTTATATTTGCAGATACAAAGCATAAAACAACGCTGAAACAGGGTAGATTATACAGTCATGATATAAACTACTGTGAAACATCTTCAGTGGCACATAAAAATCAGCAGTGATGCTATAATTCGTAATATTTGGCGCCTGGCGACTTCACTGCAGGTGGCGACTTCACTGTTATCTACGGTAGGACTTTTGAAAGCCTACTACCAAAATAATACCAATATCTATACTGCAAATTTTCCACAAAGTCTAAACACATAGCAGAAAAGCAACAAAGGCATACCTACAACTTTAAATCTAAGCTATATGTCATAGGTAGATAATATTAGAATATCAATTCGTGGGGGCATCCTGCAATATATTATGATTTATGACCGATTTTGGTTACCCTGTCATTCTCTTTACATTTTAACTAGTATAATTTTTCATTCACATTCACTGCACTGTGAATATTGTATTTAGGTACATGCTCATAATTATAATCATTTGCTTTCCCCTACAAATCTTTTTTTTTTTTAATAACTTGATAATTTTACGAGAGAAAAAAAATTCCCTCAAAAACACCAATATTTTTTCTTCTTCTCAAAACCTCTTTGTAAAATAGAGGTGCGTCTTATGCGGAGGTGCGTCTTATGCGCCGGCAAATACGGTATATATATATATATATATATATATATATATATATATTCACCCTTGCCATAGATAACAGTAGAACTGGATGTGACACTCCGCAACTACGCGCGCTGGACGCTGCAGTACTGGCCCCATGGTCAGTCTGCTGGCCCATTCACCTGCTGCATATGACTATCATATAGACTGGTTCATCAGTATATATGATATACTGTAATCTTCGTATATGTTTGTCCTATAAAACTATCAAATAAAAAACAGTAAAACACACTAAAGAAATGCCATTACGAGAGGCGAAGGGTACTGTATTTCATGTTATATGCATTTTTAATTAACTTATTCATTCTCTTTTTAGTTATAAGTATGCTAAGCAATATCATGTAGCAGTTATATTTTATGTAGAACATCAAATAAAAAAATAGATTTAAATCAAATAAATCTGATTTAAATCAAATAAATAGGATTTTTTTTATTTTTTTTTAAATATAAAATATCAACAACCCTGTTTTGTTCATTACATACGATGCAGGTTGGAGTTCAGACAATTATACTTAGTCTTTGCTTGATTTTTTCTCTCACTTTTTCAGCTATTTGCAAATTGTTTGAAGGTTGTTTTTTGTGGTAAGGGTCATGCCATGTAATCATTCAATTATCACCTCGCACAAGGCCATTGGATAGCAACTATATTCCATTTCCAGACAAAACTCCAAGACCTGCCAAGATGGCACCTACAACTCCTGCTGGTGCCCGTGCTACACCTGATGACGAAATAGCCTTGAAGCTGCGGGCAAAGAAGGATTTCAGCAAGAGCTATGGCACTCAGGAGGGTATGATGATACAGAAACTAGAGATGCGTTTAGAGCACAAAAATGATAATGATAAGGTGCAGTTAATGTCACTAGGGCAGAAGACAAACAAGCCAACTAAGATTATTCTACTAGTGGGTGCAACTGGCACTGGTAAAATACATGATAATGCATGGTAAACTATATTTTTGCGTTGGAATTTGCAGATGACTTCAGACTGTATCATTGATACAAAATGCCCCAAAGCGGTTTCACATGCTGAGAGTCAGACTGACTTGATAACAGCATATGCTTCTATCAGTTACGCAGGAATGGCCCGTCGATTTCAATTATGTGTGATTGACACTTCCAGGATTTGGAGATACGAGAGGCATTCAGGCGTGAGCGGTGAGATTATGAAACAACTTGAAACTTCCTCAAACAAGAGATGGCACTTGACCAGGTGGATGGTGTTGGTTTTCACTCAGAGCTGACACAAACCCAGCAAGTTTATGATGGTCTTTCATCATGTTTGCAAGATATAAAGGACAACATTTACATTATGGCTACATTTGCTGATGCCAAAAGTCCACCTGTTCTAAATGCCTTAGAAGATGCTAATGTGCATTATGCTGGGTTTTACAAGTTCAACAACAGTGCCTTATTTGCTAGCAATAAAGGAAAGGATGAAAGTCAGGATTCTGATTCTGATGATGAAGAATCCACATATATTTGCAAACTGTTTTGGGAGATGGGATACAGAAGTATGACAAATTTCTTCATGAAGCTTGGAAAAACCTTCCCTGCAAGTTTGACTCTCACGAAGCAGGTGCTTGAAGAAAGAAATCACCTTCAGTTAGTGGTGATTGGACTGCAAAATCAGATACAATTGGGTTTGACTAAACTTTCCAATCTAAACCAAGAAAGGGATATGCTGGCCCGCCTAGATGATGACATAGTAGGATCTGCCAACCATACAGAGGTTGTTGAAGTTCCTGAAATTATTAAAATAGATTTGAATACCAAAGAGCATGTGACAAATTGTATTAAATGTAACATGACTTGTCACTATCCATGCTACATTCCTAAGGATGAAGATAAAGCTGGTTGTTGGGCAATGTCAGAACAGCACTGCAGGATCTGCCCAGGGAAGTGCTATTGGGACATCCATAAAAACATGGGCTTTCGATTTGATACCAAATGGAACAAAGAGCAGCGTACAGTACAGGAACTTTTGGACCGTTATGAAAAAGCTCAAAAGGGTAAACTTACTAAAGAAAGTATTATCTTGTCTATCGAGCAAGATATCAATGAGCATGCAAATAAGGTTTTAGATATGATCAGAGAAGCACAGAAGCATGTAGAACATTTGGATGATATAGCATTAAAACCTAATCCTCTATCAACTAAGGAGTATATTGAGCTGATGATTGAATCAGAGAAGATGCAGAAGCGTCATAATTTTGGGAAAAGGATCCAAATGCTACAGAAAATTAAAGATGAAGTGAGTGTGTTTCAGGGAGTGAGAGGAAACTTCAGAAATCACTCTGGGGAAGGCTTGTTGAAATACTTTCAGGATCTGATGATTCAGTAAATATACCTGGAGATAAGTACTATTGAAACTGTATATGCCTCAGCATCTGTATGGATTTCACACAAAAAGAATGGCCAATCATGTAGTAAGCAGCCTAACCTTTGCAGGATCAATGCATTTTGTTAAGTAGTTTGATTAAATTAATTTGATCATCTGAATTATGATTATAATTTTGTACAGTTTTCATGTAATGATGAAGGAAGTCACCTTCTGTGCTAAACTTGTGAACACTTTAAAAAAGGCTCTTAATATCATTAAGTTTGTAACCGCTGTATTGTAACTCCTTAATCACAATTCTTTTTTTCATCAATGTTGTATCTAAAACAAGTTTGCATGTCTCAACACGAAGAAGTCAGGAATCATAATGGCGCAGCAATACCTGTACTTCATTCACATGTAAATTGTGGTATATAAGTTGAAAATATTAAAGCATTTGTGCATTCAAGAATCCAAATCAAGGGTAGGAAGAATATGCAAGTGTGAGGCAGTGCACACATTATGAACCGTTGATGTCCTAGTGACTGATTTCACATTCTTAACTCGGGTACAGAGTTAACTCAGGATTCACAGAGTACTCCATACTGAGCATCCATACAGATGCTCTTTTTATACAATCTTAGACATTTATTCACTAGTACACTTAATATTTTGTTAGTTTGAATTGATCGCAAATCTTCCGAGGATGAATATTAACATTTTTAATATTTGATCTCACCAACCAGTAAGTAGGGTTTGTATTTTACTACTGCAAAAATGTGTCAATTTATGACCATAAATGATGAGATTAGTTAAGATTAATTGGTCTGGCATCACAGATGATTTACCAATTGCCAAACACATAGTATATTGTAGTCTTTTTTGAGGTGCAGCCCACCATAAGTAGTTATAAATGTCAGTATATGTAGTCTTTTTAGAGGTGCAGCCCACCATAAGTAGTTATAAATGTCAGTATATGTAGTCTTTTTTGAGGTGCAGCCCACCATAAGTAGTTATAAATGTCAGTGTATGTAGTCTTTTTTGAGGTGCAGCCCACCATAAGTAGTTATAAATGTCAGTATATGTAGTCTTTTTTGAGGTGCAGCCCACCATAAGTAGTTATAAATGTCAGTGTATGTAGTCTTTTTAGAGGTGCAGCCCACCATAAGTAGTTATAAAAGTGTCATGTAAGTATTGAATTTTGCTAATTTTCTTTCATATTGTCCACTGTAGATTTCCAATGTAGCATCTTTGTTCCCTTTGTTTTGTAAGTGGGAAATCACCGGAGCCTTCAGAGAAAGATGTCTTCATGGGTCACATGTATATCTCCATATTTCTAGATTATTGTATCTTTTGTGGACTTGTGAAATGTGAGACTTAGTTAGCACTTTGATTTTCTTTTCATATGATTATTCTGTTCACATCTTTGATTTGAAATATACATTGAAGGAATCTATGGAAGTTTGTATAAGATGAATATCCCTATTTGATGCATCATCGAACTAGCTAACTAGTTTTTCCAGGAATCGTGGTGGAAGCTTCTAGGGATGGAAGATAGTGTGTACATTTGTATATGAAAGCACTTAACATAAGTGAGAAATGCTAATGGAAGTATTTGTATGGACATCAGATTTATCTGTGTTGTATATGGTAAATCTTTCTCTTTATGAACATGGATTGGCCAGTGCATTGTTGACTTAAAAGCCTACACTAACCTTATGAGATTGAGTGCATGCTGATGGTTGATTGTAAGTTTAACACAGTACCGATATTAGTTAATTCATAACCTGGGTATAGTTAACTTGCACTTTTCAAAGTATTAACTGCCATTTCATCAAGGAAAGGTGACAAAACCTTTGTGTACCTAGTTTCATATTTGTCCAGCTAATGTGACGTATGAAAAGTGTCAGAACCTGATGTGATAGAGCTAGATGGAAATTCAATATAGGAATTGAGTTTATATATCTTCGTTCAAGATATTTGCATGGAGAGAAAGTAATATAATTGTTTAAGGTCAGAGTACTAGAGGACTGAACATAAAAAGTAGAAAATAAAAAAAAGGCACTTTTGAATAGCATCATAGGCACAACGCAATTCATAGGTCGATAATCTATGTAGTCTTAGCCCTAAGGTATTCAAGGGTGCATGTGAAGTGAACTGGGATGGTGATAAGAATGGAAGTGATAAAGAAAAGGCCTGGTAAGTTTAGAAAAGGAGAAGGAATGGATTGTGGAGCGGAGATGGTCTGATGCATCAATTTGATTTAGTTTAAAGTCGCACAGAGAGGGAAAGTTTATTAGGATGTAGGACGATATTTTTTCTAGTCCAACAGGATTTCAAGATTTGATGAAACGCTGGATATTTGAGAAAGAAAGGGGTGGGGTAGTTCCTGGGCTCGCAGGCTTGAGAAGTATAGATTATAAAGAGAACCTCCCATCATCAGGGAGGCGGTAGCAGAGTGTTTAGTGTCTCTGAGTGTCGTTCTCGGTGACCCGATTTCGATCCCCAAAGAAAACAAAATCTTTCTGCACCGTCGAGTGGCCTAAGAACACCCACATGCCCTGGCCATTAACTCTACCTTCGATTGCGAGTGCATCGGAGACACGGGGGCGCATGAGCCTCTAATCGCAGGCGTTGCTATAAAAATCCTGCCTGCGCCACCACGGACGAGGCAACCATCACAGCCCTCAAGTGACCTCCAGAGCCTACCATCCGAGCCCTGGTCACTACTGCCTACAGGCGCTATTGCACAAATGGAAAAAAAAAAAAAAAAAAAAATCACCCCAATGAAAATGTTCCAAGGTAGAGATTTCAATATTAAGTGGACACAGACACACCTTGAAGTTTTACAGTTTTCCTTAATGTAATGTTATTCTGACAGCTTCTCAGTGCATCCATATGGTATTGCATTTCATTTTTTTTATGATTTTATCCATTCCTTTATATACTTTCCCAGAATGTTCAATGTCTTGATCACTTCGTGCACAGATTCTTTTCGCTGTCATTATACTACTTTGTAGAACTTTCTTGGTGACTTCTGATATCTTGACATGTGAATCCATAATTGAAGAGAACTTGAGAGGCTCTCCATTTCTTGATGTATACTTGTGGTGTCTAAGTATAACAGTGGATAAAGCTGCGGGCAAAATCCAGTGTTGGTAGGCTTGATGTACATTTCAGTATTTAAGGTTTCATCTTGGTGATTGTTGAGTACTTTGAGAAAGAAATGGTCCCCTCATTGCTTTTTCTTTGCAAAAAATTTCATGGTGAGGTAGCTCGCAGGAGTTGGCAGAAGTTTTCAATGTCTGCCGTCTTTCATTTTCATGTAGATGTTGTTCTACATACTTGCTGTATTTGTCAGGCTTTTTTTTTTATTGTTTATGTATATAATTCATTACTATTTATTTATATATTTCACATCACACTTTAGTCAAAGCTTCTGTTTATTTCCATCATGATGTGCACTAGAAATTAGTATTACACATAATATTTGTATCCTGTCACGTTCCTGTAATTTCTATATATTTTCCACTGTTTTATATGGTGAAAGCTTGCATATGTTATCATGGATATCAGTTTACATTTATGACATTCCAGAACTGATGGATCAGAGTTGGATGATGTCTTGAAGTAATGCGTCGTATAATTTTGTCGGCTCAAACTACCCATAAGAGTCTTGATTATCCCAAACCATGGCATCGTAAGTATTGCATCAACACACATACACACTTTTAAGTTTATTTGTCTTTATTTCGATAGTATTGCTCGACATCAAGAATGATGATGAGGGCACTGCATTTTACCAGAACTAGATAATAAAACTCATAAGCAAGAGTTATTATTCTAGTTTACTTGATTGACCAGTTTGGAATACCCTAAATAGTCTATTTGAGTACATGCATTGCTATTTACTAACAACAATGGAGACGATATATCTCCCCCCAATCTAGAATTGATGTATAGCTAGTGGAATGGTGGCATAATGACAAGCAAATTTAATACATATAGTCGCTTCTAAATGAATGATGAAAAACTACTACATAGTATTAAAGTTATTCTCATGTCTTTCTGTAGAAGTGCCATGATAGGTGCCAGGGTATGTCACTCATTGTCACTGCATATAAGACGAGCTCTGAACGTTAGATAATCAGCCCAAATTCAGGAATCGTAATGCTATAATTTGGACCTCTCATTTTGTGGTTTAGACTGGCATCAATGGTCTTAGAGCAATAGTAAGCAAATACATATGCTAAACATCTATGGCTGTGCCACAAACTACTTTTTAGACACGTTTAATAGAAGTATGATAACTGGTTATGTTCAAAAGATAAAAAAACGCATGAGAAACCTTAACTCATTGTAAATTAATAGTAATTTTGTACCAACATCAGTGTAGTGTAGTGAAATGGTTGTCTGTTGTCGCAAAACCATGGCCACCTTCACTCCCACCCCTTAGCTCTCAGTGGTAAGTGCTGTGTCAGTAGTCATCTCATATGGTGAGAAAAGCATAAAAGCTATTCTACATAGAAATTAGAGGTTTGTCTTATACACGCAGTTGCCTTATACAATACGTCCTGATATACAGCATGTCCATACACCATCTTAGCAGCATATTAGTATATTCCAGTATTATCCCAATTTCCCCCCTTCTCTCTCTCTCTCTCACAGTAGCTCGCTACCGTCAATAACACTATAGTCGCCAGGCGCCATATATTACAAATTTTAGCATCACTACAGCTGTGTATGTGCCACTGAAGAGGCATACACAGTAGTTTATATTATGTGCGTGTCCTCAGTGGCACATACAAATAGAAGTGATGCTGATATTTGTAATATATGGCACCTGGTGACATTAGTGCAGTGGCGACTAGTGTTAATTGACGGTAGCTAATGAAATTGCAAATCAACACTACACTACAATCTCTAGTCAGATTTTGATTTGGGTATCTTTAAAAAAATTGATTAGGTACACTTTGAATAATGAGATTTTGAAGGTTATTTATGTTTTTTTTTTTTTTACTTTCTAGAAATCCTGTGAATGAACTAGAGGTATTTGCATTCGACAAGGATGTATCTCCTGGTTTTCTGTATGACTTCTCAACAAGAAAGTATTTTCCTGGGGATGAAATGCATAACATCAACAAAGAAATGTGCATCCCAAAATATGAGATTGATTTGAAATCAAAAGAAGACATTATTTCACTGAAGAAATCAGAATGTTTCAACATGTACCCCTGGAGCCAAGATATTGATATCATCAAATTTTCCAACTGTATTCTTGTACATGGAGTGAAGATTTGTGAATGTAAAGGTGATGTGGAACCTCATCTCACGCTCCATGTTGTGTCTTCTATTTGTTACAAGTTATGGATTGATTTGCTGATTTGTTTTAGTGATCAGGTAAAGAAAAAGGATATAGAAGACTTAAGAAACTACATTGAAATTGTCAAAGGAATGGAAACTGATAAAGGATCCAGAAAGATCCAGGATAAAGATGAAGGATCAGATTCCAGTAGAAGTCAGTCAGATGTTGCACTTATACCAGCTAACATTCACTCTGCCTTTCTAAATGGATGGATTTATGCAAGTGGGAAAAGAACTCCAGTAACGTCAGCCAAGTATGGGTTAGGAGAGTTTTGTCGTTATTTAGTACACACAGAAATAAGTAAGTTTCCAGCGAGTTATAAGGTCAAGGGCCCTCTGCACACTTCTCATGTATCCTATGCATCTGTGGTCAAGAAGGAAACAATCAATGTTCATGATGAAATACTTTATAACCGTTCACCAGTTGCCCAGTCGTACTGTATTGATGAGGTGTCTTCTAGTGTGATGCACACAGAAAAGCAAAGCCAGGGAATTGAATCACCAGACAAGCACAAGAATTGGATTAATGCAGATTTAGAAGACAATAACAAAACCCCTTCTAGCCAACACAGTGTTGGAGCAGTGAAGGCGTCGGAACAAAACAAAAATATCCCAGACAAAAACCTTACTCATTTACCAAGAATAAAGGAGACTCTCTCTGAAAAGCCAGTCAATATGAGTAGAAAAACAGCAGTTACATAGTTACCAAATTAGTAAAAGAAAATCATTTTCAGTAAGGATTGTGAGATTTCTCCCCATGATGCCCATTATTCAGGCAATGCAGCATGTCATCAGTCCAACCAAAAACCAAACAAGAAAGTCAGAATGTGTTGACTTAAATATGTTTGCATCCAAAAATTGTGATCAAAGGGCTGCACTGAAGTCACAAAATTCTGCTTCACAAAAGAGGCCCTTAGAAAAAGAAATTGAGGAAAAATCAGATTCTCCTCAATCCCTACATGTTGCTGCAGGAGAACATGAAAGCTCATTTGAAGAAAATTATTCAAAATCTGAATATAAGGCAGTGAAAACCCAGCGAATGTCTGGAAAAATCATCACTGACACAGGAAATTCCCTTGAATGCAACAATAGTAATGCTGATCCTGCTTAACACTAATCCATCCTGATAGAGAAACAGAGGTTTGTGGAATGAAACGAAGTACTATGAGTCATTCCTAAAGCTGAAGGAAAAACTATAATTCTCTTAGGTGCTTCTGGGAGTGGTAAAACTTCACTGGTAAATTTCATAGCAAATTATTTCAAAGGTTACAAGAGTGCTGCCAATAAACTGATTCAAGTTGTAAGGAACTCAAATGACGCTCAAGGACACACTACTCAGATTACTGGCTACACTTTCTGTGCAAATGATGATGACAATCCATTAACTATTATAGACACTCCAGGCCTTAATGACTCCTCAGGAGCTGAAGTTCAAGACCATGTCCAATCCCTCAAAACTTTCTTGGCAAATGCTGAGTCACAGAACCTTGATATACATGCCATAGGCTTTGTAGCCCAAGCTCACATAGTGCGACTAACTTCATCAGAGCGCCTAGTTATGAATTATATTTCATCATTGTTTGGTGAGGGAATTGGAAACCATGTCATATCCCTTATAACATTTTCTGACAGTCAAGAGACTCCTCCAGTTGTGGAAGCAATTACCAGATATGGTGTTCCATGTAGTGAATTTCTAAAGTTTAATAACTCTGCTCTTAGTAGCAACACAGAAGAAGAAATTGATGAGTTAGACCGAATTTATTGGCGGATTGGATGTAAAAGTTGGAAGAAATGCATAAAACTGCTTGGAAAACTTCCCTCCCTCTCATTCAAGTCTTTGAAAGATGAAATTTATGTGACACAGATCATGGAAACAGCTGAGAGAGACCTTAGGAATGAAATAAATAGTTTTATGTATCATCATGCAATGAACAAAACTATCAGTAAGGAAGCATTGAATAATGCTGAAAGAGTTTGGACCTTAGCAGAAACTGTAAAGAAACTAAGGTCCATCAACAAGTCACAATGCACAGCTGCTGATGATATCTTATTGAACTATGTTGAAGAAATATGTACTATGAAGACATCTCGTATGACCACCAAGAATGCATGAAACAACTTTCATTGTCTCCATCACGGCCATTATTGAAAGCTGGTCTGGCAATCCTATCTAGTTTTGCACCCTTCTATAACTCTCCAAAGCCAAAAATTTGATGCAGACAAAAATATCCCAGATGTGCTATTCTGTTTCCAGTGTGAAGAGGATCATGTTTTGGAAAAATCAACATCAATATCAGTAAAATGGTATTCATTACCTGATAAAAAATCATAGGATATAAGTGTCAAAATGTCAGTGTGATGGAGGTGTGCATGGAAGAAATGAGCAGGCAGTGCGGAGAAAGATGACATTGCAGTCTCAAATGGATTCACACCTAACAAATTGCGCAATCATATCCAAATTGCATTGAGAAAGTCTTGAATGATTTATGTTGCCGAATACAGAATTCATGAAAGTGAGTACAAAGATGGCTGAGTGCTTGGCAAAAAAAGAAGCACAACAACTTTGTACAGATTTACTTAGCCAGGTAATTAAATTAACAAATCAAATCAGCCATCAAAACCCC